>NIPS01000039.1:0-199507 GCA_002215975.1 Dryadomyces quercus-mongolicae | reverse complement strand
TTTAACGGGGGAGGTCAAAGCACTTCGAGAGGCGAACGAGGCCCTCTCTAAACGCCGAAGGGCCAAAAGAACTCGACTACAGGATTCGGGACCTCTTACTGGTGAGGAGGCCAGCAGGCTTTTGACGGAAAAGGGAGTGGTCGAGGAGGATGGACGTGATGAAGTTGTGGAGGGGGGGCCATCCAAGCGGCATAAGGTGGGCGCGCGGCTCTGTGGCATCTGCCGCAAGACTGGTCACAATGCAAGAACCTGTTCAGAGGCAGAAGAGATGGATGATTTATCAGATTATATTGTTTTGGATTCAATTGAGTGTTCTTAGGGTGAGTTGTAGGGATTAAAGTCTGCAAGGTAGCGAAAAGTGGCCGGGTAGGTGATGTGGCCGGGTAGATGATAAACTACGTTAGTAGAAAATTCAACGTTGTATCATATCCTGAGTATACAGCCATATGATTTCATCTCTTATTCGCAATAAGTGGAAGGAAATCCAGCATCAATTTTGGGAGATCTTTATATCTATTGATCTGCGCGTATAGTGTGGTATTTACAGATTCGTTCCCGTGAACACGGCCCGTCTCAGCTAGACCGTAATATATTAGTTTGAAGTGCTACACAGCAAAATACTAAGGAAATAACGGAGTTAGTAGAATAACTGCGAAAGCCATCTTACTACTAATGCTCGGAATTTACTGATCGCGTGGTTTTGGACCGCCGTTGCGGTCGTGGATTCTGACAGTGCTGACTTCAGTGTATAGAGAGACTGCGTGAATCGTAGTGTAGGCTTTGTAAGACCCGATACTGCCGAAATTCCGGGATGTGCACAGATAGTTTTATCACAACTATTTAAGACAAGTGGCCTACCACTATTTTTTGCAATATCTTCATCTTTATTCACCAAACTACCAATTTCTATTCACTGCAATTTGATTACCATGTCTCCGTCTGCTACACTTGAGTCTCGCCCATTGGGCAAAAACGGTCCTGTGGTACCGCGTCTCGGTCTAGGCCTGATGAACAACAGTGGTGCCTACAACTCTGTGCCCACAGATGAGGAGCGATTTGCGTTTCTCGATCAAGCTCATGCTGCAAGGGAGACATTCTGGGATACAGGTGGGCATTTTGATTTGTATTTGTTTTTTGTTCGTCCTCACGCGGACTAACTTTTGCAGCCGATCTGTACATGGACTCTGAAGATCTCCTCGGAAAGTGGTTCAAGGCCAACCCCGAGAAGCGCCAGGATATATTTCTAGCCAGCAAGTTTGGCATACAGATGGACGCCAGCGGTACCATGACGTTCGACTCGTCGCCTGAGTACTGCCGGAGATGCATTACCAAGTCTCTCAACCGCCTAGGCCTGGACTACATCGATCTCTACTACATGCATCGTGTCGATGGCGTTACGCCCATTGAGAAGACGATGGAGGCCCTCGTGGAACTGAAGAAGGCGGGAAAGATCCGCTACATTGGTCTCAGCGCCTGTAGTGCCACGACCCTACGGCGCGCCTATGCAGTACACCCCATCACGGCTATTCAGATGGAGTATAGTGCCTTCCACACGGCCATTGAAACGCCAGAGCGCGCCTTGTTAGCCACGGCTCGCGAGCTCGGTGTTGCTGTTGTCGCCTATAGTCCGCTCGGTCGCGGCATGCTGACAGGTAGCATCCACGGTACCATTGACCTGGGAAATTCCAGCGACTTCCGTCGCCCCCTTGGACTGCCATGGTTTCAGGAGGGGAATCTGGAGAAGAACTTGGCCATTGTGCAGGAGCTCAGTGATATTGCCGCCGCCCGTGGCATCTCGACGTCGCAGCTCTGTCTCGCCTGGTTACTAGCACAAGGGGACGATATTTTTGCCATCCCGGGTACACGCAAGTTTGAACGGCTGCAGGAGAATCTCGAGGCGGCGCTCATCACCATCAGCCCAGATGAAGACAAGAAAATCCGCGAGATCTGTAGTCATGTCGCAGGACCCAATACACTGCCGAAGTTTAGGGATATCGAGTTTGGGGACACGCCACCACTGTCGGGATAAATATTTGTGTCCGAGAAAGAAAGATGCAGTGGCATGGGGCTCAGTTGAAATAAGGCTGAGAAAACGGCCCGTCAGGCTGGTGACAAGAACGCTAAGGGAAACCGAAACTTATATCGAAAGGGCTGGAAGAATACCGGATTTGTCTAATCATGATCTAATTGGGAAATCTTTTCAGCTGGTTTCCGCTGGCCGTTGCATTTGTAAGATACTAGCATGAACTCTCGACTGCTCGCTCCTCTGATTTATCAGGATGTTCAGTAATATGGGCAGTTTGTGTTCGGAATATTGAAGCCCAAATTGGCAATAAATTTCCGAGCATTATTAAGCTCAGCCGTTGTAGTTGAAAGATGATAGCTTGGTAATCACGGACATCGGAGACCCACTTTCCTGAATAGGCAATTGGGAGAATTACTTCAACGACGCGTAGACAGCAGAACAAATAAAGGTCGGCATCTACACGTACTTTTGTATCTTGATTCAACCAGACCTGCATATTCACGCTCCCAATTCTTTTTTCGACTCACTGATCTGATTCCAACAAGCCGTTCTGTACTCAAAATACAACTTACAACTTACAACTACGACTCAAGATGGCGGAGAAAGAAAGCACGTCGAACCCCCCGTCCGATCCTGGATTGTCCAATCTTGAAGACACAGAGAAACAGGATGGTACCAACGGTCAAGATGCCGGAGTGCCCGAGGCCTCACCCCGAACCCTCCATGGGTTCATGTGGTTCTGCTCGTGCACGGCACTGTTGTCGTCCATCTTCCTGTACGCGTTTGACTGCACTGTCGTGGCCGATATCCAGGCCAAGATCGTCACGGACTTTGACGCGGTGGACAAGCTGTCGTGGCTCAGCAATGGTATGGTGATGCCGGCGACGGCGTTTGTGTTGCCGTGGGGCCGACTCTACGGCCAGTTCAACGCCAAGACTCTCTACCTGTTCTGTGTGGTGCTCTTTGAAGCCGGCTCGGCGCTTTGTGGTGGTGCTCCGAACATCAACGGCTTGATCATTGGTCGTGTTATGGCCGGTGTTGGCGGTGCAGGCCTCTACATGGGTGTTATGACGCTCATCGCGGCTACCACCAACATGCAGGAGCGACCATTCTACGTCGGTCTGACGGGTCTGACCTGGGGCATCGGCATTGTGCTGGGCCCGATCATCGGCGGTGCTTTCAGCGTCTCATCTGTGGGCTGGCGCTGGGCCTTTTACATCAACCTCTTCGTGGCTGTGCCAGCGGCCCCGGCTTACTTCTTCCTGCTGCCGAACCACGTCGATCCTCGACCGGGCACGACACTGCGTGAGCGCTACGTGGAGATGGACTACCTCGGAAACCTTTTGCTCATCAGCGGAATCGTAACATTCATCCTTGCCCTCAACTGGGGCGGCGTGGACTACGAGTGGCGTTCGGGTCCCGTGATCGGGTGTTTCTGTGCATCCGGCGTGTTGTTTATCTTGCTCGTCATCCAGCAGGTGTACCTCATTGGGACGACGCTGGCCCGTCGCATCTTGCCTCTGCATATCTTGAAGAACCCGATGGTGCCTATTCTGTTTGTCTGCTGTGCATGCGGCGGTGCCTCTGCGTTTGTCCCCATCTACTTTGTGCCTACATTTTTCCAGTTCACACGTTCGGACTCGGCACTGGATGCCGGTGTGCGTCTGCTGCCATTGGTCGCAGTGATGGTGGTCATCATCATCATCAACGGCCGGCTGATGGCTGGTTTTGGATACTACACTCCCTGGTTCACACTCGGCGGTCTGCTCGCCATGGCCGGTGCGGCGCTCATGTATACGGTGAATACGGACACGTCAGCGAGCCGGATCTACGGATACACTGTGCTTCTCGGAGCGGGCGTTGGTATGTGGTTGCAGGCGCCCTTCTCGGTGGCGCAGGCAGTGGTGGCACCGGAAGACATTGCTGCGGCCGTTGGCGTGGTGATGCTGGGACAGTTTGCGGGTATTACAATTTCTCTGGCCATTGCGAACACGGTTTTCCTCAACGATGCAGCATCGGGCATCCGGGTTATTCTGCCTGACGAGTCTACGGCGACGATCAAGCAGGCAATTGAGGGTGGAACTGGCGATTTCCTGACGAGTCTGGATGCCGCTACACGGGCGGCGGTGCTGGATGTGCTTGTGAAGGCCATGAATAAGGCATATATCTTGGTTATTGCGGCAGGCAGTCTGACAGCTGTTCTCAGCTTGTTCATGAAGCGCACGAAGCTGTTTGGGGTTACTCCTCAGGCGGCTTGAAGAGGAGGACATATTCGTGAATGGATTGGTGTGGCAGAGATTGTTTAGGGAAAGATATGGATGTGGTTTGGAGGCTAAGGACATAGAATAAGGAGATGGATATGGTGGGAGGATATATTCCGGAGTAATACAGAAAAATATGGAGGAATATGGAGAACAAGAGAATTATGAATTTCATTGTGGATTATTGATATCTTAGGCAAAGGTCAATAGGATAAATTTATGCTCCAGACAGACTATTTTATATGTTACTATAGAGTACTCTGTACTCTAAATGACATCGCCCACTGGCTTATCCCAGTTCTTCTCGTCCACAATCCAGCGCAAAATCGCACCAAGCTCGACAGTGATGGCCTTGTACTCATCCAAAGTGCCATACGCGTCACCGTCGACAAAAACAAACACCTCTCCGTTATCTCTGTCCTCGCCACTAACGACATGTATACCCATCTTGGGGCGGAAGAGGGCGGCTACGGGCTCGACATGAGAAAAAGCCTGGCCGCCGCCGATGGGGCCAAGCCAGTTGTACATTTGAAGGGCGGAAATAGTTGGGATCAGATGCCCGGAATCCGGTCCCAGAGCGGCTTCGAGAGCATACCAAGGAATAGAAGCATGACTGGTCAAGAGAGCACTTTCTTCAGCCAAACGTTGAAGGAAGGAGGAGACAGTCTCGTCACGGGGGACGTTGATGAGATTGATCACGGGGGCGTAAGTGGGACCGGCGACATCTGCGCCCTCTTGGGTGACGGCGACGGTAGGGGGTAGGAAGGAAGAGAAGCGGCTGCGGTTGGACTCGAATGCGGCAAATAGGGCGTGAGTATGCGCGGTCTTGCGGGCGTTGAAGAGAACAAGAGCAGCCTTGACCACGACGGACACTTTGATGGCGACAGCGCTCTGGTGTCGGCGGATGGTCTCGAAAGCGGCGAGTGGAAAGCGTTCGGTGTAAAAGTTGGGCTGAGGAGGTTTGGCGGCGCGATGTTGAGCGCGGACGGCGTCGTCTGACACGACAGATGGCGGAGGGAAGGCCGCAGCAGCATAATGGGCAGAGAGGTCGGCGAGACGGGACGCGTGGAAGGCAACAGAGGACTGAGCAGGCAGAGATGAACGCAGAGAAAAGTAGCTGTCGGCCCAGATCTTGTAGTCGACACGCTGCGGGCGTGGCAGATGGTCTGGCTGGGCGAGAGCCTGGTCGAGGTCACCGGCAAAGAGTTCGACAGAGGAGGCATCAATGACGCAGTGGTTAGCGACAAGGAGAAAGGCACTCTGGCCCGTTTCCGCAATGGTGTATAGCACAAAACGCGCCATGGGGCCCGGGTAGGCGGCCAAGTCGTCCTGGGTGACGTAGACGAGATCACGGAGGGCGGAAACTGTGGCTATCTCGCCGCCATCCTCGATGATGCGATTCAGATATGTAGGCGACTGACGCATGAGGACATGCACGAGATCTCGACCACCAAGAACGGCCGAGTCTGCAAGCAGAAAAGACGCAAGCATGCGGTGGTGAGCCAGGGTGACCTCGATCATGCGGCGAAGCGTTGAACGGTCCGTGCTTTTGTTCCGGATGACATAGCCATAGCGATATATCCAAGATTCATATTCGGCGTGCAGCCACTGGATGCTAGGAAAATCATACGCGGGCGTGATATCCTCGACGTCATCCCATGCGAGATCGTAACCTTCCAAGGCCTTGGAGACGGCCGTCTGAGTGGCCGTCATCTGGCTGCCGTCAGCATCGTCCAATGCTAGATAGACGATATCTTCAGCAGTCGGTGGACCTTCACGTTTGGGGCCTGAACTCTGTTCAGTGGCCAGAGGTTTCAGCGCCTCGGCCAAGGAAATCAGCGCCCGGATACTCTGTGCCCGGAGAATTTCCACCATAGATGGCGCCGTGCCCAAGGAGCGTTTGATTTCCGACCGTACGCGCATCAATGTGATGCTATCGGCAAAAGCGACGATGGGTGCATCCAAGTCGACTTCTGTGGCGTCCAGGCCGGTTGCCCGTGACCAAGCCTGCCGGACGACAGATGCAGCATCACGGGCATCTTCCAGCTCCTTTTTCAGAACAGCTGTGCGACGTTGAACCACCAGTTCCTGTAGCCTCACTTTGTGGATCTTCCCCGACGTCGTGAGGGGGTAATCGGTCATTCCGACGAGGCCCAAGTCGGCCAGCGCGACGACGTCATCAGGCAGGTAAGTCAAGCCCATCTTGGCCAGCAAAATATTGCGAATGGTCTTCTTCAGGCTGTCGTCAACTGTGCCGAGGACGACAACAATGGGAACGTGGCCGGCCACTTCGTCCGGGGCACCGACAACCTGGGGACGTCGAGCAGCCACGGACGGATCCGTATTCAAGGCCGCCTCCATGGCAGCTGGAGAGATGTTCTCTCCGCCACGGATAATCATGTCTTTGTGTCGTCCAGTAAGAAAAAGACGGCCGCGGTCGTCGATACGGCCAAGATCACCCGTGTTAAGCCATGGCTGGCCGTCTGCGTCCATGTAGCAGACGCCGGCCGTGTCTCCGCCAATGTATGCACGAGCTGCCGTGGGACCGGACCAATGGACAACGCCGGCCTGACCTCGTGGCAATGTAGCTCCGGTCTCGTGATGGCATATTTTGACGGCACAGCCTGGTTCTGGCCAGCCGACGGCGACTTCATCTCGGTCAATATCGATGAGTTCTTCGGGCGGTGCGAGCCCCGAGAAGATGTACAGTCCTTCTGTCATTCCGTAGCCCACCTGAACACGAGAAGCGCTCAGTTGGTTGATACAGGCGCGGACCACTGCCGACGATACTCCGGCGCTGCCGACTCGGACCTCCCGAAGATGTGACAGCGGCTGTTGGAGGGCACCGGCGAGCGCCAGCACCATGGTCGGCACCAGAGTGACGTGTGTAATACTCTCCTCGACCAGTGCCGTCGCTGTGCTCTCTAGATCAAAGGCCGGCGCCGCAAACACGGCTGCACCTCCGAGACACAGCGGCCAGACTTGCTGGTAGCGGCCTGGCACGTGATTTGCCGGACCGGCACACAACGCCCGCGGCGGTGACTGGCCGGCAAACTGCGGCGAGGCCGCCAACCTGTCGAGGTACCGTTCAAAGTGCGTCAGAGGAGTTGCATGGACACCTTTGGGCAGGCTGGTGGTGCCAGAGGTGAAAACGACGAAGCTCGACTGGTAACCACCACCACACAAAACGTTTTCGGTGACCTCCTCACGATTCATCACCTCGGAAAAAGAATCCCATCCAGAGGAGCTGGCTGTCTGATCGACCACCACTATGAGTTTACGTGCCTCCTTCAACTGTTTCAGTCCCAGCCCGTCGATTCGTCGCGCCGTCTCGGCATCCTGTGCGAGTACAAGCGGTTGTTTACCCGGCGTCGCCACACTCAAAGCTGTCCGAACCATATGTGTAATCTCTGTTGTGTTGGCCAGACTCCGCGCGTTCAATGGCACCCAGATACAGTCCAACACCTCGGCAGCCCATAGTCCCAGCACGCCCTCTGCTCCAAGAGGAAGGAAACTGATAATCGGCGTGCCTTTATCGACGCCGATTTCCTGCAGCCCCGTCACAAGACGGGCCACAGCACTCTTCAACGTTGTATAAGTCCAGCGGAGGTATGTATGACTTTCTGAGTCTCCGTTTTCGGACGACAAACTGGGGAGCCCATAGAGGTCCGGGCTCTGGTACATGGAAACGAGCGCCAGACTCTCTGGCGAGGCGGCTTCACACGCCAGAAACTTGTGCCATATGGGCAACCCAGGGTCGGATGGCGGACCCGGCGTGGTGATTTCACTGAGGATATTTTCTTCGGCCGTCATGATGCTGATATGGTGCGTTGATGGTAGGTGGTGTGAGATCCAATGATCGATCTCACTCGCTTTCTTCTTATAAAATATGATGAGGGCCGGAGCTACGGTCCATCCTTCCGGACCGTACATGGCCTAAATTGGCACGTAATAATCCGTATTTTCCATGTATCCGAGACGTCTCGTCGTTCACCGCACGTGCGTCCGAACTCGGGAAACTCCTGGTATGAAACTTCTTCTACACGTTGTAGATCTTGGAGACGAAGCCGGCAGCTTGGCCACCTTCATGAACACAGCCACCACTCAACAATGCCAGACTCCGCCATGCCCCCCTTCCCGCTCATCTCTTACCAGCCCCTCCGCAGCCTCTATTGGCTGGTCTACAAGTCATGGATCCGGATACGTGTACCCTTTTGGCACGTGTACCTCTATCTGTTTCCCCGTCCACACGAGAAGTGGTCCCGGTCTACCACCGTGGCTGCATGGATTGGCCGCGAGGAGAGCGAACTCTTTGCGCACCTCGGCATCACGGAACCACTCTCGTTCGAGCCGGAACAAGTGCAAGATCCGGGTCCGGACGACGTCACTCACACGTTTGAGGTCATCAGTCCTGGTCCCCTGTCTCTCTACCAAGGACCGCTCGACCACCCAGACGTTCGACCAGAGCCCATAGGGCTTACATCGTATACACTAGCTGGACGGGGCCATACTACAGCCCCATTCGTGGTCTTTCACCTACATGGTGGCGCCTTTGTTTGGGGCTCTGGCCGGCCTAAGCAGCTGGCCTTCCTCGCCGACACACTACTGCACAACGCCGGTGCAGCCACCGTGTATGCACCGCAGTATCGTCTGTCTGGTTATGGCGGCCAGAACCCGTTCCCGGCCGCACTGCAAGACACATTGACTGGCTACTGGCACCTTGTGCACATGTTACAGATTTCTCCCATGCAAATTGTCGTTTCTGGCGACAGTTCCGGCGGCAGCTTGGCCCTCGCCCTCGTCCGCTACCTGGAAGAGTTCGGCATGCTTACTGTCGGGCTACCGCTGCCGCGGGCTTCCGTGCTCGTCAGTCCTTGGTTGGATCCGGGTCGTGCGTTGGAGGGTTTTGCTGCCTTCCGGTCAGATCCACACTGGACCACCGACCATATGCCGTTCGAGATCTGCCGCTGGGGGGCACTCGTCTATTCCGCACTTGTGCCGGTCCGGGATCCCTACATCACAGCTCTAGGCCACCCATTTTATACTCGTGTGCCGCTACTGATCGTTCTTGGCGAGGCAGAGGTTCTCGAGACGGAGGGCACCGCCTGGCTGAGAGAGATGAAAGCCGTCACGGGCAACCGCGTCGATGTGTACTACGAGGAAGCCGCACCGCATGATACGTTGCTTCTCGGTAGTGGTACTTTTTGGGCTGACAGCGCTAGGGAGGTGGCAAGGAGCATCGGGAGATGGACTAGGATGGCCGTGGACGAGAATGAATGATTGTTAGATTTCCCCTTCCAACATTTTTTATATACATGCGAGTTCCTATACTGTCGACCTAGCCTCATCCCGAAATCCCTTCATAATGTCGTTAAAGTTCTCCCGCGAATTCCGAATGACAGCTTGCAGATAGTCAATGTTGACGTGTCCGAGTCGGCACCGCGGATCCAAATCTTTGAGCATATCCTGTCCCTGTGCACTGATCAAGTTGAGCAGGTCGTTGGCTCGCCGCACAAGCTGAGTCACCAGCATCCGTCGCCAGTGGTGTGCGTCTCCCTCGTCAATAGTCATTTCGTAGGAACCCATGGTCACGCTGATGGGCCGGTCGATTTCGCCCTGGGCCAAGTACTCGAAACAGGGGTCAATCTCCTGGAAGACGGCCATAATACAAATAAGATCCGAGCAGTTGACGTTGCAACTCTGGCAGTTGACAATGTCCTGGCAGTGCTGAATCACGTCACCTGTCACCTGACAGACGGCGTCCAGACGCCGCTCCTGTAATGCGGCGCGCGCCTTGGGGATCTGTTGTGTGAGGCCTGCGCGGCACTGGCAGCTCTGTGAGCCCAGCTGGTTTTGCCACGATAATTCGGCTTCTGTGGTACCGGCCATGAGCGGGAAGAGGCACAGGCCGTCAAGAGAATTCTGTTGCTGTTTCTGCTGTTGCTGTTGCTGCGGTTGTTGCTGTTGTTGTTGCTGCTGCTGCTGCTGTTGCTGCTGCTGTTGCTGTTGTAGATCAATGGAGGATGCGGGAGTGCTGCCAGAAGTGTTTGTCGTCGTCGTAGATTGACTGGATGCCGTCGTAGAGGCACACGGCAGCGTCCCGGAAAGCAAATCCAGGTTTGCTGCCGGGCTTGTTCCTGTTGTCCAATCGAGAACGGGATCAACTGTGGCCCAGTCCATGTCCATGTGTTGTGGTGGAACAGACTCGTTTACGCTGGGCCAGCCCGTAGATGCTTCGAGTAGATGCTGGAAAGCAGTATCATCGCCCCCGAAATGATCACCCGGATCCGGCCATTCTGTCGACTCGTCTACTCGACGATGACGCCGTGAAGAGGCAATAGTGATTATGCTGGGCGAAGGCGACCGGGCCGGCTGTGTGTAGCGGCAGGAAAGTCCCCGGCCACTGCAGCGACCGCAGTCGTTCTGGCCATCACCGTGGCATTTCACTTTGGCCATGCGACACCGTTCACACGCCGTCTTGGGCCGCCGAACCAGAGGTTTGGCACCTCCTCCTCGGATCGCGGAACTCTGCCAGTTCTGTATCAAGTTGGCAGGTATCTGTAGCTTGCGGGAAGCGTGGGAGTGGCGGATAGATGGTGCTGACGACATTACTCCGTGCTGAACCTTGTTCGTGTTTGCGTATGGCCGTGGCGTTCGCTCCAGACAAACGACCTTAAATAGTTGTGGCTATACACCACGTGACGGTTGTGGCGCGTGCCAACGGGACAGGCGGTGTTTGGCTGATGCTTCCGAGCACATTCGAGTATAAATGCCAGGCAAAATCGGAATTAAGGCTGCTAGAATCCGGAGTACAATACCCGGAGGGTGTTGGGTACTTCCCCCTTTTCGCCTGGATGATCGACCGGACTTTCAGGGTTTCAGGCTGTCCGCTCCCCAACATATGTATGCAATGCCAAAACGGAGTACGGAGTACGGAGTACGGAGTACGGAGTACAGAATGCGGAGTACAGACCATACATACCTCGGCATAGAGCAATCCTTCGTGGTCTCTTTGTACGGCAGCCTACAGGCTATTTGACCTCTTTTTTCAGGGGCTGCATCGGCCCACTATCGTGCACTATCGTGGGGGCGAGGTTACGTAACATCAAGTCTTTGTTGTTATAGTATCTTTTTATATCCAGTATTACGGTGGCTTGTTTAAGAAGGCAGCACGGCCAGTACGGACTTTCTATACGCACGTTGACTCGGTAGTCGGATTTTACGACTCGCGAAGTCGTCAGCAGAGAGGCGAGCCAATCCCATCTACAGTTCACCCTGACGTGATTATTCTGCTTGGAAATTAGGTGATCGTTGATCTAACCTGTCATTTGCCCCCCGGGCGACGATCGCCAATAGCTGTCAGGCATGGTCAGAACTTACTTGTGGTTGGTTTACACGCATGGTGGTAGCCGCAGGGCAAGCTCCTCAACAGGAGGACACTCGCGTGTTAGTGTGACATGTCTAGCAGCTACTTCGGCAATCTAACCAACAGCCTAGATACGCAAGACAACGGTCTATATCCGACATCTATCAATTATATATCTTGGAGTAAATTCATTTTTACAAACTCATTATGAAAGCAGCACATAATCAATTACTAAGCGGCGAAGATAGATAGATGAATATTGGATGCCATTTTGCGCTGCATCACACCCTCTTGGCCGAAAAGTATTGCTGCTTGACCTCATCGCCCCCCTGCCACTTGACCCCATTGTCCCATGCCTCTGACTGGTACTGCACGAGCGTCGAGTCCACATTCCACTGGCCCTCAGGAGCTGTCGCCCACAGCTCATCCATCGTCTGCTCAGAGTGGTGGAACAAGGACCAGCCAAGTGCGTTCTTCTTGGTCAGGCCACCTTCTTCAGTCGTCGCCATATGGCGCCCAAAGACAAGCGAGCCCGCCTGGGGTCTCAGAAGCTTGACCAGCTGCGCCACAATGGCCTGTTGCTGCTCGAAACTGAAAAGATGAAGGAAGGATCCGACAAAAATGATGTCCACCTTTCCACGTAGATCCTTCAGGAAATCCGGATCAAACACGTCTCCAGTGACAAAGCGGGCACGAAGTGTGGCACGGTCACGGAAGAGCTCATATCCCAAATCCATGAAGCGCGGCTCCGTATCAACACCCACAATGTTGTCTGATAGGGCCCCATCGTGTACAAGCTTCCGGATATCCTGGCCAAAACAGCAGCCCAGGTCCAGGAAGGTCTCACCGCCACGAACACGAGAGAGCACTTCGGGGTAGACCGGCGACAGGCAAGCTGGGAAGTCCAGGAAGCGGAAGACGCCGATACACGGGTAGGGCATGCTAAACGTGTCAGCTGCCACACTGTTGCCTCTGATTTGGTCATCGTGGTCACTTACATATCCCAGGCTTCGTTTCGAACCCGGTAGATGTGCTCAAGCATCTCGTCCTCGGGGATCCCCGAGTACTCCTTGAGTACCTCTTTGGCAGTCTGAGGAACCCGGTTCAGAGTGGACTGATACCAGGCCACATCGCGAGAAGCCTTCTTCATGCCATTCGTCCAGTCGACGGTCGAAGCGTCAATAGCAAGATCTTCTTTCACACCCATGTTGATGGTATTGGTGGTTGCAATGATGATGGTGAATGGCGAATGGTGTCAGAAACGGTCAATCTTCTTGCCTTTTACCTCCTCCTCTTCATCTTGTGTCGACTGCCTGGATAGCTGCGATGCCGGCCGCATCTTGACTTTCTACTTCCTGAAGGGGAAATAATATGCCGCCTCGGCGTTCTCTTCTTCGATCACGGCCCCGCGGAGCTTCTGGAAAGCTGGCTGCCGCTGAAATCAGAGATATTCCCGTTTCTGGCTAGCTAGAGTCCGAACCTATACGAATCCTCCATATCCAATGCATTGATCCAGTATATGTGCTCAAAGATTGGCTGTGCTGCCTTGGACTAAAGTTGTCAATCAACTTCCAAGTTCGGAACCGAAGCCGATGCACTACTACGCAAAACAGCAGTTATCCTGTCCGGACGAAGCCGATTACTATGAGCTGGAAATACAGCGGATATACGTTACGATCTCTAAGAAGACGGCTGCTGTTGATGCAAAGAGCAGATCCAAATGACGTGAAGTAGGCGACCAATAATATTATTTGCATGAAAGTAAGAACTAGGCATAATTGCTCCGTTTTACTGTAAAAATCATTTTCTTTTCTTTTCTTTTCGAGGCAGAGCACTATGAAATTCCACGTGCTTATGCGTGCTTATTTAAAATTTCCTTACGCAGACTTCTGCAGCAAAGCCACTGCAGTAGCCCGCAGCTCGGACTTGAGCAGTTTTCCGCTGTAGTTGACAGGCAACTCGTCTGGTACACCATCGCCTTCGCCGATCCAGAACACGTGCTCAGGTATTTTGTGGGGTGCTATACGACTCCGCAGCCAAAGTTTGAGTTCCTTCTTTCCCCACTTAATGGAATTGGCACTTTTTACGTTGTTGACGCGCTGGATGAAAGCACCTACAATCTCGCCCCAGTATGCGTCTGGGATGCCAACAACAGCTGCTGCCTGAATTTCGGGATGTTGCTCCAACACAGACTCCACATCGCGTGGGAAAACATTCTCGCCTCCTGCAGAGTATTGTCAGCATGGGAGGGGGAAAATGCACGAAATAGGGAGTACTGCGTAAAGCATACCTCTTTTTATCATATCTTTCACCCTCCCCACAATTGTGCATCGCCCAACATCATCCATCGTTACGAGGTCTCCCGTCCGAAGCCAGCGCCGCCCCTGTGCATCTCGCACCAGAGTCTCTTCTGTCTTGGCCGGATTTTTGTAATAACCTTGAAATACGCCGTGACCTGCAAGAAGAAGTTCGCCGGGGGTTCCGGCAGCAAGTGCCTCAAGGTCTGGGTCGACAACTTTGGCAGCTGAATCCGGCAGAAGCGTGCCCACAGAAGTGAAGCCATCACGGAGGAGAGAGACGTTTTTGGGGTCAGTCAGAAAGACAATGCAAGAACCCTCGGTCAGGCCGTAGCCGTAAGCTAGGCCATGGAGACCAAACTCGGTACTGAGTCTCTCGAGCAAGTCCCGAGTTAGAGCCGAGCCCGCTATGCTACCCGTTCGCAAGCACATGTGGGGGCCGTGGTCCTGGGCATCCGGGTGGTCTAGCATGGCGCGCAGAATGGTGGCCACAGAGTGGATGACCGTGCATCGATGGGTTGTGAGGGCCTGTAGAGTTGCACCGGCAAGAAAGACATCCGATGGCAGAACAAGGGTTCCGCCGTAAACCACTGTAGCGAGGAGACCGCAGATCAGGGCGAAACAGTGGAAGAGCGGCGTTGTGGAGCAGACAATGTCGTTGGGCGTGTAGCAGAGACGCTGACCGACGAGGAGTGCATTGTGGAGAAAGTTGGCGTGAGAGAGCATGGCGGCTTTGCGGGGTCCAGTGGTGCCACTGGTGAACTGGACGCAGAGAGTGTCATTTGGGGTGCATGCGGCCCAGCACTTGGCCAAGAGGATTTCGCCGCCATCACCGTTGCCACCGCCCCCGTGCTTGTCGATTGTGACAGGTTCCTTGAGGAAATCCTGCCAGGTCACTACACCGTTGACTGGCTTTTCTGTGGCCAGCTGGACAATGTACGATGTCTGTCCCCGCTGCTGGACAAGCTCAGTCAAGAGGCCGGTATTTTTGCGGTAGCCAATTCGGTCTGCAACAAAAATGGCCTGCGGGTCTGCAGGGGTGCTGCATTAGCTCATGCTTAGACATAGATGATGAAATAAACGGCAGGCCAGTCGTATCTTACCCAGGAATTTAACAGCTGCAAGGACTTCGTCTGTTGCAAAGGTCGGGTTGATGACGGAGAAGATGGCGCCAATGGCACCTGCAGCAAAGAATAACTGCACATATTCGAGAGAGTTTCCGGCTAGCACGACAATGTGGCTGTGCTGACGCACGCCATGCTCCAGCAAACGCTGGGCTACACGTCTGCAGGATGTGCGCAGCTCCTCATACGTTAGGCTTACACCTTGCCACGAAGACACCACGGCCACATGGTTGGCGAACTTGTCTGCCTGCCTGTCGAGAAGCTGACCCAGATTGGCGTACCGAAACGCAGCAACGTCCGGGGGCAACTGCGGAGCCGTCTGCTGGAAGATGAATTTTTCGTTGTTCTCGGCCATGTTTGATTTTGTGTGTCTTGAAATTGTGACCAAGATTCCTTCTTTACGATGTTTTGCCGTCCATGAGCAGCCCTTTTCTCTATCCCGTGGAAACAATGTCGTTCTGTTGAATATCCGACTTCGGGTCGGGAGGGGAAACAAAGCACGGCGCATCGCCTCCGGGGTCCTCTACTGTCGGGACACCCATTGCTTCTCTGGGATGTAATATTCCTTGACATTTGCCCCATCGTCAGGATGTGCTCGGCTCAGTCTCGGGTGCGAGTGTAACATATCATTAGAACCATCTTACGACATGCATGCATGGTTGCATCTTGTGCCCATTCGGGCATATGTTTCAAGCCCTACAGCCTTACTTAAGGCATATCAGATCACAGCGGATACAACCCACCCTCTCCGATTGGTCACTTGTACGAGTCTGGAGTATGGACTACGGAGTAAGATACTCCGTAATTCTGAACTAAGGCGCTGACTACTCCGTATGTGGGGTGTTGATCTCCGGACCGGCCCTTAATATGTGAACCGAGAACGCCATTCAGACGAATTTTAGTGAGTTTTAGCGAGCTTTAGCGCACGGAGTATAGAAGATTTATTGCACTAAGTAACCTAATTACAGCATAGCATTAGGCCCCCTCACATCCAAAGCTGCACACACACACCCATCGATCATCCGGGCTTACCCCGTTTCTTGCCGCCCGTGTTTTTTTGTTTTCAGAGCACGTGCCAGGAACTCTCCGAGACTGTACAATGGCACCGAGGACCTGCCAAAAATAAAAAGTTAGTGGGTTTCAGTGGGTTTCAGTAGATTTCAGTGGATTTCAGTTGGTTCATCGGAAATTTGTTGGGATACGGAGTACTCCGTAATACGTACCGCAGCTAACGAGGCCCACACAGCATCTTCGTGCACCCCCATGCCCCAAGATGCGTCTGTCATGCCGGGGCCGTCTAGCTGAACAAGGACAGCATGGCTTAGCTCTTGTTTCTGGATGTGGTGATGGCGCAGTGAGAAGGTGTTAGACCCATTGGAGACAAGCGGCTGCACGGCTTGTAAGACGCTGCCGATGAGGTCCGGGCCCACGCCATCGAGATTATGGTGCATGCCATCCACGGAGATTGTTGCGTCAAGACGAGGATGAGCAAAATCGCAACGTACAATCTCCACCAAGTCGCCGATCATGTACTCTTGGCGGAAGAGAGCATCCATTATGGCGTGGGTGATTTCGACACCGGTGTCGTCGGCGTGGCGTTTGACAACACGGGAAAAGGCAATCTCGAGTTCACGCGGCAGCTCAAAGCCGCCCAGGACATCCTTGACGAGCCAGCCAATGCCACCCTTTCCGCTCTGGGCATTGATGCGAATCACGGCCTCGTGCTGACGGCCGAGGTCTTCCGGGTCCATGGGAAGGTATGGCATGCGCCAGGGGACGACTGCGCATCCGTCGAGCGACTTTTCCTCGATGGCCTTCTGCCGTGCATTGTAACCCTTGCGAATGGCATCCTGGTGAGTACCGGTAAACGTGCAAAAGGTCAGACGGCCAGCGTAGGGAGCACGGGGATGGACAGACAGTTCGGTGAGTTCTTGGACAAGTTCGACGACGTCGTTAATGTGGCCCAAGTCGATACCGGGAGAGACGCCCTGAGTGTAGAGATTCATAGCGAGCGTAACGAGATCGACGTTGCCGGTGCGTTCGCCATTGCCAAAGAGACAGCCCTCGACACGGTCAGCGCCGGCGAGCTGGGCTAATTCAGTGGCGGCAACGGCACAACCACGGTCGTTGTGGTTGTGTAGCGACACGCAGACCTTGTTGCGGTCCGAAATATGGGTGCAAAAGTACTCGATCTGGTCGGCAAAGATGTTGGGCATGGCTACTTCGACGGTGGCGGCGAGGTTGAAGATGATGGGATTTTTGACTGTGGGTTGCCAGACGGCCTTGACAGCCTCACAGACCTCGAGGGCGTAGTCCAGCGACGTATCCTGGAAGTTCTCCGGCGTGAGCTCGAGCGTCCACTCGGTCTTGCGCATCTCTGGGTCCGACGAGAAGCGCGTGGCTTCACGGATCACTTGGGCACACCGCACGGCACGTCCGAGCATTTTGCCCTGGGACATATCAAAGACGACTTCACGGAAACAGGCCGAGGTGGACATGTGGATGTGCACAATGACTTTGCGGGCACCACGGGCAGCCTGTAGCGTGGTGAGGATAAGGTCCTCACGGCAGGGTGCCATGACCTGAATAGTAACATCGTCGGGGATGGCGCCGGTGGTGATGAGATGTCGGGTAAAGTCGAACTCTGTCTGCGAGGCAGACGGGTAGGAGACCTCAATCTCCTTGTAGCCCAGCCGTAGAAGCATCTCAAAGTAGCGCAACTTGGCATCCCCGTTCATGGGCTTCCAGCGATCAGTTGATGTGTATATTCAAACAGACTTCAGGCACTTACATGAACAAGAGCCTGATTGCCGTCCCGCAGGTCGGTTGAGAGCCACCGCGGAGGCTTCTTCAGCGCCTTGCTTGGCCATTGGCGCTGTGTCAGAGGCACAGGTGGAAAGGCCGAGTATTTTTCTTCGGGATGAGCGAGCCTGTCTATGGTCAACACAATGTCCACAAAGCTGCTGTTGGGCACACCTACATGGTTGGAGAGAATTGGATGATGGAAGAGCCAATAGGTATTCTTTCCATCCGAGTGCCTCCTCTTCCATATACCAATAAGACCACGAGACGAGTCTTGTGTGTTCACATGGAGTTGGCCGAACAGACACGCATTCTGCCGTATTGGACTTCGGCTATTGCCTGCCTAGTCGGGCTATTAATTCCCTTTGGCACGATCCCGACTTCTGTTTGCCCCATTGAGGCTTCTCATGCCGTCGGTGCCTCCGGTGGATCTCCGATGGAGAGGGGGAAGTGGATAGGTGTTCCGTTTGCATAGCAGACATCCGATTGCCAGAAATAGAGGCCTTGGATGCCACTTCTTTCCTCTCCATTCCAGCAAGAACTCCAAGAACATGAACGAGGTGTTTTCAAAAGAGAATCAGGTAAGATTGAATGGAACAATAGTTGGCCGAAAATCAGACTGATTTGTCAAACAGATGTCTCTCGACAACCAGCCCATCCAGTCTAAGTTGCGTGCCATTTGGGCCGATGTTTTGGACGACGACCCGTCGAGCTTCTCCGGGGAAGATGTCTTTTTCGAAGTCGGAGGAGACTCCATATCGGCACAACGTCTCATTGAAGCTGCGGCCAAGGAGAACATCCATCTGACGTTGGAGCACATCTTCATGCATGCCTCACTCGAGGACATGGCAGAGATCGCCCAGCTGGCCAAGCCCATGAACCCAGAACCGGTAGCTCAGAGAGATGGTGCTCTGAATCTCAACGAGCACTATGCCGAAATTGCCAAGGCATGTCACCTGTCTGTGACGAGCATTGAGTCGGCCTATGGTCTCACGCCGATGCAAGAGTCGTTGCTGGCAGCCGAAGTGACAGATGATGACCATGTCAATGCCTACGTGCGGCAGTTTGTCTTTTTCTTGGGCCCGGGCGTGGATCTGGGCGGCTTCCGAAGAGCGTGGCACGAGACGATTCGTGCAGACGCCGTCCTGCGTACACGTATATGTCGGTTACAAGGACGACACATGGCGCAAGTTGTCGTGCGATCGGATGCCGAATGCATGTTGTGGACCACTGTATCAGGCAGTCTATCCTGTTTTCTGGCACAGGATGCCTGGACGCCGATGATGACAGGTGATCCTTTCTTTCGTTATACCTTGGTTGAGGAGGAGGGAGGAGAGTTGTACTTTGTCTGGACGGCCCATCACGCACTCTTTGACGGCGCCTCTGTTCCCGAGGTGCTATCAGACGTCACTAAGCGACTTCAGGGGGAGGATGTGCCTGCACGGCCGCCGTTCTCCTGGTTTGTTCACTCGCCGGCCGTACGACCAGACCCGACTCTAGAGCGTCAGTTCTGGACAGAGACCTTATCAGGCCTCCATCCCACGAGTTACCCGCCCACGCCTCCTGTTCAGAAACAAGATGTGGAGCTTCGGGCTCAACCGAACACCGTGCTTCAACACGAACTAACCTTGTCTCGTCTGCCGCCCTTTGGCGCCACCAAATCACTGCTGCTCAGAGCTGCCTGGGCTATTTTACTTGCTCACTACACCGGCACGGAAGAAGTTGTCTTTGGGGCCATCAACAACGGACGGGCAGCCGCTGCAGCAGCCGTGCCGGGAATTTCTCGAATGACAGGCCCGACTATCAACGTCGTCCCTGTGGCTTTACAGGTGGACCCCAACCAGACCATCTCGGCCCTCTTGGCACGTATTCGTGAGCAGGCAGCCCAGATGATGTCGTTTGAGCATACGGGTCTCTCACGCATCCGCACATTCCGAGCTGCCTCTGATCAGGGCATGCTTGACATCCAGAGCCTCCTTGTCGTCCACCATGCATCCCTGGACGAGGCCATGGCGGCTTCGCTGCAGAATGTCGACCTCACGTACCAAGACAACCTTGGAAAGAAAGAACAGCATGCATATCCACTCATCCTCTCTTGCATTTTGGAAGGCGACTCGCGTATTCATCTGCGTCTCGAGTACGACGAGCGTTGGATTCCCTCACCTCAGGCACGCCATCTTGCCCACCATCTCCAGACCGTTCTCAACCAGCTCAGTGAGGCTACTCCGGACACTCTTCTCGGGTCTATTTCGCCTTTGAGCAGTCACGATTTGCAACAGATCAGCCAATGGAACGCGTCCACTCCCCCAGCCGAGGAGACATGTCTCCACTGGTTGTTTGCACGACAGGTGCATCTGCGACCCCATGCCACGGCTGTTTGCACCCTAGATCAGTCCTTGACGTATGCTGAGGTCGATGCTCACGCATCGTCGCTTGCCATGCTGCTGATCGAGCAAGGTGTGCAGCCAGGTGTCTTTGTGGGTGTTTGTTTTGAAAAGTCTATCTGGACAGTTGTCTCCATCCTTGCTGTCTTCAAGGCTGGCGGTGTTTACGTGCCTCTTGATCCAGCCCATCCACGAGGACGCATCGAGGAAATCGTCCAGACAGTCAACATCCAAGTAGTCTTGGCCTCGTCTGTCGGGGCTGATACTCTGTACGGCATCCAAGGTCTGTCCATCATCCGCGTACAAGACGCACCGGCTCCTCGTCCATGGATCCAGCCGGCCAAGAGTGCTCAGCCATCCGATACAGCCTATCTGCTCTTCACGTCCGGAAGCACAGGCAAGCCCAAAGGCATTCTCATGCCGCATCGGGCCATCTGCACATCCATTCTGCACCATGGACCTGCTTTTGATGCTGGTCCACATTGGCGGACGCTGCAGTTCTGTGCACACACCTTTGACCTTTCCATTGCCGAATTCTTTACAACACTTTCCTTTGGCGGTACTGTCTGTGTGCCATCTGAAGAAGACCGTATCGAAAACCTCACGGGGGCCATTGTCGCTCTGCAGGCCAACACCCTCATCGTTGTTCCCACAGTCGCCAACCTTCTCGTTCCCTCCGAGGTGGCACCACCACTACAGACAGTCATTCTCAGCGGTGAACCCATTCCGAAAGAATCTATTGTACGCTGGGCTGACCACGTCGCCCTGACTTGTGCCTATGGTCCTTCCGAGACAGCCGTCTGGTGCTCGGCCAACCTCCGCGTCCACCGGGATGCCCATCCAGCCCACGTCGGCCGCAGTATTGGTGCCACAATGTGGATTGTCGATGCTGAAGACCCTGGACGTCTTGCCGCCGTTGGATGTATCGGTGAAATTGCCATCAGCGGCGCTCTCGTGGGCGGTGGCTATTTTGGCGACAAGGCCACCACCGATTCTGCCTTTGTACCGGCACCTGACTGGATGCATGAACTCACGGGCAGTCCGGCTCCCAGTCTCCTCTACCGCTCTGGCGATCTAGGCCGCTATAACCCGGACGGAACTTTTCATGTCGTCGGCCGTCGCGACACACAGGTCAAGTTGCGCGGCCTGCGCATCGAGCTGGGTGAGATCGAGAACCGCCTGACACACGGCAGCCTTGTCACGGCTGCACTCGCCTGTCTGCCGCCTTCAGGACCGGCTGCCAAGCGCATTGTCGCCGTCGTCAGCGAAGCCAAGTCGGGTCTCGACCCCGGCGCCGCTATTCGGTATAAGTCACGTGATGACTCAGCCGGCCTCGTCGGCCGTCTCCGGCAGCACCTCCAACGCTCGCTGCCCGCCTACATGGTCCCATCCGTGTGGATTGTGCTGGACCAGATGCCTCTTCTCATCTCGGGAAAGATTGACCGAAAGCGTCTGAAACTGTGGGTGCAACACATGACAATGGACATGTACAACGACATCAACCAACCCGAGGAGGACATTTCTGCTACTCTGGACCAATCTCCGGCTCCTGTCACCTCTGACTCTCTCATGGACAAGTTGCGGCAGCTCTGGAGTGATGTTCTGCAAGTTCCAGCTACACAGATTGGCCAGAACACGTCCTTCTTCGCCGCCGGTGGAGACTCCATTGCCGCCATCCAGATTGTATCCCAGGCCAAGAAATATCTTCCGGGTGTTTCTCTCTCTGTGCGCACCATTATCCGTGCAAACACACTTGGGGGCCTCGTAGCTATGTTGGAAGAGAAACAACTGGACCAGCAGAAGAAACAAGCCAAGGCAACACCCATTTCGTCGCCTTCTCCTCCACTGAGTCCCCCTGTCTCCATAGCTCCGGACCCTCTGGAGACCCCCGAGGCCTTGACGTTGCCAGAAACAGGCCCAGGACTGCTTGTACCTTACCACGCCCTTCTCGACCGTGCTGGTTCCTATCCCATCCAGGACGCCCATGTGCTCTCGGCCTTCCAGCGCGAAGTCTTCCGTGCTCGACGTGCCAACCCGTCCGTCTTTCTCATGTCGTGGCGCATGGAACTATGGTCTTCCATGCCTGGTGGCCAGCCTCTTTCTCTATCACGTCTCGCTTCTGCTTGGCGCGCTACCGTGGCCCATTTCCCTGTTCTTCGCTCTGTCTTCCTCAAGGACGCACCAGACCAGCTGGGTCTGCCAGTCGTCCAAATCGTTCTGGGCCCCGAGGCTGCATCTCAAGCTGGCATTCTCATGTCTGAGGCCCCAGCGGAAGCACCTGAACCAGGCTTTGATGACTCTTCTGTACCTGGCGTGGACTCTTCTTTCCTTCCACATCGTGCTCACATCATTCGGCACGGCGAAAGGGTGTATCTGCACGTCGAGATGGACCACCTCATCATCGACGGCTGGTCTCTCGGACTCATCAAGAAGGCTCTGTTGAAGGCCTATTACCAGCCTGATATCCTTCACGAAAGCACCACGCCCTTGTACCGAGCCTTTGTCGCCGCCCAGACCACTCCCGAGCGCATCCGTGCCGACAACGCCTATTGGACACGGCTTCTTCAGGGCCTCTCGCCGTCTCGACTATCGACCACTCTGGGCAGCGCAAGTACTGCTTCCGGACCACTTCTCCGCCAAGAAAAGGAGATCGTTCGTTTGCCTGGTCTTCCTGCTGCCAGCCTCATGCCATTCAGTGCTGCCAACGGCATCTCCCCGGCCTCCATCTTCTCTGCAGCCTGGGCTCAGACCCTTTCCCACTTTACTGGGACCCGGGATGTGGCCTTTGAGTACGTTGTCAGTGGCCGCGACGAAGAGCTCGATTCGAACGGTGATCGCTCTTCCGTCTGGGAGCTGGTGGGCTGCTGCATCAACGTCCTCGTGCAGAGGGTCCAAGTGGATCCCAGCACAGACCTCGCCAACCTCGCCGCGAGCATTCAGGAAGACGGTGACGAGAGTGCAAGCCGTGGCGCATCCAACGTGCGCGAAGTGGCTAAAACGTTGGCTGATATCCTTCCGTTCGACACGGCTGTCAACTTTCAGCGGCGGCCGACTGCAGTGGAGAATGAGGCACATACACTAAAGGTCGACGATGATTTACAGAGGAGTAATGACCCGTGGCATGTAGGTTTTCTTTTTTTTCTTATTCCTTTTTCCTGCTCATCATGGCAAAATACTGACAAAACAAGTTCAACGTCCTCGTAAGAGTTCTGCACATAACCGACGACAACACCATCTGGCCATCGCTAGAATTCTTTTCGGAAGACTACAATCATGAAGCGATGCAGTCTGTAGGAGATGACTGGTGGCAGAGAGTCAAGAATGTGGCCGTCTAAATGAGCAAGGGGTGGAATGGAATACAGAGTTTGAAATTGTTTATCTTCATAACAACTACTATGAACAAATACAACGGTGCTACAGAACATCTTCCTGCGTCATCTATTGGATGGGAAAATTAAAATTTCTTGATGTTTCATGCCCTATTATAGTCATGGTTGCATATGAAATCAACACCACATCTAGGGTTGCCACATCGATTTCGGCTCATGCCCTGGGTCGGTTAAGCATGAGGAACGTGGATTGTGTCGCTAAGAACAGAGTTTCGTCCGCCCCTACGCCGCTTGCGTGGCTGTTTGGGTTCTTTGGGATTCTTCTTTACTTTCCTTCCAGGGTACATCTTGGCGATAAAGTCTTTGTCTGCAGCAGAAAGTCTGGTGTTGTTCTTCGAAGACCATCCATCTGTCGTCCAGCGTTCGGGTATTTGGTATAGCATAATAGAACGTGGATCAAACTTGCTGTATTGCGTCTGTGTGCCGCGATATCTCTCGAAAATATTATGGCGAACCTCCTTCTTGCTCCAGTCTGGATTATCTCTGTATACGGCCTGACGGTTCCACTTGATTTTGATCGAAGGCGAAGAGTGCTCATGGACACATCCGAGAGCATGTCCGAATTCATGCAATACCGTGTGTCTTATCTCATCCGCCTTCGTGGTTTACTTGAGGTCGAGATTCATGGTCGGCTTGTTAGGGTGAACAGCAAGAGCATCTATTCCTATGTAGGAATTAGACCACCCATTGTGTTGAAAAGCGATCCTGATCTCAGAGTCCCCTTCATTGATGAATTCAAAATTGATATTTGCGTATTTCTCCCACATGCGAGCGTATTTCTCGACTTTTTTCTGAATTCTATGATCTCCATTCGTAAATCTGATGCAAAGTATTTGACCTGGCGTCCAACATGTGGTTTTTTTTGTTGCCAGGCCAAGTGGCTGAATAACAGCATCTGGATAGTTGAAATTGACGTTTTCCGGGTTATAACCCTCTTCATCGTCCGAAAAATGAAGGGAGTTATCATCGCTTTCACTAGCATTATATGGCCCATTGTCGAATATCATAGCACCAGCGGCGGCGTTCTCTGACATATCAGAGCCATCAAAGCCACTGGAGTTGTCAGATTCACCAAAGTCGCGGGATATATTGGAGCCACTGCTGCTTTCAGAGTTGCCCTCTTCACTGTCCGACCCTTCTATAGAGAATTCGCCATTCCAGGAATCAAGTGTGGTGCAGATTCCAATATTCATCGTGTCAAAACCTGTCAGAAGGTATGCATTGATCAGTGCGGTGCACTGTAGGGAGTAAGGTAGACCAAAAGGGGCTAGATTAATGGTATGTATCGGTACAGAATTGTCTACATATCTGTGGCTAGGGGAGGCTGGTATTTATGTGCGGATTCTCCGTTTGCACCAATCACAGGTAAGACATAAGTGGAGACACTGTGTGCAGCATTCCGAGACCTGACAAAACCCAAGGTAAAGCTTTTGCCACAATTTGAATCATGAAGAAGCAATTTCCACATTATAACGGACGCATTAAATAGAACGGAGACAGAGTTAAGAAAACATACTTCTGCCAGCTATTTATAAGATACATTTGCAAACAATTTTTCAAACGGGGGCTTCTACAAACGCCCATTACTTGTCTGTCGTGAGGCATCAAATATGCAATTCTATTTCGGGTATATTATTTCATAATCATTATGAGTATTGATGTAAAATCAGGATAGCCTCCAAGTTTCCTGGTTTTTTAGTCGCACTTGTCCCTTTCCGAGGAGACAATCTCCGAAACATCCCGTTCTCAAGTACTCAAAAACTTCCCGACCATTTCGGGCAAGATCAAGCCATGCTTTGTGGACCGTGTCGTCGGCTGGATTGCTCTTCAGCTCGCCCAGGATAACATACTGATTCCAGTGGCACTGGCCAGCACACTCCTGCTGCTCTTTTTGCCTCTGCCATCTGCGACGATCCCCGAAGCCCTGACAAACCCTACATCGGCCATTCGGCGAGCGTTTGATCCTTGCACTGATGCGCGTGGTTCTCCGACGAGCGTAAGGGCGGTGCCACAGTGGCCCAGCTCTGGCCAGACATCTATGCAAATGCTTCAATCCGACTGCATACATCCAGGAGCCACAGCAAAATCCTGTTCTTTTGCTCCAGCAGGCCAACCTCTCCATCCGGGACTTCGAAAAAGCGGATCATCTCCGTCGCAACACTTCGCAAAGACGGCAGAGGAAACGGTCTGAAGGTCCGGGACATCACGAAACCCAGAGACGTCGGAATATAATGCGCCCAGGAGTTCACTCCTCAAAACTTTGTAAATGTGCTCCCACAACTCGGAGGAATCGACCACACTGCTTGTTGTGCAGCGCCAAGAGGTTTATAGAAAGGATTCCGGCGTCGGTTGGGGAGGAGGCGGGGCGCCTTCGGTAACGGCAGCGATGGCCTGTTTCCAAATTGTGATATCGGATGTATCGAGGATGCTCGCTACCCTGAGAAGGGGCTTGATGCGGTCGAGATCGATTTCGTTTGAAACAATTGCATTGCTGAGCCTCGCAAGACCAGCATAAATGCTCTTGTCCCTTCCGTTCAACGGAATCCATCGATCGGTCGGGCAGCTCTGCAGCGCAGAGATTAGGTCGATCGCTCCATTTGTGAGTTCTAATGCACCCAGGTGGAATGATGCGCGGAATGCGTCGAGGCGGCTGCCGATTGGGTTATCTGACAATTCCTTCCAGTTCTAGATCACTATCAGCCATTCTCTGAGGCTTCAGAAGACAGAAGTTGTGGGATGCATAGGATGAATTCACGCTTGTCTAAATTGTTTTCTTTTCGTAAGCAACCTTTGGAAGTTTGCTCTATGCCTTCCTTATGTATTGATACAAATTCATCATATCTTATTACCCACGGCGAGAAGCCCCAATTCTGCTGATCACTTCCCTCAGTGTAAAACATAACGATTCAGCCTTGCCCCTCCCACCTACCCCTCTCTGCATGCCATTTACATATTTAAGACGCCCGGACTGTCAAGTTTTCTGATGTGTAAACCTAAAGTACATAACCATACAAAAAAAACCTCATATCTCGTTATTTTATTCAAATGGCGCACATGACCAGATTGGTTAAGAGCACAATAGCTCTTATTTTGATTTTCTTTGTTGCTGTTTATTTTCGACATGCTTATATGTCAACAACCCACCATGTCCGAAGAGATAACACAGATGAAGATGACAGCAACTGTGCCATCAATATTCCAGGCTACCACCACAACGGAAACTGCAATCTGCTCTGCAGACAGGCTACCTGGGTAGATATTCTAGCCTTTTACCTGGGAAACTACGTGGCACATGCCGCCACAGTTGTCAGTAGTCCCGGACAGAGTACTTTGGCAAGCATATACAATATTGTTACGGCTCTCTTCTTTCCAGGAGTGGCAATATCACGCGGGGTCCTGGCTATATGCAGCTTGGCCATGTTTGCCAAGACCGAGCTACAAATGGCAGCGTCTGCAGACGCCTTGTGTGCCGTGGTCAAGGTGGATGCACTTCCACAGGATACAGCTATGCCAACCTCTGATAATGCAGACACTGCAAATGCAATCATGGAAGGTGCGATGCAAAGCGAGGAAGCCCAGGACAGAATATACAGACAGAGAAGTCATGAGGAAAGTGATGATGCCCAACGCCATATGGTCAATCGAGATGTTCAAGAAATGTCAATTGAAGAGGAATCGATTGGATTGTTTCAAAAGGGTGAGAGACGAATTTCTTTCTTCTTGCAATCTTGCAATAAAAAGAAGTGTTCTAATAGCCGAATCAGAGTCAGAGCCTAGGCCAATAACTGCTGTCAAAGTCCATGGTTTCTGGCGCCTACCTCAAGGCTATGAAATGGCTGTCGTGCCAAGAAACGCCACTTTTAACGATGACGATATCCCAGATGTCACTATCAAACAAAATCCCTTACATCGTCGACTTTGGGCAAACGTTACCTCACCATTCCGTCGTCCACCATTTACTCCCGAGAGAAACCCCATAACGGTGGCCTGCAGTTATAACATGGTCAAGGTCCTGGTATCCATCTTTCAACTAGGATATGCCGTCACTACACTTTACGGGAGTCGCGGATATCAAATAGAAATGTACGGTTATGCAGCATTCGGCCTAACGGTTGCACCGTATGCGTGGATGTCATTTGTCAACCTCCTGGCCAATTTAATGTGTCCACAATACGACGCAATGTATGTGGTGGAGTCGAAAGGCCTAGACGATCTACGCTATGCGCTGATGGAACGGGCGAGAGCGTCTGGCAGAAGCTCTCAAGTGAACACGAATCTCCCTTACTTCGGTGTTGAGTGCACCATCGGCCGACTGACTGAAGCATCCGACGAACAGTTGCGACTCTGTTACTCTGCACCTGTGGTTCGTAATCATCTCAAACTCCTCGGTGGTATTTCTCATATCGAAGATACACACAACGAGTTTGCTGTTTCGGTTTGCAGCTGCATACCGTTAGCCATTATCGGCGCCTTGTCGGGATTTTCGCCGGGTAGAAGTCTCATGTATCAGCGTGTGTGGACAATGCTCTGGCTTATCTTTGGAATGGCTCTACGCGGGGTCTTGACTTCAGACAGTAATCTAGCTCTCACATTAGCACTTGCCGCTCCATCAAAACTAGGAGGTCTACGAAATTTCTTTGCGGAAATGTTCCCAGCTTTCAAATCACGGGTTTTATCAGGTATCACGTCAGAATCGACCTTAAGCTGGATACCAGGCTTGGAGTCAGTCTCCGCACTCCAAAAGAGCTTCACATCTCGACCTGTAAAAACTGTTCATCATAGGTTCTGAAGAATATTTGCATTTTGGGAAGCAGTATACGAGACTGTTGCCGTCGGGGGATACGTGGTGGTAGGCTTGATGATTAGCGAATTTGGAGTTTGTTCGAAGCTAAGTTGAACAAATCCGAAGCCAGTGCAGTGTAGATATAATTCTCGAGTTAGTTATTTTCTAAACTGGCTATTTGATTGATTTTAATTTTGGTGCTATGAGAAATAAAACGATCACTTAGGTTCCTTTATGCCGACATGGTATGTACCAGTATCAAGATTTCTGGTGCATCTTGCTAGATCGTCTTTTCACCCACTCCATGCAGCTGACCTCCTCATACTTTTTCTTCTCTCCCTCACCAACACAAGAGTCCAACACACCGCAACTCTCACTCAGGTTGAACCCAAAGAAGAACGGCATGCTGATGCGCTCTTTTCCGCTCCAATTCTGCGCGCGGTGAACAGTGCTCACGTATCTGATCGTTTAGTCATTACTGAAAAACAGACACATAAATAAAAACAACAGACTCACAAGTCATTGGTAATCCTCTGCAGATAATCTGCAATATTGACCACAAAGGTTCCTTCAACTGGCTTGGCGTTTATCCACTGTCCCTGTTTGTTAAGGACTTGCAACCCGCCCGTGCGATCCTGCCAAAGAATGGTGAACAACTGAAAGTCCGTGTGTGACCCTATCGACACCTGGTTTTCCGCATCTACAGATGAAGTGGGCTTTTCCATGGGAGGATAATAGTTGACGCTGTCTAGTCAGCACGATGGCACATTCAAAACGGCTCTATTACTTACGCGAAGGTGGCATCCGGGTACGAGAATTTGTCGTCGAAAAAGTCCTCTGGCAGATTCAGAGAAAGAGCAAATGATCGCACCAGTGCCCGTGCAAGCTTGAGGCAGGCACGCCAATGCTGCAGAATGGATGCTTTGAACTGGGGCATGTTTGATGTAGCATCCCATATAAACTCATCGCTCACGAGGCAAGAGGCCACTTGTGATGGGATTTTCGATACATCTGCGACAGACTCATCATACGCCGGGTCGTATTTCCACGAAAAGCTCTCCCGCACGTCCACAGACTCGAATGGATTGATACGCTGGGTTTGTGGTGGGTGGTATCCATTGAAAATTTCCGACTGGGGCGATATGGCGCGCTTTTTCACTTCTGCTGGCTGTCGAAAAAAATCGAGGCTGGCTGCATGGGCCGCTTCCACAGTTTCGGTCGGTATGCCATGATTCTTGATGTAGAAGAACCCCATGTTGGTGCAGGCTTCGCGCAGCTGCCGGGCGACTGCTACACGTTCTACGAGGTCAGGGCTAAAAATACGAGACACGTCAATGATGGGGAGCTCTGAGGGTTTTGCATCCCGCAGAGGAGTCCCCAAAACTGTTCTCGTTATTGGGCCATCGCCTGACCATAGCTGGAGTTGTGTGGTGGTCACTGCTGTCGATGCCATTGTAAGTGTAAGTTGGGTTGGTAGGCTTGCTTACTCAGCAGAAAGGGGGCAGAGAGGGCGAAATATATGGTCCCGGCCTGGCGGCCGAGGTAAAAATAAACACAAGGCGGGGGTGCTAGCAATCAGATAGCGCCTTGATATCGGGTGATTTAGCGGACTTCACGTATCATCGGAAACTGCCGAAATCAACGGCCAGCTATCTGTATTATCTTGAGGAAAGTATTTTGTACAATCCTGAAGCTCTAAGAATCTAAACTAAGCTCTTCTCGCGTGGCAGATTTACGATAACTGGATCTGCTATCTCGCCCTCGATTTCCATCGCAGCCTCCTCTTTTTGAACAGTCTCCCGTATCTCCAGAACCCGCACGACAACCACCCACACGCACATGCCACAGACAAATCCCAAACTCGCCTTGAAACCTTTGCTGAATTTTGGTGCATCGGTCACTGGGTAGAGGAACTGTTGGATCACAGTCGTGAGGGCCGTTCCACAGGAGTTCATAAAGGCCAGAGTCAAACTGCGGACCTGCCGATCACCGGATGTGAGAATGTTCGCCCAGGAGTAGTAGATCGGGCTCAGGGGACCATCCGTGCCGGCAAACATGTAGGAGACAATCTTGAGGCCGAGAGGGATGTCCCAAATAACAAGACAAATCGTACCGAATATGAGGAGTATCAGATTAAATGCGACCGCAGCCATTCGGTATCCAGTCGCATCCACAAATGTGCTCAGCAAAAGGACCATGACGATGTTCCATCCGTTGATGGCAGTGGGAACGTTGTTCACCTGGTACAACGACCAGGTGTGCTCGGTATCGTTCTTGAGATAAAGTTGCATCACCGTATTGGCTACTTTTCCCACGGTCGTGTTCCAAAACCTGCCGCCTGTCAGTCATGGGAGTCTACAAGGTAGCCGGCAGCCACTTGTCTCGTATGCCAACTTACATAAACAGGACCGCCAGAACGTATGTTTTCCAAGTTTTCGAAGCACGCTTGAACATATCCCAGCTAAAGTGATTGACCAGTTCTTCTCTGCCGTCTTCAACAATGCGATCGAGGCATCGTTTCTTCTCGTCGGCCGTGAGATAAAATGCTTTGGTGTCGTATGGGGTGTCTGGAAAGACTATGAATCCATAAATAGCCACGACAACCGTGATGATTCCATCAAGAATAAAAATCCTTTCATGGTTAGAAATTGAAAGAAAAGCCCCGTTCAAAGGGAAACTGTTGACTTACCATCTCCAGCCGGAGATGCCATGTCTCCCTTCCAGCGTGGCCAGGGCAGCAGATTGCAAGTAGCCTGAGATCATCGTGCCTACATAAGCAGCACATGCAAAGATGGCCGTTCGTTTTCCTTTGAGAGAAGTAAGCATACAGGTTGGCCAAACGTGAAGTCGAGGTTGGCATACCAATCTCGTTCTTTTTGTACCAACTGCCAAGGACATATTGAACACCGACAAAGCAAGAACCTTCCAGAAAGCCCACAAAGAAGCGCAGAGGATACAGCTAACATGCATTAGTTGTGTGCCGCACTGGATGACTGAACAAGACACACCTGAGAGGAACTCTTAACGGCATAGGTACCGATGGTTAGAGCGGCCCACATGAACTCCATGCCGGGAAGAAGAATGCGGGGTGGAATCCATGTCAACAAAATGTTGGCGGGAATGGCACCGAGAATCTGGCCCACAGAGAAGCAAGTCACCGCCAGGTTATACTCCGTGCCATACATGGCAAGATCTTCCTTCATGCCGGAAACATAGGCGTTGGAGAGGTTTGCCTGGTCCAGCCATTTGGAAAAATAAGCAAGACATCCATATGAGAGAATGAAGAAATCGATCTTGAATAGCAGCTTTTTCTCCGAGGTCGTTGTTCCTTTAGGATACCATATGAAGAATTCTGGACGATTTTTGCCGTAAGACGACGCAAAGAGATTCTTGGCGTAATAGGAAATTGAGAGCGCCATTCTAGAGGTCAAGCTTGGTAATTACTCTCACTTGCTTGGTACAATTTTGGAGTCTCCACGGATGGCACAGCTTTCGATCTACTCCTTATATTTACTTCTCACATTAGTAGCTCCATGGCCTTGGCATCTACCCATGTCAATTCAAGAGTACCTGATAATTGTTAAGATAAGGGATGACAGATTTCCGTGCCCAGGACTAGATATCGGCTACGAAATATTGGTAGGTGATATCAAAAGGTGGGGAAAGAGATTGTCGGACGATGCCGACAGCAATTCCTCTTTCAGTAAGCCCCTCTTTTACTTAAGTTGTACGGAGTATTACTGTCAGGTTCATTTGGTTCACTTGGTTCATTTTTCCAATCTCTCTCCAGGACAGACAGTTGATACACACGCTAAACTTCACCATGACTGAAGTACTTCAACCGGAGGGATCCATGCCGGGTCTGGTGAAAAATGTGAGAACCTGTTGTTTTATTGCTTTTCCCGGACACTTGGAAAGCTAATGTAGTTTGTAGGAGCAGCAGTATGTTTACTTCCACTCTGGTTCGGAAGCGACATACAGGAAGGTCTCTGAAAAGCCGACCGGCTTCGTCTCTATCCCGACCATCGATTTGACCGATATCGATGGTCCGTTGGATGCGCGCATGAAGATTGCCAAGAACATCCATAAAGCCTGCAGCGAATGCGGTTTCTTTTATATCAAAAACCATGGAATCCCACAAGAAGCCATCACAGAGACGTTTGATCTGCTCAAGCGTTTTTTTGCCCTCGATCTGGACGTAAAAATGGATGCCCATGTGCAGAAGAACCCGGCCATACGCGGCTACGAGCCGATGATGGAGACCAGACTCGACCCGAGAACGCAAGGAGGTTCGTGGACATACCAGAGCAGTGTATCGAAAAAGTGCTGACAAATATGTATCAGATGTGAAAGAGGCCTTCACCATGGGCGACTGCGTCATCGAGCCCGAGCAGGACTATGTCGGTCGGACAGGCGAACAGCCGCCATCGAACATTACCCAGCCGCAGAACATCTGGCCCAAGGAGGCACCGTGGTGGCGTGAGGGCCTGTATAAATACTACCAGTGCGTATTCTCTCTCTCTATATTGCTGGCTCTTCTAATTTGGATGCATACAGTTACGTGTTTCCCCTGTCCATGAAGCTGGTCCGCATATTTGCACTGGCTTTTGACCTCGAGGAGATGGCCTTTGACGGCTTTTTCAAATTTCCCATCACGGGCATGCGGCCTCTCCACTACCCGCCAACGCCAGTGTCAAAAGATGCTGCCAGCGTCGGCCTGGGTGCGCATTCTGACTTTAGCTGGCTGACTCTCGTCCTCCAAGACGGGACCCCTGCTCTGGAAGTTCTCAACCCGGACGGACTCTGGGTAGATGCACCGCCGCATCCCGGAACTATTGTCTGCAACGTGGGACAATACTTGGAGCGGCAAACGAACGGCAGATTCCCTGCGACTGTTCACCGCGTGAGAAACCGGACGGGCACGGAGCGGTATTCGCTGCCGTTTTTCCTGACCATGGATCCAGATGCCCGGGTCGAAGTTCTAGACTGCTGCAAAGACGAAGGCCAGGAGTCCAAATATGAGCCATTGACAGTCGGGGATTTGTACATTCGGCGTGTTTTGCCGGCGAGAAAAAAGCACCCGACAAGCATTGCTTATCGCGATGTTCCCCAAGAACAGTGGAAGTACAGTATGCTACTGAATTAGATGAAATATATTTGCCTGAGATGGGCCAGTGTTTTATCGAATATGTTCTATGCGCGAAGAGTGATACATTCGAAATGATAGCTGCTGGCCATCAAAGCTTGGCTGCTTTTTGGTTTCACGTTGCAAGTGGCCATTAAAAGAGACTTGTGGTTGTTGGCTGACTTTTGCAAAGAGGGGTTGTAAGCTATTCCATGGGTCAGTTTAGGCGCCGCGTGCCCTCTGAAGGATTGCACCAAGCTGACAGTTCTTTTTCCGTAAACCGTGTCCAAATGTTCAAGTCTACTATGAAGACATTCTCAAAGATGGGATTTCCCGTCGCCGAAAATGGCTTCGCAATCCATCAGTCGACCGATGATCGGCCTTCTAACGAAGAAGAAACCAGAGCAGCATATGGCTGAGCGACTCTACGAATATGCGTGCGGGCACTTGTACCCGAAGACCGGAGCAGGAGGCAGCGACGCCGCACCACAACCAGTCACGGTCGTGTGTCTCTCCGATACGCACAACACATGTCCCAGCGCAGTTCCACCGGGAGAAATCCTCCTGCACGCCGGCGATTTCTCGCAATACGGCACCTACTCCGAGATCGCAGCACAGCTGGCTTGGCTGCGTGAACTGCCACACGCCCACAAGATTGTCATTGCTGGAAACCATGACCTATTGCTAGATAAGGCGTTTGTGGCAGCGCACCCCGACCGCGAGCTAGACTACCATCGGGGCCAGAAGCGTGCGGATCTCGACTGGGGCGATATTGTCTATCTGGAGCACAGCACTGTGGACGTCGTTGTTCATGGGCGGTCCATCCGCATATTCGGAAGCCCATGGACGCCTCGGTTTGGAAGCTGGGCATTCCAGTATGATAAAGACGAAAAATGGGAGGGAATGGTTCTAGACGGGACAGATGTGGTAGTGTCTTACGGCCCACCGGCGGGACACCTTGACGACGGTAGTAAGGGCTGTGAGAAGCTTCTACAGGAGCTGTGGCGATCCAGACCTGCCTTGGTCGTATGTGGTCACATCCATATCGGCCGGGGTATGGACTGGTTAACGTATGATTCTGTGCAGTATTACTACGAGAAGGCTATTTTGATTAATAGGGAGAGATGGAGACGATGGATCAGTCTTGGCTTCCTGGCCATCTCTATCATGTGGCTAGAAGTGCAACGGGTCATTCTCCGGCGGCCAGCTTATCAAAGGGGACGAACAGGGACAACGCGTCTGGTCAATGCTGCTGTTGTTAGTGCAAGAGGCAACAAGGACCATCATGCCCCTGTTGTCATTACCATATAAGTAGAGAGATGGTTCTGAATGATTGATTTTGGTCGTCTTGGAAATGTAATGGAATTGTATGATATACGGAGTTTTCAGCCTTATTTATGGAAACTCTCTCTTCTCTCCGTCTCGTCTGTTTTCTAGAGAAAAGGGTCCTATCTCTATATTTTCTGACAATTCTCTTTGTAAGACCTACGGGAATCGTCGTATGATAACATCGGATCTGATCCGGCCGGAATGCACGAGATTGGACACAACAAAAGATGATGGTTCGAAGTCTCGAGTCATTGATTTCTATTTTTAGAGTCCTCCATTTAATCAGTTATCACATGGTTATCGTCTATAAAATCAAGATCCTAGATAAGATGCCATAGGAAAAGAGGCATGATACAGAGTACGGAGAGAACTGCCTGGAGGAGTGGTCACGTGCCTATACCTTCGGTGAAGTGACCGCCGAACTGATGACTCATCAGACTAAGCCAAGTGGGAGTAAGCGGGATTGTCCGACGCGATGCGAACGATCTGTTCCAGGTTGCTGGAATCGACAGATCGATGAATATTACGCACGCCACACTCCATTGGGAGCACGACCTAAGATCGTGTGGCGATCGCCCGTGGTGGGTTTCTTCTGTGCAGGAAGAAACTGGTCCACGAGAATCAGCCTTGCGTCTGTTCGCCTACATCTCCGCAAAGACGCAGACTTGATAAACGTTCATGCAGCCTGCTGGCCTGTTCTCTACAAACAGATCGCCTTCTGCGCCGCGACACAGCCGTTTAGCTGCTCTTATGAACGCTTAGTCATCTTGGTGAAAAGGAATCGCGATATCACGTGCCAACGCACCTCACCGTGATTGGCACCTGCTGAGTTTTTGCTCGGCCATTTTTTTCGTCCTCCTTGACCGCTACATCCTTCACGTCATGGATGGTCCAGCTGTTATGTTAGCCGACTACCAGCGAGAGGTCCTCCGCGCCAGCTTCCGAGATGCCTTAGCCAGGGGTGAGGCCCGACCACTCCTGCTGCCTTGGTTCATCGTCCCGTCGTTTGTGTTGCCGGTGTTGTATCTGGCACTACCGCACCTCGGCGATGGAGGCTCGGCCACGAGAACGGCCGTTCGACGCATGCTCCGTTCTGCTCGTGTACCACTGGCCCTCGCCATCGCAGCATTGAATGCCGACATGCTGCGGGGACCCATGTCCAGCCTCAACATGGCCTGTGCATACGGCGCCGGATTTTTGGCTGCCTGGGGCACCATGTGGTCGTTGACGGTGTTGGTGTGGATGGATCCGCAGCGGGATGCCGAGCGAGTCAACCGGCGGCCGAGAAGAGACACGCACAATGCTGGAACCAAGACTCCTGCTCCAGACGAAAGTGTTGCCCGGAGTCTCCGACAGGGCTTTGAATACTATTGGCAGGCATATCCAGCCGACGCATCTTTCTGGGTGCGGCTCGGCTGGGCCTTGGATCTATGCCTATCGTGGCGTGGTTCGGGCTGGAACTGGGCCATTCCCGCGCTTCCACGCTTCCGTCCACCCACACGGCCTCACACGGCAGAGCTCGTTCGTCTCGACTCGCTGCCGCACAGGTCTCGTGCTGGCTACCGTCGTCGCTGTACATACGCTGGCTTTTTCTGTGCTCGCCTACTGTCTGCTGCGGCCGGATATCTCGTGATCGACTCGATTCTCGTGCTCATGAGCCAGGACCCGTACTTTGTGCTGGGACCACCGCCCGACAGCTCACGGCCATGGATTGAACAGCCACCCGCTTCGTTCTTGGCCCGTGGGCTGCCGACTGACACATTTCTCGCACTGCCGCCCATTCTGGAGCGTCTGCAGTCGTGCTCTCCGTTCCTCCTGGACGCCTACCACAGTTCACTGGGCTCCATTTATATCATTGCCGGACTACATCTTGTCATGTATGTGGATCAAATTTCCCGCGTGCTCTTTGGTCTTGTCTGTGACATTGTCGGCGTGCCAGGCCTCCGAACCCCGCGCATGGACATTTGGCAATACCCTTCTATTTTTGGCGGCATCGACCAGGTGCTCGACCTCGGCCTCGCTGGCGTCTGGGGTAGTTTCTGGCACCAGACCTTCCGGTCAGCATTTGCGGCTCCTGCAGGTTGGCTTGTCCGCATCGGCTGGATCAAGTCTTCCAGCACCACTCACCGCTTCGTCTCCCTCATCGTCGCCTTTTTACAGTCTGCTTTGCTGCATAGCGCCGGCAGTCTGACGTCCGCCGGCCGAGCCCGTGTGATCTGGTGGCATACATCACTCTTTTTCGTGCTCTCCGGCGTCGGCATCACCGCACAGGAACTGGGCTGCCGCTTGCTGACCGCTTGGTACCCGAAATGGCGTCCTCCTCGTCTGTGGTGTCGTGTCGGTAATTTGATCTTTGCTGTCGTATGGATGCAGGCTACGCAGCACCTTTTAATGGACGATATTGCACGCGGCGGCATGTGGCTGTTTGAAACCCTGCCCTTCTCGCCCGTGCGTTGGTTTCTGTACGGCAATATTACGCCCGGCTCCAGCAGCCGTGCCGGTCATAGCGCCTGGAGATGGTATGCGGACGATATGCCACGTTGGCACACAGGCGAGCATTGGTGGCAGAGTGGACTGGCTATTTAAAAATTTCACAGTAAAAGGAAAACGGGCATGACATGGGACTTGCAATTTTTTTGGTTAAGGTTGGATTATCATGCATTGCATAGGGACATAGATTGCAGGACACCATATGGAAAGCATTTATTACAGGATATATTATTTGGAATACGTGCGGTGTCTTCTTTTCTGGTGGATATTACATAAGCGACTTTGGCAGCCGCAAGTGATGCTTACTTTGCAGTTCCTGCATCTCGCCATGCAACCACGCCAGAACGTCTGCAAAAGATGTCTGCTTCTTTTTTAATACACACCAAAAAGCGTGCAGCAATAACCTAGGAGGGTGTTAGTGTGCATGTATGCAGAAACTGCCCCGGGAGACTCACCATCGAAGTTGGTGTTTGTTCACAGAGAACTGGCAGTTGACCTGCCGCTGGACCCTGCCGGAGAGAACGGCAAAGGCCAACTCGGAGAGTTCTTGGATGGTACCTGAAAGAGAAACCATCAGTGACGGGAGGTCGGAGCAGATATTGGGGCGACTTACGAATAGTCAACATCCCACTGGGACGCTTTTGTCGTGGCAAACACCGTGCATAGGACCACATCTTGACTGCCGTCGTGGAAAAGACCTTGTGTAGGTTTCTGAATGTAGTATGCAGCGAGTTGTGAGATGTGTCGAAGAACATACTCGTAGACGACAGTTTGAAATAGCCTGGACGCAACGGTCAGGTAAGATGCGAGAGTGGGAGCAAAAGCAAACTTACTAAAGACTTTTCGCTGGAAATGGTAACCAGGAGACCGCGAGTACTCGACGGTGAGCGTGTCAAACACCACTGGACTGTCAGTCTCACGACGTTGTCATCGGGCCGGTAGCAGACGGCACATACCTTGCTTCTTGGATTCCCAATCTTTGGCAATGTCGAGCGTCGTACAGTGGATGACAGTGCCGCAGTAAGGAAACGGCTTGCCTTCTGGGTGACGAGCAACGGTCTTTCCCTCCGTTTGCAGTTCAAAATTCACCAGGCTCTTGTTCGGGTTGACGGACACGCCATACTCTGGCAGGCCGCGGTGCATGACCTCGATGAAGCGTGCTGCCTTGTCCCGGTCGCATGTGATGAGCATGAAGTCGTCAATGAGACGGAGCAGCAGACAGTCGTCGCTGCGGCCGATAAACGAGAGCTCGTTGGCTTCTAGCTGGGCATAGAAGCAGTTGCACAGCAGCGAGGACAGGATCGAGCCCTGGGGAATGCCGTCTTTTTGACGGTACATTTTCTTGCCGATCTTGACAAGGTTCTGGAGAATGTGTGAGGCGGCCTGGGCCACGAGCTCGCCAGACTCATGCATCCGCCGCGTGGCACTGTCGACAAAGATTGTGTTTCGTTGGCGTGCACCCAGTCCGCCTTCAACAGCATCCAGAAACCCGGCGGCTCCAGTCGCCGGCGATGCAATGGCCCGCCATTTGCGCATAGGCACACGGTTCTTACCACGAGCATTGGCTGTTTTCCCGACTTCTTTCTCCGGGGCGGTCACCTCAACGTGCTTGTCCAGGTAGTATGCCGGGTGAGCAGCAAACTTTCGGATCATCTCGACGACAGGGGCCTGAGGAATCGTGTCAAAGGCGGATTTCACGTCTACCTTGGTAAAGTAGAACGTGCGCTGGCCCTCGGTAAGCATGCGGTGCTTGAATGCTTTGAGCCGGGGGTGTATGGAGCGCACAGAGAACATGCCGGCTCCCAGCAAGTTGGGATTTTGTCTCTAGACGTGGTTAGACAAAGAATAACGGAAAGGAAGAGACGAAAGCATACCGTTGCAAGCTGCAGCATGGCAAACACGGGCTTGAGGATGGTATTTGCACTGCTTCCCAGGTTGATACTTCCTTTGCCAACCATCTGTCGACGCAGATTCACAATGGGCCGGACCGTCGACTGTTTGGGCAGCAGGCGAACTTGGCTATAGCCCAGTTCCCGGGACCCGAGAATGCGGAGGGCATCACTGTGCTTGACCTCCTCGAACATGCGAGTCTTGAGGCCCACGAGGGCAGGTTCGGCGATGCGACGCCAGACATCGTGACGGAAGAAAAAGAGCTTGTTCCGATGGTTGTTGGACTCGGTGACGTAAAAGTTTGCCAGGATCAGTGGGATCAGAAAGGAGTCCAGCAGGTAGTAGAGGAACTCGGCAAAGATCTCCCGTCTCTTCTGGCCGTCGGTCTGGCTCAACTTGCCAGACTTGAGGCCGGGGGGCGTCAGCCATTCAAGGTTGGAAATCTTGATGCCCTGCAGCAAGTCGTGCAAATTGAATGTCTCAAAACGCCGCAGCCGCAAGAAAAGGCCAACCTTGTCGAGAAAGACCTGCTTGTTGTGTTTGCGAGTCTCACCCGAGCCCCAAAAATCGTCGGGTATGACCTTGGAGAAGACAGCCCGGCAAAAGGCAGTGACTTGCGCGAGTGGTGTGGCCAGATCGACCAGGGGGCCCTGGCCTGGAGCTGGGTCGGCCTTGGCTGGACAGTAGTGCTGCAGGAGTCCGCAATACGAGCATCGGTTGTGAAGGATTCGCAGCTTCTCGACGAGGTGGAAAGGCAAGCCCCTTAATCTCTTGGGCAGAGGAAACTTGTCACTGCCAATCTTGGTAGCAATTTCGTCTTCCCGCAGGGTGTAGTCCTGAAACTTTTGTGCCGTCATGGAACGGTCCACAGTCGACGTGAAGACGTTGTGGAGGTCAAACTGCCGCGGGAATATGTACATCATGACTCGAATGGTCGAGTTCTTGTTGTAGACGTCCCGGTCCTGCCGGATGCTCTTTTTGGATTTCCGAGTTTGGTAGGGGAAGCGGTTGAGAACATCTGAACGGATTAGACGTGTTAAAAGGTTACAGTGTTCATGGATAGCTCGAGATGGAGAAAATGCCTACGGATATGTTTGAGGCCGAAACGCACAACACCTGCTTTGGGGATGCTCGGTTGGGCAATATTTGGCCGGGTAGTTCTCTTGTTCGGCAGCGTAATGCTCGGCCGGGCATAGAACATGCGGCTTCGGACAAAGGAGATCTCAGAAAATGGTCTGGCGTCCTTGACGTTGGAGGGAGGTGTCTTCTTGGGCAGCCGGGGAGCAGTCACGGGCTCCAAGTCACACAAGGGTTTTCCGGTGACCTGGACAAAATTTCCACGGCCAGCCTCGACGGGAAGAAAGATGGAATAGTCCATGAGGAGGGAAATCATGATACTCTCTGCCGATGCACCCAGCAAGGCGAGGATCTGTGGCCATGGAGCCTTCCTGAGGACCTGAGCATTCTGCGGTGGTTTGACACAGAAAAGACCGGGAATGCCGCAGCAGCCAGATTCAGCCTGTGCGCGCATGCGTTGGAACCCATGGCATAGGACATTCTGCGGCAAGTCGGTGGCCCATTGGGGCGCATCACCGGCCTTTTTGGGGATTCTGCCGCGTTCTTTGGCCCGTTTGAAGAGCAGCCAGACGACAAAGTCGACGATTTCAAGCTGGGGCGAAAAGATGCCTTCTTGTGCGCTGGACACGGTGACATGAGAGTCGTCGGCCCGTTTGCGCTCGGTGTAGGCGAGCCTCTGTGAGGGGCGGTCGTCAGCAACAGATGGCGGAGGCCGGATGCCGGCAAGACTGGCGGCAGGGTCGTCCCGCGAGGCGACCAAGGCACAGTCGAGCAGACGGCCGAGTTGCTGCTCGATGGGAGTGACTTCAGCTGTGAGGCCGACAGACCGGATCTTCTTGCGGCGCAGGCGGGACGAGGCGGGCAGTTTGGCCAGCAGATGGGTCCGCAGCGTCTGGACAGAGCCAAAGTACAACGGCAGCAGCGCCTGCTTGACGGCAGAGCCTTGTCGTCGGGCGGTGGTGATGAGGGGCTGTTCGCTGGACGCGTGCTTCTTCCGTGGCGGCGACTGGTGCCCCGCAGGCTCTTCCTCAGCGGCTCTCTTGCTGAAGGACGCAGCCATGGCAATGTTTCGCCGATACAAGCAACAGAAGATCACCGGGGTCGTGGCAATCTCGTCGTCTGTTGCATGAGCGGCGGCGTCTGCGCGTCTGCGCGTTCTGGTGCATGCCGTGTGGTCAATTTAAGGAAAGATCAGCCATGCACGGAAGAAGAGCGAGTTGACGCACACCATGCAGGTACGGAGTACAGGCACGGAGTATCTTGATACGATAAGAGTCCGGCAATACGGAGTCTCATGAATCGAATTGTTGTTGGGAGATGGGATGCGGCGAAGGCGGACGGGAGCTCTGGTCAATATCACGTGACGAAGAGAAAGGGACCAAGGGAACGCGTCGATGAACGCGCTGTGGTGTGTATCACGTGACATGGCATCAGGGGAGTTGGGATGGCATCTTATCTACGGAGTAGGAAGGAATGCATGTGAAAGTGCAGATGATAGGATGATGCAGACTAGTTTTCGGTATGATTTCTTTTTTTTGCGACTCGAGGCATTTTCCGCGTCTGGTGTGTGCGGACGGTCCAACAGCCAGCTCAGGAACGCATCTGGAGTCTAGCGCAGAGGAGCCGATGACAGCTGATCACATGGTCTGATGAGCAGCGAGAACGGCCTTGATTGAATTTCAGTCACATCTCATTCTGAGAATCGAACGAAGTGAGATATGGGTGAGATGGAGCTCGTATCTTATGGAGTACGTAGACGGAAAGTCGTCCATTCTACTCGTCCGGAATTCCAGGCCGTCTGGTCGGCTGGAAAGACAAGTAGTTTTAGTGGTTTTTAGTGGCCAAGCTATGGTTTTGGCGATAGTTTTGGTCAGGGGTGGGAGGCCTGGCCGCAGGAAACGGGCTTGTGGTGGCCGGGGGCTGTTTCCGACAGCAGGACGGATATTTTACGGATTATGGAGTACGGAGTACACAGTACACAGTACGGAGTGCTCCGTACTCGTACTCGTGTGGTCGAGAGCGGGCTCGTACGGAGTAAGATACCCCTGCACGATGTTGCAGTTCATGTGGGCTGGGGATAGAAAGAAGCGCACAGGCGCATGGTTAGGGGGCTTTTTGGGCCGGCTGGTGCGTTGTTCGGCCGCCTTTGTGGGCTGAGAGAGCTATGATTAGCATCTGGCCACGGTGTTGGGGTGCTTGGCCGCACGGTGGCATCCCACGGGCCAGGGGTATTGTACGTAGCAGAGTGCTATTGGTGGAGGGAAGAGAGCAAGGGAAGCCGAGGGGGGTTTACTGTACCCTGTAGCAGTAGCAGCTGCACAACGGAGTGGCACATGGAACGACGTGCATAAAATACGAGCGATCAGGATGGCCGAGACGAATTCCGTACGGAGTATGTTGTTCCTACAGTTCCTATACTATTCCTACAGTTCCTACAGTTCCTACTGTTCCTCGTACCAAGTCGCTGCAACGAGCCGAACATGGATGAATAGGCGCAAGCGGGAGCGTCGATCCATAGCAGCCAGTCGATTTAGCCAGCAACCCAAGACAGAAGGATCAGCATCCAGGGGCGATGGGCCGGGGCGTTTGATGAGGATGGTCTAGAGGAACCGTACGAGTTAAGCATGCGCGGGTGCCAGGGCGGTGCTGAGTGAGTGAACACGAGCGGACGGCACGAGGTGCGACGGCTGTGTACGAGTACGGGTACGAGTAATGAGTACGGAGTAGTACGGAGTATACGAGTACGAGTACGAGTACTCGTAAATAATAGGGTTATCGTGGATCTTGCTGACAAAGCGGATTGGAACGATTACGGAGTACGATACCCTGTACAGGGTAAGATACGGAGTACGGAGTACGCAAATCGTATCTAACACAGGTACACCGATGGAAAGAACAAGCCAGAGAAACGGAGAAATAAGGGACGAAAAAAGAAACCATACAAGCCATAGGAAGCAACCAAAAGAACGAGAAAAAGGCCTCCTGCTGCAGGAAGGGACGCTAAGCTCCCCCGTTGGCTGAGCCACACCCGTGCTTTCCCCGTTGGTGACCCACTAATGGTCCAGTGTCCTTGCCCACTACTCCGTACTCCGTATTCCGCTGGTCCACTGTTGGCCGCTAGTAGCCAGCAGGGACGCACCAAAGCACCAAAAAAATCGCCTGTGGACTCCCTGAGCTGATTCTTTGGCTTCTGTCTTCTCCATTCGATACGGCCCAATCCCTTCCCCCCCCAATCGCCATCCTGCGCATGCTTCGATTCGATCCTCGACGCGACCATCTGCACCCCTTGCCGCATTGCCATTGTATTTTCCTCCAGTCCTTGCTCGTATCGGCTTCTTCGTCTCAGTTTGCTCTACCGCCACCCCTGTAATCCCACGGCAAAACTGGCATCTCACTGCGACGCTCGAGGCTGGCTGAGAGCCTAAATGTCCAGCCTGCCATGGACGGCGGCCATCGAGATGAGGTCCCAGAGCACCTTGACCTCGACCGTCTGGGCCTTGCCACTAACGACTCTTCTTCTTTCACCCCCTCTCTGCTCCCATCTGCCCATCTCGTGTCCGCCAGATCTCTCGATCCAGACGCGTTTGTTGGTTCCGTCGTCGATCCTGGAGACTTTTACCGCAGCTACGAGTTCCAGGACCACCAGGACCACCAGGACCACCAGGACCACCAGGACCACCAGGACCCCCAGGGTCAAAACACCCAATTCCCGTCCGCCACGTCTACGAGTACGAATACCAGTCTTGACGGAGGCCCTGTCTCCTATTCCCCGGCCCGGAGCGATGCCATGGCCCCTGCCACACCTGCTCCCCGGCAGACTTCTGCCCCTCGACCGTCTTCCCATGGCGTGAACGCTGCCTCCATCACGCCCCCTGCTGCTCCAGCCAGCGGTCTGCGTACCATGCGCTCCGTCTCCAGTCCCGTCGACAACCGCACACATGTCGCTACAGCTTCCTTTTCTTCTGCTTCCTCGACCTACTCCAAACCCGCTGCCGGAACCACCAGACAAGCCAGCGTCAAAGATCTCAAAAAACGCTTCGACCAGATCAGCGGTCCCGGTCAGACCCCGCCGCTCCCTTCTTCGACATCTGTCCGCTACAGATCGGCAACGCGACCTTCCGCCGGTTCCTTCTCTAGCCAGTCATCTGCTCATGCTGTCACAACCACCACCACGGCCCGCGTCAAGAGCCCGACCAACCGTCTGCGCCCGCAGGGCCAGACGGGCCAGACAGGCCAGACCCCGAAGCCGACGAGTCCCCAGTCCTTTGCCAGTCGCATCGCCAAACCACGGCCGCCGCCCGGTACCGCCGCTGCTTCTTCTATGGCTGCAAATGAGAAATCTCCAAAACCCATGACTCAAATGTCTTCACCGATTTCCGCCGCCGTGAGATCGGCAAATGGGCTCCTGTTTGGCGAAATACTGCCCAACGAAGCTGATTCCCCCGTCGCCGTCGGCTATGGCATCCACACTGCTCGCCCAAGATGCACTTCGGACTCAAATACCTACACCGGACGCACCTTGACACGATCCCGATCCGAAGCGACCGCAGACGCCCCGCCCGACTCTCCCTCCGACTGGTATCGCGACGTCTCCGCTCAGCAGAATCCAGCCTCGTCTCCAGACACCACTGCTGCATCTAGCACTGCCGATCCGCCCACAGATGTGCGTCTAGGCCACAACCGCTCCCACAGTGACTTGGCGGGCTCGAAGCAGAAAGACGTCCATCCCCGCTATCAACAACAAACCCACCCTCCCCTATTCGACCCGACCCAGCAACAATCCTCCTCCACCTCTTCTGTCGCCTCTCGTCTTCCCCTCTCCAGAAGAAAACAGTCCGATCCTACTCGTACATCCCGTACCGCTTCCCCCTCCTCGCGTTCCAACTCGCCCGCTGCCGTTCGCCGGCCTTCCAGCGCCGCCAGCAGAACGCCCCGCCAACACCAGGGGCCCCCGGTCACAGGCACCAACGGTAGGATACCGACCAGACGCGCTGCCACTCCGACATCCACTTCCACATCTGCCAACACCGGTCCTTCACGATCCAAGCCAAATACCCCCAGCACTCCGAGATCGTCTGTTTCCCGCAAGCCACCCGCCTCCCAGCTTGCCGTCTCGGCCAGCACTCGTCTGAACCCCTACGTCTCCACGACCCCCACCTCTCGTCTCTCGCCCACCCTCCGAAGCTCACGGCCACGCCAACCCGTCTCCTCGGCTGCATCCAGCTCCGCCTCCCGCTCTGGCAGACTGCCAGCTCATGCGAACACACGCTCCTCCCAGGCTCGTCAGGAGGGGAACGAGGCCCGCCGCCGAAAGATTGATGTGGGACCCATCGACTTTGCCCGACGCCGCGAAACGATCCGTTTGGCATACAGCAAATCCATCCGCGAGACCGAGGCTATAGCCACCCGCCAGGCAGCTGCAGACAAGAGGAAGAAGGAGCTCGAAGCTGCTGCACGAGGCAAGGCTTCTGCAGAAGCTGCCGTACGCGCCCAGTCCGAGGCGGCGAGTGTGGTCCCGGGACCTACGTCTTCTACCGCCTCAGCCGCCTCCGCTGATTCTCCTGCTGGTGGAGATACAACAGCAGCTCAAGAGCAAGCTCGAGTTCAAGAACAAGCTCCAGCTCCAGCTCCAGCTCCAGCTCCAGCTCCAGCTCCAGCTGCTGCTACCGATCCTACCACGAGTCCAGACGAGAAACAACTGAGCCAGCCAACGCTTACAGTCACGACCGACATGTCAACCCTACCGGCGGACAACACGATCCACCCCAGCAAGAATGACTCGCTGGCGCTAGGCATCCCAGGAACTTTCCCAGGAACTTTCTCAGGAACCTTTCGGGAACCCACGATGGGTTCTCCACCAAACGACGAGCCTCCACCCTCGGCAGTCTCCATGCAGTCTGTCATTACCGAGTTCGACAATGAGGAGCAAACAGATCCCCCCCTCCCAGAAGCCACCAAAAATCCACTATTCATCTCCTTGCTTGCGCCACCCAAACAGCAGCAGCTGACTGCTGCTCCCGTTGGCCTGGTCCATGAACGGGCCGAATATCGATCGCCCTTTGAAGACGCCTCGCCTGAACTGCCACAACAGGAGCTTCAGTTTCCCAAGGCGGAATACCACGATCCGTTCGACGGCCACGAGGACAAGGCCCTGCGGGAAAAGGACCAAAATACCTTGGCACCAGCTCAATTCGACGGATCCATTCCAGGATCCTATTGCGACGAAGACGAGTACCACAATCGATCCTTTACTCCCGTGATCGAGCCCGCCGGGGTGCCAGCTGCTGGCCTCTACACGAGCCCGAGTCACAGCCAGACAGGGGAGCATGATACCCCACGCCATCGGCATCGGAGGGACAACGCCGAAGACAACATCCTGGAAATCCCCATCATTAACGAGACACACCAGGGCACCAACGCGCTGGGCCTCGTCCCACAGCCTACCAAGATGAACGACGAACCCGACTACGAGCCAAAGCCCTACCAGCCATCCGATGCGCTGCACACAACCGTCTTGATCCTCAGTCGCGATACCGAACCCGCACAGCCATCCCCGTCTGCCCGAAGCAACCAGCCATCGGCGCCATCCGTGCCATCCGTGCCATCCGTGCCATCCGTGTCGGACGAACACGAACCACCCCTGGATGTCCTCGAGGACTTTTACACGGGCCCCAGCCTGCGGGACAATGTCCGCGCTCTTCGAGATTCCACGTTCGCCGCGTCGGATATCTCGGATGACACACATCCAGCATCGGGCAGCGAGCCCCAGCGAACTCCTGAGACGTCCAATAGCCTCAACGTGCCATCTCTTCTATCGCCCGCCAACCGCTCTAGCATGCAGTCTGGCTGGACTGACTTCTCCATTGAGAGTGCCGAGGCAAGAGAGTTCTTTGCTGCCCAAGACTTGGCTGCAGCGTCTGCCACGTTCAACAGCACGCATGGCCTAGGCAACCGTCACCACAGCATCTATGGCGTGGCCCCTGTTCAGCGCCGGTCGCGGGACCAAGACCAGGACCAGTCCCAGCAGCAGCACCAGCAAGGAAACCGATATCAGTTTGATTCTCGTCCGGACTCGCTTGCCGACGCCTCAGACCACAACTATGACTATGCGGAAGAACAGGGGACCGAGAGCGTCGGCATGTCTTCACAAGGGCAGTCATCGCTCGACATTTCCCGGACATCGTCGGCCGGGGCACCGTCTCACCACCAGCTGCCCGAGCTTGATACCGGTACCAACTTTTTCGTCCCTTACATCTCCAGCAGCACTCCCGTCGACCCGCACGCGCCCACACTGCCGAGCCATGAACCACCGCCGGCCCCCGTGCCGTCCGAGGGCCGCGCTTCATCTGTCGGCGCCAGTGGTCGGCCCAGCTCATCAAGTGCCTATTACGACTCCTCTCGTCCGAACAGCTACATACAAGGCATGCCCCTGCGGGACGACCAAGGCTCCTTCACATCCTGTGCGGAGGAATCAGGCATGCTATCCCCGCCACAGCCGCCGGCTTCCTTTGCTACACATCCGTCTTCCGAGCGGGCTTCACTGGATGTGCCGAGACAGTCGATCGGTGGTGCTACACTGGTGGATGGCGAGCGTCCAGGTGTTAACGGGACCTCGGAGAGGACGATTCCGGAAACGCGCAAGTCGAGCGACACTGGCATTTCTTCCTCGGGAGCCGGCAGTGGCGAGAAGCAGCCGGCACCTACCAAGGAGCAAATGCGGCTTGTCCAGCGGCAAATGGTGATCCGGGAGCTCGTGGACACGGAAGCGGTGTTTGTGCGCGACATGAACATTGTGGAAGAGATCTACAAGGGCACGGCAGAAGCGTGTCCGAAGCTGGACGACAAGACGGTCAAGCTCATTTTCCGCAACACGGACGAGATCATTGCCTTTCACACGGCCTTTCTCGTCCAGCTCAAGGAAGGCGTGGCCAGCGTGTATACACCCAAGGGCCGGCGGTCCTCTCCATCGCGTCGTGAGGGATCCATGGTGTCTGAAGCACCCAGCTCGACGCTCGTGTCGGAGACGAGTACCACTAGCAACATGGGCACGGAATCCGAGGAAGATTCACGTGACCGGCAGACACATCTGGGACCCATCTTCCAGCAAAACATTGACCAGATGCGGGTGGCGCACGAAGGCTTTCTGCGAAGTAGTGACTATGCAGCAAAGCGGTTGATCCAGATCCAGGAGGACCCGACAGTCAAGGTGTGGCTCAACGAGTGCAACGAGGTGGCCAAGGACCTGACGGCGGCGTGGAACCTCGACTCTCTGCTGATTAAGCCGATGCAACGCATCACCAAATACCCGAATTTGATTAGTCAGCTTCTACAGTACACGCCGGCAGACCACCCGGACCGGCCGGCGCTCATGATAGCACGCACAGCCCTGGAGACGGCGATCCTGGACATCAACAAGACAAAGAAGAACTTTGAGCTGGTGGGCCAGATTGTAGGACGCAAGCGCGGCAAGGAAACGGACGTGCGAGCGGGTTTTGCGCGGGCGTTTGGCAAACGAGTCGACAAGCTGCAGGCGTCGAGCAACCGGCCGCCCGAGGATGCTGAGTACCTGAAGCTCAACGAGAAGTTTGGTGACGACTACCTGCGCCTGCAGGTGGTGCTCCGTGACGTGGAGTTTTACACGCGGCAGGCGGCAGAGTATGTGCACGAGTTTCTACAGTTTCTGTCGGCCATGGAACTGGTGATGCGGCTGCAGCCGTCGCCGTACCCAGAGCTCGAGAGCAAATGGGCACACTTCAACATGTCGATGCGGGACATGGAGAAGGTGGCTTTGGAGGCACACCTGACGCAGGTGCGCAAGCGCGTCATTGAGCCGTTTGAGCAGGTGATCAAGTGCTACAGCAACCCGAACTTGGCCATGAAGAAGCGGGCCAAGCGAAGGCTGGACTATGAACGGGCGGTGCAGCTCAAGAAGGGCGGCAAGAAGGTGGACAAGCAGCTGGCCGAGCTCGTAGAGCAGTACGAGGCGCTGAACGATGCGCTCAAGCGAGAGCTGCCAAAGCTGTCGGCCAACACGGAAAAGATTGGCAACATCTGCCTGGGCAACTTTGTCGACATCCAGGTGCGTTGGTTCGCCATCTGGACAGACAAGGTGCGGGCTGTGCTCGAGGAGCAGCACCAGCAGAACATTCCCGAGATTGCCGACATCGTATCGACGTTTACGCGCGAGTTCCGTGACATGGAAGACCACGTCCAGCAGAGCCTGTCAATTCTTGGCGGTGACGGGCGCATCAGCGAGGCTGCCAGCAGCGTCGGCATGTCGCGCAGCCGGTCGCGGCCGTCGGATATTTCACATCGGACACGCGCCGGATCCGTGCACAGCGACAGCGCGCCCTCTCTGCCGACGCCCGACTTTGGTCGACGTAGCAGTGGTCATTTCGGGCTGTCTACGTCGTCGAGCCTGTCCAAATCATCGTCTGTCACCGATAATAATCCACAGCACTACTACTACTACCGCGGCGACTACTACAGCGGGATCCCGACAAGCAACGGACACGCCCGCGGTGGCTCGGCATCGCCCAACACGTCCGCCTTGCCGGCCGACTCATCTGCGCGGTCGGTGACATCTAATATGGGTGGTGCGCAGGGCTTCGGAGGCAACGGATATTCCACGGGGCGACCCGGAACAGGCCGTAGCTACGAGTCGGCAGGTGCAATGACACGGCCCAGCATCGACTCGAGCGTGCACGGGCAGCAATTCCAGTCACTTACGCACAGTGTATCACACCAGCCACAACAGCACCAGCAGCACCAGCAACAGCAGGGTAGCATGGCAGCTGCTCTGCAGATGGGACGACGCGACTCGGCATCGACGTACAATTCGAACAATCAGTACCCGGCGAGCATAGCAGGAGAGAGTGTCAACGGTAACAATGGCAACAGCACCAGTGGCGGTCGTCCGTTTTCGGGCTTGTTCCATTCGGCACTACCGATGCAAGACGAAAGGCCGACGTCTAGTGTGGCGGTGGGCGGCACTGGGATGGGCATGAATGGTGTCAGTCGCATGTCGTCGCGCGCGTCGTCACGGGAGCGGTCGTCCAATGGTGATTCCTACCACGACGACAGCCGGTACAATGTGTTGTGGCTGGCAGCGTCGCTTTTTGAATTCAATATCGAGACCAAGCACGAGGCCGGGTATCCGTACCTGACATACCAAGCCGGAGAGGTATTTATCATCTTTCTATGGAGTTCTAGCATTGTGTATGGGTGACTAACCAGTTAGATTTTCGATGTCATTGCCGAGAAGGGCGAGCTTTGGCTAGCCAAGAACCAAGACGATCCCGGCGATCTGGTAGGCTGGATCTGGTCGAAGCATTTTGCCAAGCTAGCAGACTCTTGAGATACCGACCCGCCAAGGCGCGACCATGGGGTCGACCCGTGTACGAAAGAGAGGAGATACCCCCCAAAGTCAGGGACACAGAAAGGGACTGGGGAGAAGCGGGCGTTTTTTTATTTGTCTATTCGTTGTGGGGGACGATGCATAAAGAGCCTTTTTTGGCGTCTTGTATGTGTTGGCCCGTGATAAAACAGGGACAAAACTTTTGCGTGGAACGGAGCATTGGGAGGAAAAGGAGGAGATGGGACATGGGGGGGGGAGGGAAGCCGAAGTGCCAGGATGGGCCAAGACTAGGCGTTTTTTCATGTGTGATTCTTCTTCTAGTGCACTTTTGTTGCTGTCGAAGCAGGGGCAAAAGGGCAGTGTATTTTTTCCATAATAGATGACCTTGACAGTCTGAATGAGATTATTCAGAGATTATTCAGCATAAAGAGCAAACTAAAGTCAGGAGGGTAATTGAAAATTGAGGAAGAAACAGGATTGGATATTCTTGAAAAGCCTGTTTACACAAGAATCTTTTTTATTTGATTCTCCAACACGGATATATCATGATCGTCGTGGATATTGAGGAATATCCATGTGTGGAAATTGGAATTAGACGATGCTCCATACACTGGGAATTTGCTCGTGGAGGAAGGCGACTACAAACTAGAAATCCAAGTAGAGGTGGAGACGTCTGTCCAGTCCCAACCTACACATCTACTTTTCCTCTGAAAGAGGAAGACTCTTCCAGTCGTTCCACCACTCTGCCCTCTCCGATGGCCATAGATCATGAAATACCTTTGTATAAGTCTTCGACAGCGGCAGGTCCGGATTTTCATCCATATATTTCCATTTCTCGCCTGCTTTAGTCGTCTTTTCCAGGTCCAACTCGCTCGTCATGACGCTGCCGTGGATATCCCGATAGCAGATCCACGGCCGGTAAAGCCACCGCAAAGTGGTTACAAATGAAGAACGTATAGGTGCCATTGTGCCCATGTATCGTATATCTTCCAACACCGGCAGCAGTCTCAGATGCTCCAAGCGGCTACCTGATGCGATCACATGGAAGATTGAGCGTGCCAGAGTGGCGTCTATGGCGAAGTTGCTGAATGTTTGGCGCAGGTACATGTGAGGAATGTCTTCAGGCTTCATGTCGTAAAGGGGATACGAGCCAAAGTCTTTTTCCTTGTACCACGTCTCTTCGTCCGGCACCAAGGGCAAATTGATGTGCAGCAAAACACGTCGAAGTTTTGGAAAATGGCTCAGCGCACGGTAGATTCCCGTCTCACGGTCGTCTCCTCGTGACCTTTCAATATGCAGTCGGATCTGTTCTAGATTCGGGCATTGTTCGGCGAGTTTCTGAACGACCGCTTCGGTAAAGACGACTGCAGGGTTATCCCACTCCCAATATAGGGCTGGGTTCACATCCACGCTGAGATCACGTAGCGTGGCGCCATGGTTCTGTATGAGGCTGTGTAATTTGCCGCATCTTATGTAGCCGGAGAGATACAGACGCCGGAGCGGATTCAGGTTCGTAAATAGCTGTTCTACCACTTCTTGCGACTCATCTGATTCAGTGTTGAGGTCACACACCTCAAGCGTGTCTAAGGATTTAAAATCACCGCGCAGAGCCATATCAGCCAACATGTTGCTATATTTGGTTCCCCACGGAATGACAAGGCGTTGCAGTTTGGTGATGTCTGTGGAATCGCACCACTCTCTAAAGCGATGCGGATCATATCCTGTGAAGACGAGGCTCTGGAGATTTCCACGTTTGGGTGGCTGATCCACCCTGGCTTTTCCTGGGAAGAAGCCTTGCCATTTAAGCCGGTCAAGACGGGCAGTCATGCCTATCGATGTGGCTGTAAACGCCTGTATGTTCCAGACATGGGCCAGATTCGGTGCAGCTCCGGCCACCATCTCCAAGACGGCATCCTCGGTGTAGTCCGGGAAGCTATCGGGCTGACCATGGTCGTTTATTGTAACAATGCTATACAGAGACGGTGAAGTTGCGACCGCGTATTCGTCCGGGTCCACTGGCTGTGGATTGCCCCAGGACTGGACGAGGCTGCGTAGATGAAAGTGGTGTATGTGAAGGCGACAGTTCCTGGCGTGAAGAACAGAGAGGATGTTTCGGGGCAGGAGAGATTGTATAGCCCAGACGAAGTCCTGAAGAGCTGGTAGTTGGCTTATAAACCGGGCAAGGGGCAGCCAATCTTCTGGGTTTTTCGTCAAGTCCTTCCTTCTGCGCGGCTCTTCTATGCAACTTTTGGATGGACAGCAGAAATTGTGCACGCCAAAACTGTGGCGTACACTCCAATAGTCATCGTTCCTTGTGTCATCAGACTCTGCTTCCTCTGGCGAGATCTGCAGGACCTTCAGCCGACGTACACAGCAATGGCTGTCGCCCAGGCTCAAAATATCATTCCATCGCTCCAAAATGCTGGTCATTGCATCTATGGTTGGTATTTTGAGTTGAATTTGACAAAGACGCTGAGCTGTGGCTGCGACATAACAATACCGACTCGTCAAGGAAAAGGCCCACAGGTTGCGTCTCTTTTCCGTGTCGTCGTCGATGTATTCACAGATGTCCCGCAGGATTGGAATGGGAAGCGACTCCAGAGTAGTCGAAATCGGGAGAGCCATTGTTATCTTTTTGCTTCTTGGAGTTGAGGAAGTAAAGAGCGGAAAAGAAGTTCTGTGAGAAAGGGGAATCGGTTGGTTTAAATACAATGCAACGGTTCTTTGTGAATTCGTCCAATCAAGTGGACCATCTTCAATGCAACCACGTATCTCAAAAAAGGCCGAATAGAAAAGAATGATGCGTGAGATTAATTCAGAGATTTCTTAATCAAAAAGTTCTATTTTCACAGTTTGTTTGAGTAGATACGTCGAAAGGTTAACCTTGTTAGGAAGATTCAGAAGGAGAAATCATACAGAGTATATAAATAAAGAGATTAGAGCATAAATTATCTGCACTCCGTACCTAACAGCGTGGGAGATCACAGCTGCTGGTGCCTAATATCACGTGCCGACTTCAGTCTGATAACGGCAGCACGCGGAAACGGGCAGCTGCCTAGGCTCCGGGGGGTTCGAGTCTGTCGAGGGCCGTCACCAAGTGGGCCGCGTAGAGCAATGCGCACGACCAGTGTTGCCTGCAGCGAGCGGACCGCGTATTAGCGTGCGATGAAGCTATTCTGGAAAGATGCTGGCGTTGCGGATCTTTGTTTGGTGGTGCCACTGTTCTGTCAGAGGCAGAAGCCGATGCCAGGGTGCTTCAACGACTGTCTGAGAATCTGTTTGACATTGGCACCAATGTATTGCTGGCACAGGACGCCTTGGTATGGGCCTGTGAGCGGGGCGATGAAGAAGTTGTGAGCATGTTGCTGTGCCGTGAGGACATCAACCAAACTGGGAGAACAGCAGCAGCTGAACACCACTACAGGCGGCTGCAAATATGGGCCATAGCAGTATGGTACTTCAACTGTTGAAGCACAAGTACACCAACCCAAACCTCCGAAACTGGTGGGGCTGGACTCCCATTACTCGTGCTGCCTCGGTTGGCCAACATGAAGTCGTGGATCTCCTGCTCAGTGAAACTCAGGGCCGCGTGGATCCCGACAGATAGACAGACTACGACTGCATTTCCGCCCGTATCCAGTGCCACAGTGCAACCGATTTTGCGGCCTGTGACCATGAATACGTTGGGACGCCACGGCGTTTTCATGCTGTGGCCGAGACAATTGATCATATCGGCCTCCTCGAGGCCCTTGCGAAAGCAAGCAGCAGCGTACGTGTCCGGTGGGTGCAGTGTCTCGGTGATCACCACATCGACCTGGATGGTGGTGTCGTGGTCGCTTTGGACACCGCCACCGGCCTCAGCGCCGACAGGCAGCTCTATAGTCGAGGCTGCGACGTCGGCATCAACATGGCGAGCCTTGGTAAATTTGGCGCTAAACCCGTTCTACACTGTGCTTTCGACCTCGGATGCAAGCGGGCTGACAAATGTCGTTCGATCCAGATAATGGTTTATTTGATCAATGCTCGGAAAAGGTTGTTCCAGTGGTGGTCTTGTTGCCGGAAACGAATCCCCAGGAACCAAAAACCAGGTCTTTCTGCTGCTCATTCTGAAAGGGTAGAGAAGGAGACGATTTGAATAGAGTGTGCATTATCTACACACAAGAATAGGCGGCCCAACAACGAATTATTTATACCTAACTAGCTGCCACGAAACACTTGCATTCAGAATAGGAGGGGTAGCTTGGCCAGGCTTACAACTGTCACAGCCGCAGCCACCAGCCACTACCAGTTGCCAGGATATGGCCTAAGACAATTTATCGATTGTGGTAAAAGAGCAGCTAGAGATTGAGGAAATAGAGGGCGTAGCCCTCCTACTTGGCCTTTGGTTTCTCTCCTTTGTATATTTTGTCACTTTCGTCGGATGACCCATTCTGCTGCACGGGATTGCATCTCACCAGCTTTTGATTCGGGATTTTCGTTAAAACATATTATCCAATTGGAAATTCTTTACATTTAAAGTAACAGAGACAAAAAAAAACACTCAAATTTGTATTATTCTACAGAAAGAGGACCAAACCAAAGGATATAAACCTACACAAAATACCCCATACTGAATACTTGTACTTATGGCTCCATGCCGATTTCATTGCCATATTTTCTCTTCCGAATCCATGGCAGCTTGAATTTGCAATTTTCCGCGTTTTCCTCGTCCTCGGAGTCGTTCTGGGAGGACTTCCGGCTCGTCCAGTTTATCCATCTCGACCATTTCTTGCGAAACTCAGACTCGCGGTAGTTTTCTTTGACATAGTAGACAAAGTATCCAATTCCCATGCCCACAAATGTGGCAAGTTCACCAGCAACTGCAGATAGTGTCATTGTTTAGTAAAAATGTATGGATATTGGAAGGAAGGATTGTATCAAGTACTCACACATGCGTCCGGTAGTCCACTTTGATGTGAGCTCGGTGTCATTGTCTTGTTTGGGTAGAGAATCAAGTGGCATAGCAAAGAGGCTCGTCATAAATGACAACGGAGTCTGGATGAGTCAGTAGAGAAAAAGAGATACGGAATAGGTCGTGCGTACAAATACAATGGTGACCAGCGTGAAAAACAAAATGTAAGTGTTCATTTGTCCGGCTGTCTTGGCTTCATCCAAGGATCCCTGCGCTTGTTTCATCTGGACGAGGAAGTCGAGCTAGATAAATGTTTTGTTAGTAATGATACAAGTAAGAGTGTCTTTCTTTCCTTTTCCGTAGACATACGTCAGAAATGGTGCGCTGCGCACGCTCGTCGAGATTCTTTGTACGCTCTATCAGATGGTTCAAGCCACAATCCTGCACAAAAGCCTTGCTGTACCTAATTCTCTTCTCGTCTGACCAGAACATGGCAGCAAACTTCTTGATGACGTCCTGTTGTGTCTCAAAAATACGGAGAAGCAAGTGCAGCTCATCACATATATCTCTGACTTCGTGACTTGTCTTCATCTCAGTGTCGATGTCCTGGGCGAGCCTGTATCGAGCCTTTCCGTGTTCTTCTGCGAATTCTTTGAAACACTTGGCCTCATCGTTAGACTGGAACAAAGAAAGTCAGTTAACTTAGACTCATCGAACCTCCTAGAGTATACATACCCTTTTGGCGAGAGCTGTCTCAAAGATGTCGAGCACGTGGATACCCATTCCAGCATCCCGAAACTCTTCCGGGAAGCTGACACACTTAAAAAGGATGTTTTCAACTAGTTGCTCTGGACTTGTATAGAACTGAATATCCCCCTGGCGGATGGTTTCGAGAAGCGTATATTCGGTGCCTTGGTGATATCGATCTGGGAAGGCAGTGATTACGGTATCTGAAGAGAAAGACTGGTCAGGATACATATATGTCTGGTGAATGATAGCAACTCACCTTTATCAAGTTTCCAGAGCCAGAGCTGGTTAACCATCAGCAGCTTCAAGAAAGAATCTTGAGAGTTCTCGGGTTTTTCTGGCTTTTCTTTCTTTTTCTTGCCGGTTTCATGCGTTCCATTCTTTAATCCTTCCGCTTTGTTCGACTTGTCCGGTTTTGTCACTTTCTTGTTGATTTCAGGTTCTCCTAGTTCCTCTCCTGGAGTCATCGTTAGTGTAAAATACAACGTATGATCGGTTAATTCTCGCCTTTCTTGTTTCCTTCCTCTTTTCTTTTCTTTTCTTCGGCCTCTTGGTTGAAAACGGACTTGGTCCACTTGTAAACAATCTGGTCACGGTTACGGTCGTCGAGGTCCTTTTTGCCAATCATGGCATAAAACGATTGATCCAGCGTCTGAGACAAGTAGAGCCCTGATAGACCCTTGTACTGAAGTGATTTTCTCTCCAGTTCGCGCATATTCCGGAACCGTTGAGTTTCAATTTTGTACTTATCCCCGATTTTGTCATGCCGCTGGAGGTACTTCTCGGATTCGATATCGATGTATGGCACCTGGAATGTTCATTAGCTGTAACCACTATCCGTTTTGTGAGTTCAGCATATTCCCTTACCACGATGGAAATCCTCTGATCATCCGCGATGTTGGCTGTGTTTCTCCAAATATACCGTTTGTACAGGTCTGCACTTTCGTTCGCTTCTTCTATTCTCCGGTCCTAGAAAATATTAGAGATCTCACAGTAGAATGTTTCAAGAGTGCCCATACCAATATTTCAACGGAAGCCTTGTCGGTCGATTGTTCACTTGAACTTGAACTCTTTGACAGATCCCCTGCCTACTTTATGTTAGAAGCTTGATTTTCCGTCCACCGGCTAGTGGCATTGGATTTTCCGACACTCACATGTGGTACTCTCGCGAAGGAGTTAGGCCTGACACCTTTGCGCTGAGCAATGTTTCTCTCTAAAAAGTCCCAGGCATATTTTCGTTTTTGTGGCGTCTCCTTGTCTTCTCCGGGAAGTTTGTCATCTGTAAGACACCACACCAAATCCCTCACCCAAGACATCTACCAACTGGTTTAATGTTTATCCGCATGCAGGAGATCATCACGCAAGAACATACCTGGTTATCTGGGATATGAATCCACTTCCAGGTTTTTTCTCGAATCTCATCCATTTCCGAGGTCTTCTTGTGAAACCTTTTCGATACCAAGTCAACGAACTGATCCTCTAGGGCTTGTATCTTATTTCCATCGCTGTGGATCAGCTCGTGGATCGATATCGAACGGGCCCAAGAGTACTCTTGTTCCCGATAAAAGAAGTGAACATGAGCAAAGAACCGCCAGCAGACATCTCGATCTAAGTTTTGGGGGCCTTGGATACCAGCGTCCACTTTATAATCTAGATCATTCTTGGATATGCTATTCCAGCACTGTGGTTTTGTTTTGGGTATCGGTAAGGACTTGTCTTCTGTCGATTTCTCCGGAGGTTCTGTAAATAGCTTATACAGCTCTAAAGAGTCCGAAATTGTGCCGGGCAGAGTGTCTTGCGGTGTCTGATCTTCATGGTTACGGCACTCGACGTCGGCTCTGAACCTAATCAGAATCTGGAGTAGGTCAATGATTGGGCTTCCATTCGCGTATTTTAAGTCTCTCGCCGCATCATGAAGTGGACTGTCGCCTAAGTTAAAATTAGTATCCGTTAAATTAACCCAATTCTCACTGCATCGTACCGCAATAATCTCTTGTATTGACCTCAGCGCCATGACGCAGTAGCTCCTTTGCAACCGCAACCTGCTGCGTGGTGGCTATATTATCCAGATTCATTGCAACTTTGTGGAGTGGTGTCTGATGCATTTGATTAAAGGCGTCAACGTTGGCACCATTATCCAATAAAATTTGAACAGGCTCCTGGCTGCCTTTCTGTGCAGCATAATGGAGGGGAGTATACCCGAATTTGTCGCGTGCGTCAAGCGCTTCTGTGTATACAGATGCTATTCTCTTGACGATTTCATCCTTGCCGCTTTTCACGGCTTGGTGCAGGGCAGTTGTACCAATATCATCCAGTTTGTAATCCCATTTGAAGTATTGGCTGCCGATGAGAATCTTCGCGGGGCCCATATCATTCAGAATCAAGGCAGTAGTCAACAGCTCTCCAAATACTTTGTTAAGGGCATCGTTGCCTTTCAGCTCACCGCTCTGTTTGTTGACCACTTCTGTGTTCATCAACTTTTTGAGCTCAGTCCTTTTTGTGTTGTCGAATGGGGGTTTTAGCTGAAACTCAATGTTTTTCTTCCAGATGTCCAGCTTGACGGGTACTTCTTTCTTGTTGGCTTCTAGTGTCTCTACCGCCTTCTCTTCTTCTGGTGCCATTTTCGAGGTTGTAGACTGTGGTACTTTCAATGATGAATTCTCCATGATGTCGACAAACTATTTGCTGCATGTTGGATTAGATGCAAAAACTATTGTACTACCAGCATGGCGATGTCCCGGTTTTTAACCACGTCCTCTACGTAAATATATCCACGAGGCTGGACCACGCATTGCCGCTACTACTCATATGTAAGCACACTTTCTTGGAGGAAGATGAGAGAGCTAGACACCAACTTGGAAACTAAGAACTAAAAAGGCAACCGGCACATGTCACGTCTAGCTGAAACTTAGCAGCGGTGGTGGATGCATGCTGCACCCACCATGTGCTATTTCTGCAAGATTGTGACCAAATTTGTGATATAAGAAGGGAATATGAAATTAGGTGAGTTAAAAATGATACACGGACTATGCAACCTCCCTGTAAGCTGAAACCGTGAGTGGTAATATCAGAATTCGCCATAGATATGAATATACGCCCCTTTAATGATTACGTTGTATTCTCCGGTCGCCGTCTTACAAGTGTGGTGGACAAGGCTGAGTTCGGCCAAATCTAGACAGGACATCGGCGAATCAATACCTGTGTCAATCACACCTCTATGAAAATGGTGCCCGAGAGCTGCAAATCATAACCCCCGTATATCCGACAAACCCGCTTGCTGATGGAGTATCCCGTACCGCGTTGCATCGGAGAATGATATCACTTTGTTATGAAGCATTTATCGAGAACGAAAATGAAAAAAAAAATGCAATGTTACAAGGGAAAGTTTTCGGGAATAATCCGGCATCAGCCAGATAGTTCGGCATCTGAGTCAAGTGCCATCCTGCGAGGTCCAAGGGATTTTTCTTTTGTTTATCCGCCAGCTTACCGGCTTACTTCTTCTCCTGTAGTTATTTAACGGCCGAGCCTGGATTGGTTGTTTATTCGTCTTATTCGTCATTCATTAATTAGTTAAATGGGCCATAGTTATTACTAATCATTGTTTGTCATTACTAAGCAAATGTCATCAGCACCACTCATCCCCTTCCACCTCACCGGCCTGCCACCGCTCGAGCCTCAGTCGTTCCCGTTCCTCTACAGCCGCCTTGCGCCACTGCAATAATGCGCGCTCGCTAGAGACAGCCATATCCATGCCGTGGTGCTGGGCGACAAGGTTGAGATACCAGCGCAGCCGAGTTGTGCGGCCAGGCCGCGCGTTGGCAAGGTCGCGTGTGATGAGATGGAAGATGGGGCGCAAAACGTCCGAGGAGGATTCTGCAGGCGACGTACCGCCGGGATTCTGCAGCAAGATGCGGCAGTTCTCGACGCCACGCAGAGCATTGCGCTGAGGCAGGTCAGACAGAGCATACCGAATAGCCAATTGCTGTACGAGGGCAATGGTTTCTGGGCGTAGGGGTGTCCTGGAAGCAGCAGGAATGGGTGCGTTACGTCGCAAGTCGCTGGGCAGGCCTAGAGCAAAGATTGCTTGGGACGGTGCCAATGAGCCGTCGTCCAGCGCGGCTACCATCCGGTTGGCAAATCTGTTCCAGAAACCGATGTTCCAGTCGGTTGGATATCTCCGGCTGTGTGCCTTGCGGCGGGTCTTCTTCTGCTGCTGCTGTATGCACAGCTCGTGCAACCGTAGGGCGGCGCGCAGGTCGTCGGCTGCCCAAGCCAGGCCTTCCAAAAAGGCAGTGGGCAGGGCCGTAGGCAACGCTGCGTTGAGAGCCTCAACTGACCGCACCATATCGGCAGGTGCAACGCGACCCAGCAGATGCAGACAGCGACCGAGACTGATGTATAGGGCAGTGCTATTTTTGCGGCTGTGGGAAGACTGGAAGACAGAAAGGGCCAGAGCGGCGAGGGCGATGGCATTAGAGTCGACAGCCGCCGTCCAAGCCGTAACATGCATTGTCATCCAGAATGACACCTGCGCCTGCTCTTTCACGTAACCACGGCTACGCCACTGCGCCAACATCAACTCGCCGAGGGCGAGGTCGTTTTCCAGAGGTGTCGGTAGCTTCTGCAGGACGGCAAATAAGTCATCTTGTCGAACTTGTGGCAGCTGCGCCAGAATGGAAAGCCAGCGCGATAAGCTGCTCGAATCAAATGGCAGCTCCTGCTGTAGATGGGATGTGACGGCCTGTATAACCGTTATATCGACTTGTTTCAGTGCAGTAGCCATGCTGTGGGAAAAAACGGCCTCAGGCGACAGCAGCACCTCAGCCTGTCGAACAGCCCGACAACATGCCCAGTGGGCATTTCGCGCGGCAGTCAGGGCAGCATGAATAGCGTCTAGGTTCGTAGCAGTCGTCCGAAGCTTCTCGAGTGTTTCTATCCGCTGGCGCACGCGGTCACTCTTCGCCACAGCCTCAGCCAAGGCCGCTTGTAGGCGTCCGGTCATAGCCTCGTCAGAGACTGGACCATATGCCACGGCCGTCGTGATGATTGGCAGCAGAGCTTCGTCCATTTTCCCAAGTAGCTCAGCGGGGACGGTAAGCAGGACATCAATAGCAAGGTGACCACTTCTGCCTTGGCCGACACTCGTACACAAAAGACGTTGCCAAAAGGCCAATCCTAGGTCACGTGCTTCTAGGAGTTGGCAGCTGCGGATGCCGTCCAGCACAGCATTGTAGAGTATGTTGGTGGCCTCCTGCCGGACTGGCTGGTCAATTGCCCCAGGACATCCATCCCAGAGACAGTCAAAGGCCTCGCAAACCTCGTCGGGTGAAAGGGCAGCTAGACGCAGCTGTGATTGTAAGGCGTCGCAGACGGCCGCGAATCGAGAGAGGGGATCGGATGAAGAGCCACTACTCTGGCTCCATGCGTGCAGTTTGGCAAAGAATTCCCGCGACGTCGGACTATGAGCATCGTCGGCGTCGGCGTCGGCATCGATATCTTCTGTGAGGTCCAAATCGAGGCTGAGCCACCGGGGTAACGACCAGGGTTGGCGGTCACCAGGATTGTCACGTGGAGGTGCCCACTGCCATTGGCGCAGGTCTGGGGTAGTTCGCCAGTCGGGGGCTGGCATGGCTGTCGGCAGTGCCCACGCTGGCAGAGACGGATGTGGAGCCAGCTGCAGTTCGGTCATCTGGCGCTTGCCCAGCCGGCGACGGCTCTCGAGCGGGCCGGGGACATTGCTGACAAAACGGCGCGAGAGAGTGTGTTCGTATAGTCGAGAACGGTGGGATGTTGGGGAGTGCTGATGGTGGCACGAGCCGAAATAGCGCGCAAAGGCGCTCGCGAGAAGGGCGTCGGTAATCCAGACGGCAGCAACGGAAGAAGATGGAGGAGGGGGACCGGAAAGAAAAGAGGCCGGCTGGAAGTACCGCGAGGCCGGTCGTGGTGCCATGGCTAGAGAGGTGCGGCAGGTTCGATCTGCCGTCTGGTCGACGAGGGGGCACTGTTCAGCGTCGCGCCGCGAGCAAGGCCATCATCCCTCATGAGGTTGTTTCTGCGCTTTTCATCATCAATTTTGCTCGTCAGCTCGTGGGGCCAACCAGAAGCGGCGGAATTACAAACAGGCAAGCCACAGGTGTGGCGGTGCAGACGTTCTGATAAGTGCTCGTTATCGCCGGGTATAGCGGGGGCAAAACGGTCGCGACGAGAGCTTTTCGACGTACCGAGTTTCAGAAGCAGCATCACCATGACGGAGCCATTGAAGAACGACCTGATCATACGCGCGGCATGGGGTGAGCAGCTCATGGCCTCGAAGACAAGCAGCAGCTGACCAAGTAGGCGAAAAGGTGGAGCGGCCGCCCATGTGGGTGATGCGACAGGGTAAGTTGAGCCATTGACGAAAGAATGGACAAGGATCCAAACAGAAGACTGACTCTGCAAGCCGGTCGGTATCTGCCCGAGTACCATGAGGCCAAGGGCACCCGAGACTTTTTCGAGTGCTGCCGTGACCCGGAGGTGGCTTCGACACTGACGCTGCAGCCGGTGGAGCGATTTGCTGGACTGATCGACGCCGCCATTATCTTCTCGGACATCCTGGTGATTCCGCAGGCATTGGGCATGGTGGTGGAGATGGTGGACAAGAAAGGCCCGCACTTTCCGGCGCCGCTGGCGGACCCGGAAGATCCGCAATTCACATCCGTGCTGGCGAAGCCGGTGGATGCCGCCGTCGACGAGCTCGATTATGTTTACCAGGCCGTGACTCTGACGCGGAAGAAGCTGCATGGCCGCGTGCCCCTGATTGGTTTCTGCGGCGCCCCCTGGACGCTGCTCTGCTACATGGTCGAGGGCGGCGGCACCAAGCTGTTTGTGCACAGCAAGCGCTGGCTGTACCGCCACGGCGCCGCCGCACAGAAGCTGCTACACAAGCTGGCCGAGGTCTGCGTCGAGCATCTCGCACGTCAGGTCCGTGCCGGCGCGCAACTCGTGCAAGTCTTTGACTCGTGGGCGGGCGAGATGTCGCCGGCTGCCTTTGACACCTTTGCACGACCTGCCCTCGACCACATTGCCCGCGAACTGCCGCGTCGCCTCAAAGAGCTCGGCCTTCCCCCTGTGCCCATGATCCTCTTCGCCAAAGGCGCCTGGTACGCTCTCGACAGTCTGTGTGCCCGCGGCCCCGCCAGCTACAACGTCATTGGCCTCGACTGGCAGCAGGGTGCCGCCGCGGCCAACCGCACCCGCGGCGACCGGTCCGTCGTCCTCCAGGGCAATGCCGATCCCGGTATCCTCTACGGCACCCACGAGTCCATCTCGGCTGCCGTGCGCGAGATGGTCGAGGGCTTTGACTGGGTCAATCGGCGCCAGGGCTGGATCGTGAACCTTGGACATGGTAAGCCCTGCATATGCTTTTTTTGGTGCTTACATAAGCTAACCACCATCCAGGCATCACGCCGTTCGTCAAGCCAGACGACCTCAAGTTCTTTTTCGAAGAGGTGCACAGACAGACAAAGGTGTAGGTTGGTGCATGAAAGCGGTCCAGAAAATCAAATGCTTGTATTTCTACTCTATATACCATGAATGCAGTCTATGGCCACTCACCTGCCTCATCGGCACCAAAACTGTCGTAATCCAAAAGGTTCCTGTACGGTCAGATAAAGGTGGCGAGAAAAACAAGAAGAAAAGAAGGAACCCACCATGAATATGACCAGGCCCGCTTGCCGCCAAGGCTACGGCAGACAGCCTGGCTGGCCGGGTTGGTGGCAGCCACGTCGGCCAAGCACCAGCCATCGTCGCTGAAGAGGCCATTGTAGCGCCGAATGAGGCGGGCAGCAAGAGCCTTGGCGATGCCACGACTGCGGTAGGCCTCTTCGCAATGAAGCGTCCAGATGGAGCCGTCGAGACCGAGGAAGGCCCAGGCGATGAGAGTGCCGTTGTCCCGGAGACCAGCACTGGGGACAAGAAGAAGGGTCTCTCTGATGTGTGTAAGTGGATGAAGCAAAACACGAGAGCTGTCAAAAATCAAACGAGCGAAGCTGGGACCAAGAAAACATACTCTTGCCGCACAATGTGTGTCCGCGACTTGACCAGCGGCACGTCGGCCTTGCGTACCACGTCCCAGCGCAGCGGCCGCTCTAGCCCGCGCACGACCAGCTCGTCGCTGGTGCTCTCTGCCGGAACATCCTCGAGGCGGAACATCCACCGATCGTAGGCATCCCAGTAGGGGCCGACAATGTGTGGGCTGTCGGCGCTGGACGGCACAAAGGTACCCTCGCCCTCGCCAACGCCGCCCGTCCGCGGCCGCACGACATGCCGCACGCCTTCGTGCATGTTTAACTTGACGTGCTCTGTACAGTGAGCGACGATGGCGGGCACATATGGTGCCTGCTCGCGGGCCAGGGTGCGCACGCGTCGGAGCAAAGAGCGGACGAGGCGGCGGACGCGGGCTTGGCGGGCAGCCGGCCAGTTGGCTGTGAGGGCGGCGCCACGGTCGACCTGAGGGATAGCAGTGCCGTCATCGGAGCCGTCGACATCCTCGTCCGAGACATAGAGCCAGACCTGCGTCTCGGGAGCCTTGGAGAGATCGACATAGGCGGCGGCAAAGGAGGCAGAAGCTGGTGTTGGCTCCTCTTCGTCACCGTCGTAGACAAACAACACGTGTGCCCATTCGCTGGTGCCGTCGGGCAAGCAATCTGAGTCTGCGGGAAACGCAGAAGCGCCGCCCTCCACTGCACCGGCGGCGGACTGCAGCCGTCGCAATAGACCGATGGAGTATGGCAGATGAGCTTCCAGCAGACGCAGCTGAGCCGCAGTGGCCCGGGCGGGCACGTCCTCGAAACGCATCGTCACGACTTCACGACTGACGGATAATTGTCTGCCTCGGATGACTCCTACCTGCAGAGATCCGGATATGTGTGAAAATAATTTGACTCATGAGATGACTAATAAGCGTTGCATCGTATCTTTCCGTGTATTTGGTTTCTCTACTTGTCCGATCGGAGCCTTGTTTTCATTGGTTGTATTCGGAATCTTTGTTCTAATAGATCGCTTATCGTACGCTTATTCAAGACTACTTCATCTCGTAAGTGGTCGATCTGAATTCAGCCTTCTTCAGAAATGGTGGATACTTGTCACGTCCCGAGAAAAGCTTGGTCAACGTGCGAAATTTGTTTTGTTTTCTTCGCAAGAGTAGGAAAAGTTGGTCTTTTGAAACAACAAAAAGGGGAATCCGGTAATAAAATCAAAAGGAAAAAAGAAAGGGAAAAGACCAAAAACTGTCATCTAAAAAATAAAAACCGAAGAAAAAGCCAGTGTCGCCCCAAGAAGTGGTGTCCATCTTAAGAAGAAAAAAAAGTCATTAGAGCGTCTGTCCGCCCGTCTTGTCTGTCATCATCGCCTGCTGTATTGATCCGTCTGCTTCCGCCAACGGTGTCACGACTGGTCGGCACCGCTTTCCCCTGCCCCAGGTCCGTCGCAGACTGTCCCTCTAAGACCGCTTGCCGAGAAGCCAGTCCTTGCCCTTGGCGGCGAGGCCACGCTCGTGCTCTTGTCCGTGTCCGTGTCCGTGGTGCGCCGGCTCATCCGCGACGGCCGAACCGCCAGCAGCCGCATGGGCGGCAGCCTCAGCCTCGGCAGAACCCTGCTTAAAGACGTTACCAGCACCGCCGCGGCCGGCGTGGACGGCGCCCTGGCTGGGACGACGGGCGACACTGGAGATTGTTAGTTTTGCGAAAAATGTGAGCAATTGTCTGAAAATCGGAAACACTTACGGCTCGACGTCTTGCAGTGCGCGCGTCTCCTTGGGGTCCGTGTTGCGGGCCATGTTGCCGGTACCGCCACGGCCGGTCGTGACGATGGACGTCTTAAGGACAGGGGTCTCGAGGTCTTCAGCACGCAGCTGAGGCGACTTGGTGCTGTCGGCCATGTTGCCAGCGCCACCGCGACCGTGCGAAGCGAGATGGGGCATTTTGAGAAATGTAGCGTATGGAACGAGATGAGACGAAATGAGACGGGATGAGACGAGACGAGACGAGGCAAGACTAGATACGACGGATGAAAAGACAACAACGGTGGATAAAGAACGAAGATGGTTCAAGGCCAACGAACGCGCGGTTTTATAAAGAGAGGGAGAGATAAGAAACAACCAGTATAGAGCTGTTCTGGACAACTATAGACCATGTGCCAAGACAGGCAAGCGAAACCGACGGCTTTGCGATCACAGGGAACGAAAGGTTTTTTTTTTCCTTTCAGCTGCCCAGTTGCCCAGTAATTATGCAGCAACGAACCCCAGAAGTCCCCACAGAAGCTCCTTCCCGTAAAACTTGCGCCTCCTTCCTTGTCAACGACGACAACGCCATTACTATGTTGTGCTCGGAGGGAAGGAGGGGGCGGGGACGCCCTGGAACGAGGGTGTGCCCGAGCAAGGGCGGTACCGGCCAAGAGAGGGGGAGCGACCGGCCAACAGAGAAAAAAAAAGACGACGCCGGCGCCACTGGCAACCAAAACGTAATGAAAACGATGCTTGGCAAGACGACTTGTCGTCGTCGGCTACGGTGTTCCCCTTTGTTAGTCATGGAATTCGCCGTAGTGCCGTTTTAGCGGGGGAAAAAAACCGCCCGCAAAAAAAAACTTCGGAGCACGCCCGAAGTCATGTGAACAGTCTTTTTTTAACTGTACATCTAATTTCATTCTTATATAATCAGCATTCCTTACGAGTAGTATTTTTTTTTTTTGCCTTCAACCAGCGGACCCAAGAACCACAATGTCGGGTCCGCATCCGTCAGGCTGACGTCGTCCACCGTTCTTCGTCCCTTTGTTGGTGCCACCGAGTCAGGCACAAGTACAACTAACCCACTTTACTGTAAACAAGCAGCGTCATTATAGATCATAACAACACACGTCCATATACCATGCATAAAAAAAGGGATATCCAGACCGCCAGTCCCCAAATTTTCAAAGAGACCTCCTTAGAAGCAGAGCCGGTCAACCAAGACGTAACAAACATAATCAACGCTCCAATATCCCCCCTATGGAATCTGTTGGTCCCCGTGCAGGCTTCCCGAAAACGCTGTCCACCGAATTGCTGCATGGAGAGTAGGAAAATATGTCACAAGTCGCTGCAACGAGGAAGTAAAGGCCCCAAGAAAGGAGAGGAAGAAGATAATAACTGGACAAATCCAGCCCATGGGTCAAAAAGTCGCGAGTTCTGACTGGTCAATCCATTTCAAGCTTGCCGCTCCAGCGGGGTATAAAGGACATAAATATGTGAATCGTATTGGAGGGTGCATCGTTGCTTTTCCCAATGCTATAACCCCCCCACTTACTCGTAATCGTCGTCATCGTCGCCACGCCCATTCTTGCCAGCACCTTCTTTCCGGATAGGAATCTTGATGCCCTGTGTGGCAAACGTCTTGCTCAACACGGTACTCTCGCACACGCCTGGGAACTTCTTGGCCGAATAGACGGTGAACACGTCACTAAAGCACGACGCAAGCACAGGCGCCTTGCCTGTGTTGACGATCGACACTTGGTTCGACGGCCCGCCATTGGGTCCAGTGGACGGAGGTCCAACATTCACAAACGAAAACCGAAGACTGCGAAACCGTCAGGAAAACGTCATGAAAACGTCACAACCCTTCTCCACTCCCCGAAACCCAAACACCAAAAACTCACCGAAAGTTGCCCTCCGTTCGGACACTGAGATCCTGCAGAACAAACCAGATACCGATTTTGTCGGCCGGGTCCTGCAACCGGAAGGCACTTGCGGCCAGACTGCCAATTAGATTCCGAGTGAACATGCCCTGCGGTTGGTTGCCCTGGATCAAACGCTGGGTCATCATGTCGCCTGGCCCGCTAAAGATGCGTGGCGGTCCGTAAGCGGACGGCTGTGTCGACAGTTGCATGTTTCCATAGTCCGCGCTGTGGTAGTACTGATTCTGTTGGCCATAGCCACTGTGCTGCATGTAGGAAGGGACTGCAGGACACAACAAATATTCATTAGACACGCATCCCAAATCCAAGTCACACCGCTGCCACGGCACTAAACGCACCGTATGGGGGCTGGCCGCCGTAGGCGCCCACATGGCCATAGGCACCAGACCCGTAGCCTGCCTCCCGGGAGTTGGATGGTAGTATCGCAGAGTACGGAGGAGCGTTCTCGACTTGCTCGTAGGAGGCGGGGGTGGTGGAGGAGATGGAAGGTGTGGTGGTCGTGTGCCGCACAAGGTTGACTTCCTTCAAGGCGTCTTCGGACCAAAGATCGACGTTCAAGACAAACATGGTATGCTCGATTTCACTGGAATGGTTAGCGCCTGCTTCTCGCGCTCTTCTCGCGCTTCTTCGCGCTCTTTCCTCGTCCACACGTACTTGCAGTCCACTTCCTTGCCTGTGGTCAGGTCTGTGACCACGATGCGCACACATGGAGGCGGTGTGATGGGCCGGCGGTCCTAAAAACAGCGGTATGAGCATGTGCGAGCCAAAAAGCGAAACAAGCGAAACAAGCGTCATGACACGCGAAGACGTAATACGAGCAGGACATGCACGCTGCGCCGGGTCGTACCTTGTCGCCGAATCCACACATGCGGGCCCGTTTCGGTTGTTGCACGACATCTAGCCTGTTGAGGGGTCGCATCCAGTGTCAGCAAAGACAAAGCTAGACCCAGAGAACTGGGAACAAGAGCCAAGGCAAAGGGAAACAATGAACTATAGGGGTGGGGACAACACACCTGTACGACCGACTTGCCTCGCTCCCAATGACGGGTTCGAGCGCCTTGCGTGTGGCAGCCTCCTGCTCGGGGGACGACTTTCCATAGTCCTGGGCAGTCGACGGTGAGCGTGAAGGCTGCTCTAGTGATGGTGGCGGCTGCTGTTGCTGTTGCTGCTGCTGCTGCGGCGGCGGCGGCGGCGGCTGTGTGTGCTGGGGATGTTGTGGGTGCTGTGGGTGTTGAGGATGCTGAGCATACTGGTCGGAGTAGCCATGTGGAGGGGGAAGACTCATGGTGGGAGGATGGGAGCCAGGATGTGGGCTGTAGGCAGGTTGACCGAGTGCCGGGAGCTGGTTGTGTAAGTCGTGCTGCATCTGCGGCGGCGGCTGAGACTGCGGAGGGTATATATGGGTGTTCATGACTGCGGTGGGACAAGAATGGCGTGTATGCGAAAGAATGTCGGGAAAGCGAGAGAGAGAGAGAGAAGAGGGGAATGTGAAAGAGAGGAGGTGAGCAGCGAGAGATGGACAGATGTCCAGGTGGACAGTCTTTGCTGCTGTGCAGAATAGCCTATGCAAGCACTTCTTGGCTCAGTAGTTCCAACAGCCACCGGCGACCCACGCGATCTCTTTTCGCACGCTCCGTATTTTTCGCCCCGAAGCGCCTCCGCTTACAAGTTGGTCTGTGGGACGTTGTTGGAGGTTGTTCAGCAGGAGACGAGGCAGCCACAAGCAGTTGTGGGCTGGGTGAGATTCAATTGTGAGGAGCAATGGCGCAAAGTTAAAAGAAAAAAAGGACTGGCGCGGATGCAACAATGTAAAGCGGGCCCGGATAAGAAATTGAGAAAAAAGGGAAAGTCTGGGCACAAGCAACGATGGTACGTTAATGTCGAGGAACTTGCAATACGGTAAAGGGAGGCTCGAGGCGGGAGTCGAGGATGTCAAAAGAGGGGGGGGGACGAGGGAGTCGTCGGGAATTGGGCGGGACTGGGAACTGGGCTTGGGTTTGTTGGATGGAGATTCTGGGATTCTGGTTTTTGGTGACGTTGTCTGCTGACACGATGGTACTCCGTACAGAACCTCGATGGGACCTAAACAAGGGACTCGAATGCACAGGCGATCCAGGGCCAGGAGATAAAAAGAGCAACACACACACGCTCCCAACGGTGGGTTTGTTTCCCTACCTATCGTTGCCCCTGTATTCCCGTTATTCTTGTCTGGTGGTCCCGCGTTGCATTTGTCTTTTTGCCTCTTGCGGTTGGCCGACGTGTAGCCGGGAATGGACACGATGCCGGCTTGCGGTTGGGCGCTGGAGGGGCGCTGCAAGCTGCAGATGGGAGGGGTGAATGGTTGGTGGAGGTGGAGGTGGTCGTCTGTGGCAGTTGTGTGGCAGTTGGTGGCAGTTGGTGGCAGTTGGTGGTAGCAGTTATGGTGGCGATTGTGTGTGGTTGCGCCGGAGGGGCGGGCGAATGGGAGCGTGCAGAGGAGTACAGCAGCAAAGGCAGAACAGCGACCAACAAGCAAGCGGCCGAGAAGCTGGAGCTGGAATCGTGCTCCCGTGCTTGTAGCAGGTCAGAGACCAGGGAAACGGCAGCGAAAAATAGAGTGGCGGCACGGATGGTAAAGCACACAAGCAATTTGCGTGTCTCAGAAATTCGTTGGGTCTGGGTGGCAAGCCGGCAAGGATGCGGGAGGTTGTGAATGGTTGGGCGCTGTTGTCCCACGGGAGACAAAGAGAGACACGGAGGTAGATGGAGAAACAGCAGGAGGTGAAACAGGAAGAAAAGACAGAGGAAAAGCCAAAGAAAAAGGAAAAGAAAATGGAGAGAGGGAGAGAGAGAGACAGAAAAAAAGAGAAGAGCCGAAATTGCGATCCCAAAGAGATACGAGTACGGAGTAGATTAGAAAGCAGACAGGAGAACCGGACGAGGAAAGCACTGACGAAGGTCGACGGGGTGGTAGTGTAGAGAGAGGGGAGGAGCGAAGGAAGAAAGAGGCTAGTGCACAATGCGATGCACGAGAGGGAAAGAGCGACGGAAAGACGCTATGGGGCCGGGCGGCAAAGGAGGAGCTTTGTTCGTGGCGCCAGGGATTTGGCTGAAGGAGGGAGGGGGGCAGCTACTAGTACGAGGATGGGTAGCTCAGGAGCCAGGAAGCTGTGGACGGCGTTTCAAGCGGTACAGAGCAATACAAGTAACGAGTAACGAGTACGCGGAGACCCAGGATGCGCCTTGTCTGGGAGGTGTGGCGGCCAGGTTGGGGAATGTGGAGCGGAAGGGGGGAGGTAGGGAGAGAGGATGAAACGGGAAAGAACAAACGTTGTGCGAGATAATAATACGGCATTAAGTTACCTTGTACGGAGTACGGAGCATGCTAGGCACGGCAGGAACCCTGCACGGCAGTGTGGGCCTCAAGTGCCCGAGGTCTCATACGGTCGCCATTCTGAGCTGTCAGAATAGTAGGGCATGTATGTGTACTCCGTACGGAGTAGGATACGTAAATGCCCAAGGAATGCCGAGTACGAGTAACGAGCACAGGACCTCCTGTGGTCGTACGGAGTCCTGGAATTGGCGTAAGGCATGCTTGGCAGAAAATACTTACACCCATTTGCTACTGGGCCGGACCGGGCGAGAACAGGAGTTGGGCAAGAAAAAGAGTGGCAAGGAGGAAAGAGCGCCTCCTCGCCACTTGCAAAACAAAGAAGGCACAACGCAGCCAACGGCAGCGGAAGGGCCAACCGGTCTGGAGAGGGTGGGCTGGCTCGCCCCCCCTCCCCTCTTTCCCAAGCCACTGGATTGGGGGCGAGACCGTTGGCAAGCCAGACTGGCTGGCACGCACGCCCGCCCGCACGCCCGCCCGCCCGCTCGCTCGCTCGTCCGCACGTACGCACGCACCTGTAAGATACGTATGTGCGATTACATAAGCGCCCATCTATCGCGGGCATCTCGACCATCTCCCATCTCGGCCATCTCGGCCGTCGCGGTCATCTCGCGTGCATCGCGTGCATCGCGTGCATCACATGCATCTAGATATCTCTACCCTGCAATCCGCTGCTGCACGGAAAGATCACCTGCAGGGCACGACCCCGTCCGAGGGTCGGCAAATGCAAAAGAGCCGACGTCGATGAACAGCTGCCTGCTTGCTGTTGCTGCTGCTCCGTACGCGTGCTATTTACGGACCTGCAGGGCTTCCATAAAGAGAAAGTCGATCATCACGGCACAAATCGCGAGACAAAGACAAGGTCGTCGGAGATGAGCATCTTGTCTGACCGTCTTGCCCGTCTTGCCCGTCAACATGTCAACTGCCCATCGTCATCTTAAAATCACCGCCAAACCAAATCTTATCTCACATGTACCACGGCTCACTCGTGGTCGACTGCAACTCTACAATTTCCCCAGACCAAAAAAAGAAACATAAAAGACAATATCGTATTCCAGGTTTCGCATCCTTCGTGGACATTAGCCATCTTCGCCACCACCTTCTATTATTGCCAGCCACTTGGCGTCGTATCCGTCCCCGTAAAAGAAAATAAAATACAATACAGCAATACAAGACAATAAAAGAAATATAACACTCCATACTCCATACTCCATACCCCGTACTCCATACCCGAACCCGAGCTGTCCTACATCTCACGCATCATCTCCCGGACCCGCACATCCATGCCTGTCTGCTCGATCCGGTCAGCATCCCATAACACGTAACCCCATCCCCGGCACGGCAAGCATTGGTTGCTGTACCTCCCCTGGAAGGCAATGGTCCATACCAATAGCGGGCGTCGACCAGCCACACTCGTCCGCGGGCTTGTCTTGAACGCCGACTCGATCTCGTTGCCGCAAAATGGCAACGGCTCTCCGAGTCGTTCCCACGCAAGACGCTGCTCCCACTCGCCGCGTAGCATCCACTCGTCGAGCCGGTCTCGTCGAAAGGGCGTCCGAAATTGACCGTTTTGCGTAGCCGCCTGGAACATACACTCTTCTAACCGTCGAATCAGTCCCCCGTCCCGTAGGGCTTCAATGCTCCGTTCGTTCACTTGGTGCACAAACGACGGCCCAAAGTCGAATAACGGTTGGACTCTCGGGGCTGTCGGCACCCACTGGTCCAGCGGTTGACGGGATGAAGGGACAAGAGAGGTGATGTTTAGATGGCTTAGATCGTCTTCCGTCAGACCTGTCCACCGTCCCAACGAGTGAGCTGTGCGGAATAACCAGGGATACACGCACTCGTCCACGCACAGCACTTCCTCTGCTTCCCACGGTTCGTACAGCGTCGTAAAGAGCACGGCGCGCTCAGCAACACCAAAGTGTACACCGTCGTCTGTCTGCTCGTCTTCAATGCCCGGCCAGAATCTTTCGTCAAAGAACAGCAGGCTGTGGATCTCGAAGCGGTACATGGCTCGGACGATGCGGGCTCGTTCGGTCGGGCTGAGCGGCCGGTGCGCGGCGTGCTCTCGGTCGTCGTCGTCGTCGTCGGGCTGGCGGAATCCGTGACTCGGTCGCCAGCTCGTCATCGCAGTCTGCACCTGTGTCATGTTTAGCTTCGACAACTCATTAGCTAAACCTTCCAAGGCTCATCGGCCAACAATGTTCGCAAGGGGGAGGAATTTGAGCCAATGCCGCTTGGCAATAGCTATAAGCTCTTGACGCTGCAGGGGAGGGATGGGTTCTCCAGCCATCTGGCGGCGATACTTGGCCAAATGGTCGAGAACGGACTGCAGGCTTCCCGTGTGTTGGAGAGCCGCCGGCGGCGCCCGGTGCACGGTCACGGCGTCGAGGAACGTCTGGTAGCCCAGAGTCTGCTTGAGCGATTCGCGGAGGATGTAGGTGCCTTCGCCGTGGTAAATTCTGTGGAATGTAGGCGAGGCCGCCGTAAGAGAACGAATGTCAGGCACTGCCAGCAGCACCATGACATCGCGGAGGAGAAGGGATGGCAGCCGTTCGAGACGGCTGAGACGGTTATGGCTATCGTGAGCCATGTTCGCAGCGTGATCGTTGGGACGATATGAAAACATCTTCAATAACAATAAAAAAGATGGTTCAGAAATATTCAGGTTCAGGATTTGTTGGGCCGTTTGTTTGTTTATATATTTGTGAGGCAGGCCCCATCGTTCCTTCCTGTTTTGTCGTCATCTGCTCTTGCCTATTTTGCTTCCGCAGTTTGCATCGTCGGCTCTTCTACGGTCTGTAGGCAGCTGGCGGCTGGCAGCTGGCAATTGGCAGCTAGCAGCTAGCAGCTTCAGTCCAAATCATTGCATGAAATCGTTATTATCGTTATAACTGTTCCATCTGGAGAGGGGATGTGAATGCACAACAAGAAACATTGCAAAAAATTCAAACAGAATTAAGCGGCCGTATATACCAGTCGTCAGTCATAAGAGCCAAGCCGACCAAAGCCAAAACATGAACCAAAACATGAACCAAAAAAAAAAACATAAACATAACAACATAAACATGATAAAACAGTTCGTCCGTCCATCCGTCCATCTGTCCTTCTAACCTCCTCTAAATGCCTCCCTCAATGTACTGCGCCTCTGCCACGGGCACATCCACCATGCTGGCATTGCTCCGGCTGGCCGCTCCGCCACTCCGGGCAGACAGCATGCTTGGACTGACACCCTGCAGGAGGCTCACACCGCCAGCGTCCGAGATGGGCGTCGCCAAACGACGTTTCTCGGGCGTCAGCTCGTTCACCATACCCGACGCCGACCGCCGTCCGCCACTGATCACCGGCGCCGCCACCAGCACCTGTGCCGGGCAGACGACGATCTCGTCGTCGCCGCGACCGTCATCGTCGCCCTTCTTCACGACCAACGGGAACAGCACCACGCGCACCGGCAGGCCCGCAAAGCGCAGGTTCTCCTCGTCGTCTTCACCACTGTCGCGTCCGCCGCCCTTGGAGCGCTCGTGCATCAGCTCCGGGTTGAAGGCCACCGTCTCGACCAGCTCGCCCGCCGCGTCGTACTCGGGCTGCAATGGCGGCAACATCATGTACTCGGCGCGCTGGCAACGCATCTCGATCGACAGCTCGACGGCCTCGCGCACGACACGCCGCAGCTGCGTCTCAATCTGGTCCTCCATATGCGTCGGCGGCGGCAGAATAGCGCTCAGCGTCTGCAGGATGGCCTGCACAACGGCCTCAGTGTCGCGGTCCCGCTGCTCGCGGAACGACGCTTGGCGCATGAGCAGGGTCAGGGTCACGGCACGCCATTGCCGCACCGCTGCCACCGGGCCCACTTCCAGTAACGTCTTCTCCAGGGCCTTGATCTTCTGCCGCTGCTCGCGGTCCATGCCAAACAGGTACCGCGTAAAGACAAACTCCCACACCATGTACATGGTCATGGCCATGAACACGTCGCGCCGCAGCACACGGTCGCGCAGGTAGTCGTCGACATCGGACCCGTCCAATACCGCATTGTCCAGTCGGTCCACAATCTTCTCGTCGTTGATCTCCCCCGTCAGGCGGCACGCCCGCATGTCTGAGAACTTGCTGAAGCGCAACACCCATTGCTGCACGTGTGCACACAGCTGCTGGCAGCGCCGGTCAAAGTAATCGACGTCCCGCAGCTTGAGCAGCTCGTCGTCGGGCGGCTTGGTCGCCAGCAGCTTCGCTTGCATGGCCCGGATCTGTTCCTGGGCGGCCGCCAATTGTGCCTGCAACGAGGCAATCATGGCGTCCTTGTCTTGCAGTTCGCGCGACGTCTGCGAGTACTTGGTCTCGATCTCGCGGTATCGCTCGCCGTGCTGAAGGGCAGACGAGTTGATGGCGGAATTGAGTCCCTCGTTTACCTCTGTCAGCCGCTTGACTTCACGCTGGAGCAGCTCCAGCGCCTTCTTCAGCTTTTCAATCTGGCCGTCCCGCTCTACCAGCGGGCCCACGGTTCCCTGTGACGCGATTTGCTCCGCTTGCACGCGTGCGTCCATCAGCATCCGATTCTCCGCGAGCAGCTGCTCCACTCGGTTCTCCAATTCCAGCACTTGCATGCTTTGTCGACGTCGCATGCTGTGAGGTCTTGTTGGCGAACGTGGCGAGCCAATGCGGCCCTCGCCATAGCCATCCTGAAACGTCATCAGCATGGGAGCCCAACCAGTCGACTGGAATGAACGGGAGCTAAAAAAGAATGACAAGGCGGCCCCTAAAACAACGGGCCGAGAACACGGAATGGAATGAAGAGAAATACTTACATATACGTCCGTCATGCCGCCTTTGTCGCGGACACGACGCTCATTGGCAACGGGGGTCCCGGTTTTGCTTTCTCGGGGTGGCTGCTCACCGCGTCCTCCTCGAGTAATTTCTTTTGTGTCAACCGAAGAGGCGGTGTGCGGTGGCGGCGTAATGGACCCACTCATGGCAGAATGGTCCTCGTCTCCACTTTGTTGGCTGAGCGACCGAAGGTCACCGCCCATTCGCTTGTCGCTTCGCCTCAGGGGTGGAGTGGATGAGTAAGCAGCTCGCATCATCGCTGGGCTCATGCCTGGACTCTCAGGCCGCCACAATGTGAGCGGCTCAGGCGTCCGTCGCCGCGCCAGACTCGTGTTGGACAGCGACCGCCGCACACTCGGAATCTCCGTCGGCTGTGGGGACGTGCGCTGCCCCCGATCGCCGCCGCCGCCGCCAGCAAGCACGTGTGTGTTGTCTGACACGCTGCGTTCAATGCGGCCAGCTGGCTCACTGACCACTGTTGATGGCCGCGTGGCCACCGGAATGCCAGCTGCCAATGCCGTATAAGACGCTGCTTTCCGACTGGCACCAGGCGCCTGCGACGCGTCTTCCATACTGGACCGTGAAGACTGAATCGCCGCTGACCACGTAGAGTCTCGACTGATTGGTCGACTGTCTTGACCATGTTCTGGCCAATCCCGAAGATGTACACCGCTATCACGATGTTGTTGCCGTTCTCCTTTGCGCTCGACTTGGCGAGCAAACCGACTTAGGGGCGACGGGGCCCCCTCGGAAAAACCGCTGTCACGGTTGGTATCCGCATCTTCTTGCGTCTCTTCCAGCACGGGCGGTAGAATTCGTGACGTCGATCTCCGTAGATCACCCGAGCTCGACGTCGGCGAGTGGTGGAGTGGAGGTGGAGGCGATGTGCTGGCAAGAGCAACTGCTTCGGGCAGAATGGAGGGCGATGGGGGCAGAGTCAGAGCGCGTTTGGGCGTGTGGAATGGATCGGCATCCCCGTCTCTTGGTATTCTAGGCGGCTTCTTCTCCGGCTCCTCTATCTGCTCCCGCATTCTCCGTGGTGATTCCAAGAGCGGCCGCTTCATCTTGTCTTCTGCTCGGGGCGTAGTAATAGTAATCCCGGAAGCCTGCTCGGCGAATGGTACATGGCGCAGTTTGTCCGAGTCTCGGCGGCCCAGTATGGGACTCTCAATGTCGTCCTCGTCTACCAGACGTCCTGGCAGAGGCGTCACGTCTGTGCCACCTCGACGGCCGTTCTCATCAAATGACTCCGAACTCGCATGTGTGAGTTTGCTCGAGCTTGCGTCTCCCTCCACCCGGTCGCTTTCCTTGTCGTCCTCCCTCTTCTCCGTCGCCGGCTCGCTCTTTTTACTGACCTTGGATGAAACCGCCCCCTCAACCAGCTCGGCTGCCGCTGCCACGGCGCCTGCAAACCAGCTAGCGGCCGTCCATGACGAGGCTGTGCTTTTAGGCGGCGCCTTGTTCATTTCTTGGCTTTGCTGGCTTTGCTGGCTTTGTTCGCCCGTCTTCACCTCTTGCCCCTCCGTTCTGCTTCCAAACGACCACCCTTGGGCAATCGCTCCAGACAGTGATTTTGTCTCGGCCGGCTTGGTCTCGGCCGGTTTGGTCTCGGCGACCGAGCTGTAGCTCTCGACGGGGAGCAATTTCGCGACGTGGCCTTCGAAAAGATCGGTGTCTTCGAGTTTCATCAAACCCATGCGGCCACGGGAAGACGGCGGCGTATGCGGCTCGGCTGCCACATTTGCGTTCACGTTTGCGTTCACGTTCGCGGATTCGCGGTCGTCGTTATCAAGACCCTTGCAAATAGACTCGGTAAGTTTTGTGCTTTCATCAAGTGTTGGTATAGCCACTGCCACGGCTTCTGGTTCTACTGCTGTTCCAAGACTTCCCTGAGAGGATGGCTGGACCAAGTCCATTGGCGAAAACCGGTCTGGAGCCGATCCTCTCTCTTCTTGAGTGCCAGACGTGATGGACACCGTCTTTTTTGGGCGGGGATATGTTGGGGCTGGGAGTACATCTTCACCTTGCAAGGGAAGCAGAGCCGGTGTCGGTGTTTCGCAGGGCTCGCTGTCGGGCAGGAGAGCTTGTGCTTCGTCTGCAGCATTCAGGCCCGACTGGAGCGTTCCCCGCTGCTTTGTCGTCTTCAGCTTTCTCATCGTCGCCGGTGCAAAGTCTTCCTCGTTCCGAGTCTGCAGATCGCTGCCGATCATCGAGATCTCGTCGCTCAGCGCCTCTTTCGGCAGTAACTCGGGTGTCAGCAGCGCCTCGATCGACTGTCTGGCCGGTTCGCCCAGACTCGTCGACGCCTTGACCGGCTTGACCGGCATCACGCCGTCAAAGTCCGACGGCGGCAGCTGGGCCTTTTTCTTCGCCCGTCTTTCCTTATTAGACGGCCGGCGAGCAAGGGCCGCAGATTCGGGCGCTGCTTCTTCTTGGCGAGGTTCTTCAACAGTACCGGCGACAAGCTCTTCCACTTGGACGGGAACGCTCGCATCGGGCTCGGCTGATGCCGACAAATCGCCTTGGATGTCCTTCTCGACAGTGTCTGCCGGCTTCACGAGCGGCTCGGCGTCTTCGTCAAAAATTTCTTGCATCCTCTTCTTGGCTGCACGACGTTCTTTCTTGGACAGTTTTCGAGTGGGCGTCGAGATGACTGGAATCTCTTCCTGGATTTGCGTTGCCTCGGTTGGAACTTCCACTGCGGCTTCTTCAGCCGCCGGTGATTCGTCAAACGGGAATTCATCCTTCAACTCCTTCACAGGTGAGGCGACAATCATGTTATCGCCAGCTGGCAGGATTTTCTCAGGCGTGCCTTCGGGTTCTTGTGGGGTTTCCGGCGAACCCTCAACAGGCTCGGTCTTTGGTTCTTCCAGAATGATCGCCTTGTCTGTCTCCACAGCGGGTAAACTTTCCTCGACGACAGCTTCCGTTTCTTGTGGACTCGACGTCTCATCTTCAACTGTCGCCTCGGGAACTGAGGATTCTTCGACAGGAGCCTCTTCGGCAGGCTGTTCAACCACAGGCTGTTCAATCACAGGCCCTTCAGACACAGGGAGTTCTTCGGTAACAATGGTTGTTTCTGCGGGAGTGTCCTCAGCCTCGTTGGCAGTCGGAAGAGACGAGGACTCTTGGTTAACAGACTCTGTTTCTTGTTGACTGCTGCTATCCGGCGCCGCCGCTGCATCCTCCAGTGCCTTCTTCTTGGCTGCACGACGCTCTTTCTTGGATGGCCTCCGAGGAAGTGGAGGTTTCGTCTCCTCGAGGGACGTCTCCTCGAAAGTAGGCATTGGGACGGTTTCCAAAACAGCCTCTAGCGTAGATTCGGTGGGCAAAGTCTCTTCGAGCACCTTCTCTTCCACAGCGGCAATCTCAGCGGGTGCTGCCTCGGAGGACAGTTGATCGTCTGTCGTAATATCCCGAGACTCGGCTGGCAGTAGCTCCACGGACTCTGTAGGTTGCGTAGACTCCAATGCTTCTGGCTCTGTGATCTCTGGTTGGACCTCGAGCTGCGTCGGCTCTGCCGGTGTTGTCTCCGGCCGCAGGGTGGTCTCAGGCTCAGGTTCGGATGGCCCAGACTGTACAACCTCTGGCTCAGTCTCGGGAAGCACTGCCTCGGGCTCTCTCGCTATCTCTGGCTGTGCCTCAGACTGCATTGGCTGTGTTTCCTGCTCTTCCTGTGCTGGCTCCGTCGTCTTTGCTTCGGCAAGCGCCTTTTTGAGTGCGCGCCTCTCCTTCTTCGACAGCTTGCGAGTTGGTTGTTCAAAAGATCCTTCCGGCAGTGAGGCCACAGATTCGGTCATGGTCTCGGTCTCGGTCTTGGAATCGTCAAAGACACTCTCCTTGGAAGCTTCATCGATCTTTTCAGCTTCGCCTCGCGTCTCGGGAACCTGGGTCTCCTCTGTAATGGCTGGAATCTCCAAAGGCTCCTCGGTCAATGCAGCACGATCGAGAATAGTCTCGAGCTGGGATGCCGTGGCTTCCAATCCTGCCTCCTGCGCCTTTTTCAGAGCCCGTCTCTCCTTCTTGGACAGCTTCCGCGTTGGTGTTTCTGGTGCGGCAGATGACTCTTCTGTCGAGGGTTCGGTGACAGCAGGCTCGTCGTGGCTAGGAACCGTCTCCTTCGGCTCGTTCTCAAGTTCCGGGACGGCCTCTTCTTGGGTAGATTCTTCCGTTGGCACAGTCTTGTCTTCAGCCGGGACATTCTCGTCGACAATTTCGGCGCTGTCTTCCAGTTCCTTGTCCTTGGTCTCGACGTCTTCTTCCGGTGCGGCCAAGATGGCAGCGGCAGCAGCAGCAGCGGCGGCGGCGGTGGTAGTGGCGGCCACATCCTCAATCGGTAACTCTTCGCGGACCTCTGTAGAAAGCTGTTCGGTGGTCTCTGGTGCCGTCGTTTCGGGGGTCGTTGTCAAGTCTAGCTCCGACTCATTCTTGACGCTGCGTTCTTGTGATTGCGGTTCTTCTTGTACTTCGGTGTGTTGGTCCGTTTCTGTTGTCTTGGTCAGAGATGTGTTGGCAGGAGCAAAGACATCTTGAGGAACGGATGTCTCGTGAGTGGCTTGTTCAGGAGTGCTCATGTTGACGGTAAGGCTCTTCTTCCTCTTCTTCTTCTTGCCTTTCTTGGGACTCGAAGTCGGCGTGGTAAACTCGTCTGCGGCGGAAGTTTCTTGCTGGATCCTATTGTTGTTTTGGTTCTCCGCAACAGACGACGCCTCGGGCTCGACGACCTCCTGGACTACTTCTTCGTGTTCAGCGAGAATCGTCTGAGCATCTTCCCTCCCAAGCTCGCTGATCGGCTCGGTGACTTGCTCGACGATCTTGACTTCTTCGAGGACTTGGAGGGGCTCCTCGATATGGGGGCCCACGTCCTGCTCCTGGATGGTCTGCTCGGGATCTCCGACGAGTCCGACTGGTTGTCTGGCATCTGTCTCGGCGCCACCTTCACAGACGGCTTCCTTGCCAGTCTCCTCGGCTGTCTCTCTGGCGGGTCCGTCGGCGGATTCTCCGGCAATATCCCCGACAGGTTCTCTAGCATGTTCTGTGGAAGGCCCCCCGAAGGGTTCTCTGCTAGTTTCGCTGGGGCGTTCTCTGACGAGTACCTCGATGGATTCTCCGACGAAGTTTCTGATGGGTTCCCCGATGGGCTCCCCGATGGGTTCCCCGGAAGGCTCTCTGACACGCTGTCCGACAACGGGCTTGGCGACGGGCTTGTCTCCTGCTGTTTCCGGAACGTCAGGGCTTTCGCCAGGCCCTTTCCTGTAAACCTCTTTATCATCGACGGGTTCTTGGGCGGGTTCCTCGACGACGTCGTCAGTATGGTCTTTGATAGATTCATGGGGAGACCTCTCTACGGTCTCCGTGGCGGACTCCATGACAAACTCTTGGGCGTTTTCCTCCTTGGCGGGCTCCTCATGAGCATTTTCGACAGATGTCTGGACAGCCTCAGCTTCTTCTTGGACGGGCTCTGTGTTCGTCACAGGCCCTGCGGGTTCGGCGAAAGGCACGGTCGGTTCGTTGGCAGGCTGGCTATCGATCGGCTGATGACGCTCAAAAGGCTCAGCAAAAGATTCAACAACAGTTTCGGGATCCACAACTTCTTTGGCAGGTTCTTCGTCTACGTCTGTCCGGAAGCTGACAGACTTGCGGGGCTTCTTCCGCTTCTTGGACGTCGCGTCATCGGTCAACACCGATGCCGACTCGTCGAAGCTCTTGAGCGACTCGCCCGAGCCAGACAGACTGCGTCGGCTCTTGCCCCCCTCTGCCTCTTGGACATGTACAGAATAAGTCACCTTTTCGCCGGGGTCAATCTCCTTCTCAGTGGGTTCTTGGGGCGCGGACGACTCGGTAGCTGCTGGCGGTTCTGGGGTAGCTGTTTGAAGTTCAGTAGCGACAGGCGTTTCGTTTCTGACGGCCTCAGAAGACTCGGCGGTCTCGTGGACAGCAACCACTGGGGCTGGGGCAGCAGCATTGCTGTTTTTGTCTTCAATGTCAGGCTGTTCCGGCACCTCCTCCACGGGCTCCAGAGTCTGGAACTGTTGCTCGACGGGAATTTCAGGAGTGGGTGCCCTGGCTGATTCAGAGGAAGGACGAGCCTCGGGGGAATGCTCTGAAGGGGTTCCGGTGACAGATTCAGAAGGAGTTTCAGCGGACGGTTCAGGCGTCTCCGCCTCCTTATCTTTCTTGTCCTTCTTCTTGTCCTTCTTCTTCCGTCCCCGAAGAAATCCCCATACGCCTTGGGCCACTACTGCTGGGGCCAGCGGCTTGTGGTGCTCTTCCACGGAAGCAGAGGCCGTTGTATCTGTGGAAAGCCGTGGGGTATCGGTCGGGACAGAAACTTCTATCTCTTTCTCTGCCAACTGCGATCGAGCGGGCGATGGTTCGCGCAGAGAGCGCTCTGCCTCGGGAGCAGCCAATGTGGCATCGGACTGAGCCGCATGCGAAGGAGCTGTCACGAGAGACTCTTGAGAGGGAAATGTTCCCGTGGACTCGGCTGGCGTCGATCCGGCCAGATCAAGTGTTTCGGCTTTGATGACATCGCTGACAGGTTGAGGAATTGGCGCTACTTCTTCCGTAGGAGGCTCTGCTGTAGCTGGTTCAGTGGTTGCGGTCTCGGCAACAGGCTCAGGACCAGTAGGCTCCACCGTAGCTTGTTCGACCGTAGGGGGAATTGCAGCGGGTTCAGTGGTTGGCTCCAGAGCAGGCTCAGGACCAGCAGGCTCCACTGTAGCTTGTTCGATTGCAGGAGGCTCTGCTGTAGCCTCAGTGACGACAGGTGCAGAGCCACTAGGCTCCACTGTAGCTTGTTCGACTGAAGGGAGCGAAGGGAACTCCTCTGCATGTTCGGCGGCTTCTTCCGGGATAGGCTCAAGGACGGAAGGCTCTCTCGTGACAGTCTCCGGTGTCGGTTCAGAGGCAGGCTCGGCTGCAGTCAGGTTAGTCTCGGCATTGCTGTCGGTTTGTGTGTTGTCCTCCAGAATTGCCGTCTTCTTTCCTTTTCCCTTCTTCTTGCTCTTCTTGCCTTTCTTGGTGGTAGGAGTTGCCTCGGCAGGTTCGGCTTCGGCAGGCTCGACCGGAGCAGCTTCCGTGACCGGAGCAACTTCTTCGACCGGCGCGGTTTCCTCTGCGGGCGCGACTTCCTTTGGAGCTGATACAGCTGAGTCATCTGTCTCTGGTTGGGCAGGCTCGACTGTGGCCGGCTCAACGAGTGCAGCAGGCTCGGCTGTTTCAGTCGTCTCGACCGGCGCAGGCGTCTCAGAAGCTTCAGCAGGGACGGGCGCAGGCTCGCTTTCGGTCAGTTCCGTCGTCGGGGCGATGTCTGAATGGATACTGTCAGAGACTGTGTTGTTCTTGGTGCTGGTTTCCTCCGAGCCCGAGATCTGTCGGCTCTTTCCCTTTTTGTTCTTCTTGCCCTTCTTGCCTTTCTTGGGTGATAGTTCGCTGTCTGCAGCAGTCTCGACTTGGGCAGTCTCGACCTGGGCAGGCTCGACCTGGACAGGCTCGACAGTCTCGACAGCTTCTGTTAGCTTGACAGATTCGGCTGTCTCAATTTCCCGATCGCCTTGGGTGAGCTGGATTGGTTCAGTAACGTCGACTTGTGGCTGAGACGGCTGGGCGGTTTCAGTAAGATCAGCTGGTTCGGCGACTTTGACTGCTTCAGTAGGCTCAACTGGTTCGACTTCGACTGATACGGTTTCCTCGGCCGGCTTGACAACCTCGATTGGGGAAGGCTCGATCGGTGCTGCTTCGACTGCTTCGGCAGGTTCGATCGGTTCTGCAGGCTCGGCTTCGGCAGGGGCAGCCGGCACTGCAGGTTCGACCAATGTCGACTCTTCTGCGACCTCTTTTGCGGACTCAACTTCTTCAACCTTTGTTGGTTCGACAACTTCAGGTTCAGCACGCTCCGCTTCGACGATCTCTTCTGCATGGCCAACAGTCTCAGTCATAACGGTCTCAATGGCGATCTCCGGCTCCAAAGGCTCCACAGCAGCAGGTTCCACCTCGATGGGTCCAGCCGCATCGACTGTCACTATGAGACCATCTTTGGTGGCGACTTCGCTCGAAGATGCTGCTTTGGCCTTCTTTTTCTTGTCTTTCTTGCTTTTCTTGCCTTTCTTTGGTGTCGCGGGCGCTTCAGGCGTGACGAGTTCCGAAGTTGCCTCAGCTGGCTGCGGCGCGGGTTCGGCCTCGACAGCGGTCTCGACAGTGGTCTCGACGACGGCCTCGGCTTCAACTGGTGCAGCTTCGATTGCCTTTTCGTTTGTCTCTTTCGATTCCACTGCCTCTGACGCCTCGAAAAACTCCTCGGGCTCAGGCCCTGCAACAGGCAATTCCGGTACTTCAGGCTCGACTGGCTTTTCGATACTGTTTTCCTCGAATGCAGTCTCCCCCTTGTCCGTCTCACCTTCAGCCGTTGCAGGGATATATGCCACAGGGGTCTCTTCAGCTTCCGGGCTCGTTTCGGCGGTTGGTTCCGTTGCATCTGTTGACCGTGTTACTGTTGCTGTCTCTGTGGATGTTGCTGCCTTTTCTTTTGCCACTGCTTTTGCTGCTGCCACTGCCGCCGCTTCTATTGCTGCGGCGGCGGCAAGTAGCCTTTGCTGTTTTCGCTGCTTCTTCGCCTTCTTACCCTTGACCGGGGTGACGGGAATCGATTCTTCGACAACATCCTCCACTTTCACGTGTTTGTCCACGGTCGCATCGGTGGCGATATCACCAGGGGCAGGTGTTGTTTCGATTTCCTTGTTTGCTGGGCCTTCCGATGGAGTTTGGGCCGAGATGACGTCAACTGATGGAGCTTCCCTTGCAGCTGGCTCTATGGGGGCTTGGGTTTCCTTGTCCGGTACCGATGTCGCGGTAGCTTTCTCCTCAGTGACGTTCAGCGGTCCTCCGAGGTCAACAACGTGGGCCACGGTGTCGGCGGCGACATTGTCACGTTCCCGTGGGGCGTTGGCATCAGAAAAGTCGGTAGACTCCACGGGAACTGCAATGACTGCATGCTCTATGAAACCTGTAAGGTCTGCATCGACAGCAGTGGCCTCTTCACGCAAAGAGTCGGTGACAATAGCCGTGTGCGATTCTGTTTCTTGTGGCCGTTCCGTCTCAGCGTCCACCGGCTCGCCCGCCGGATTGGCTGCAGGGGTCTGTCCCTTCTCGTTGGGCGCAAAATCATCTGCAGGGATCTCCACAGCGGCACCAATGCTAGGCCGCTCCGCATTGTTGGCATCGTCTGATTTGCTGCCTTCTGTGACGGGCAACTCCTGAGACTCCGCCGCCACTGGCACATCACCGTCCACTCCACCATCGCTACCGTTGTTGCTCCCGCCGAAGAAGCCAACTGCTGCCGCAACTGCTGCAGGCAGCGCAGACATGGATGACCTCTTGATGAGGCCCGGAGTAATCGCGTTGCCGGTAACTGTGACAGGTGTACCGGCTTTTTGCTCCGATGGCTCAGTGACCGGCACAGGTGTCTCTCCAATGGAACGATCATCCGAGTGTTGGTCTTGGTTGACATCGGCTGATTCCTGGAACGCGCTACCTTCGTCAACGGTGCGCGTTACATTCGCGACCTGGGTGGGTTCTTCGGGCTCGGCTTGGCTCAGAATGCCCTTCTCGCTATGCTTTTCCTCCTTCTCCTCGTTCTTCGTAGACGTTTCGAGGATCGACTGCTCTTCCACGACGACATCTTTGAAAACTGCTGCCTTGATTTCTGTGCTTGGTGGCTGAATTGTCTCCTGCGGTGCCTCTTGGAGCTTTTCTTGAGGTGCCTCCAGTGGGATATCTTCAGAGATTTCATGAGGGATTTCCTGAGAGATTTCCTGAGAGATTTCCGAGGACATCTCCGGTGTCGTCCCTTCAGACACCACCACAAATTTAGTCGGTGCCTCTGGCAGCATCACCGGCTCTTCAACCAGCTTTTCGCCCGTGATCAGAGACGGCGGGTCTGCATATGCCACCTCATCAACGACTGTTCCCCGTTTCTTGCTTTCTTTGTTCTTCTGAAGCTTCTGAAGCTTCTTGGAAACCTTGCCCGTCGAGACCTCGTCAGATTCCACCAGTGTCAGTCCTGGCTCGTTGGCAGGATCTCTCTCTGTAATCACTGCTGCAGGTGCTAACATGGGCGGTCCCTCATAGATCTCGCCAAAAGTCCGGTTCTCGGGGGCAACGAAAGCTTCCTCTGTCTTGTCGGTGGCAGCACTCTCAGACTTGTTTTCTTCGGTGGTCTCGATATGCTTATCTCCATGAGAGCCTCGGCTGAAGCGACCGAGGGTGGAGGCAAAGGCAGATGCGATGCTGAATGTAAGGCGGTTGGAGGGCCCAGCAGACGGGGCGGCAGCATCACGTGCGACAGTAATCATGTCTCTGTCGGCCTTTGGCTGATCTACTGGACTGCTTCTCCCGGTGCGCATCTTTTCCTGCTCCAGCAGACGCAGGATGTCACTGCGCTGGAATTCCACCGACGTGCGCGTCGTCTGCGGTTCTGATGCCGCCTTGTACGCGCGCCGATCAATAAGCGTCTCGGAACTCCGAGATGTCTCAACATATTCTGTGTGTGCAGCCTTCGACGTCTCGGTTACCTCTGCTGTATCGGCTGTCTCGGCTGTCTCGCCCGCTTCTGCTGCTTCTGCTGCTTCTGCTGCCGCCTGCTCCGCGGCATATGCATCCAGTTGCTGCGCCAGGACGGTAGGATTTGGCAGACTGTAGCGGTGCGAAGCATTGCCGCTCATGGATGCCCGAGCAAGAGCCTCGCGCAACGGCGACAACTCCGTGCTGGAAGAGCCGCTACCGCCGGCCAGACCACTGAAGCTACCAAAGGCCCGACGCACAGGTGTGCTTGCAGGCGTAACAGTGCCACTTCCGCCCGGTGACGAATCGCCCTCGGCTAACTGACTGGGTGTCCGTGCATGTTGCACTAACCGCAACGGCTTCAGATCGCGAGTGCTGTCCCACGACTGTGGTCGTGAGTTGCGCTTGTACGAAATGGGGCTGATGTCTGGCGATGCGGTGCCAGCAACCGACGGCCCGACGACCGGCGACTGCATGGGTGACGGGCGGTTGGAACTTCCAGCACCAGTCGCAACGGTTCCTGAAGGCGAGCCGGAACGTTGCAGCAGGAACTGGATGGGCACAGCCGTGGGACTGCTGGCAGCCGCAGACGGCTTGACGAGTGACATGGAACGACGACGCGACGAAGCAGCAGCGACAGCCTCCATGGTTTCGCGGATAAAGTTGTCGCGTTCGCGGTTGCTGCTGCGTTCCGTAGGAGTTTCGGGACGGCTTGGGGGCAGAGAAGGCAACAGTTCGTCGGAGGCGCCGAACTCCGGGGGGGCGGACCCGGGACGACTGGGCGGCAACGGCAACAAATCGCCGTGGCTCGGATCGATGGCTGGACGGAAGACGCGCGCGAAGATCTCGGGATCGATCATGGCGTCCGAAGGCGTTCGGGGGCGGTCGCGGGTTTTGTGCTGATCCCGGCCGGTTTTCCCAGTCTCCTTGTCCGAAGGAGCGTCGGTGGCTATCACGCGACCAATGGCCGTAGTTGCTGCTGCTGCAACCGAAGTCATTGCTCCCGCAAAGCCGACACCTGCGCCAAGAGTGCCGGCATTAGCTAAAAAAGACGGCTCTTCCGGTGCCTTTCCCTTACGATCTCGTCGTTCTCGTCGTTCCTGATCACGATCGGGTTCAGGTTCGGGTTCGTATCCGCTAACGTCGTTACCGATCGACTGCGATACATCAGAACTCTCCGTCTTTGCAGCAGATGGAATATATGTCGACCGCCAGTCAAGCACTGCAGCCGGACGCACCTGGCGTGGCATGGCCTTGTTATCCTGGCCCGACGACACCGAGCTCTCCCAGCCGGCTGCCGCCTTCTTCTCTTCCGTGGCCACCTTTTCGGCTTCTTCTTTCTGTCGACGAACTTCTTCGCGCTTCTGCCGGCGCTTGTTTCCGCGTTTCGACTGCACGATCACGGTCGGGCCATCGCCCAGAGCTGTCTCGGACACAATAGAGTCGTCTGACGAGTGACGGCGGACTTCCACAGGAGGCGATGGCTTGCGCTGCCACAGCGATGGGTCTTGCACAACCATGTCATCCTTGAAGCCGGCACTCTGTAGGCCAACACCCATGACCGCCGCAAGCTCAAGATCCTTCTCGAGGGGAGGAGGCGATCGCTGAGGATCTACGGTGATGATCTTTGGGCGCACTGGCTTCGTGGTAGGCAACGGCGGCTCCGGTGGCCGACTACCCTCATCCGAGTCTTCTGGGAAGCTTCCAACGACGTGCTGCGTGTCAACGATAACGGGGTTTTCGATGCGACGACCAACACGGCGCAACGTCTTTGGTTCAGTCGACTTTGGCATCGGCTCTGGCTTGGCCTCGCGGACCTCCGGGACGACATGAACCTCTGGCTTCGGCTCCGGACCAACCTCTTTTTTCTCGCTGACAGTGCTGCTGCCAACAGTATGCGAGGCGGTGGTGGAAGCAGCAGCTCCAGTCACCGTCACGGCTCCAAGGATGGCCGCCCAGCCTGACAGCTTTCCAGACTTGGTCTTTTTCCTGGGCTTGGGCTCAGTGAACGCTTCAGCGGGGATGTCAACCACGGCCGGTGCTGCCTGGATAACCTCGCCGCGAGGACTGATGACCGTTGTAGAGATACCGGGTTTGTTCGACGCCCGGGGAATATCCTTGCTCGCTGTGGTCTCCTTTGTGTCCTTTGCATCCTGGACAGGAGATTCTGGTGCCGCTGACTTGGCCAGCTGCTTCTCCAGGTTCGGCGAAGCCATCGGCGTCGGCATAACAATGTTGAGCAGGGGACGTTCACGTTCACAAGATGGATCGCGCGACTTGAAGGTGGGCATGGTCATGGAGCGATGTCCACGCGTCGACGGCCCCTGCGAGTCGGATGCATCAGCCGAAGGATCAGTTGACGAGCGCAGCAAGAAGCGGCTCAGGTCCTGTGGGTAGATGCGGTTGTCAATACGCACATCTGCATCTGGGCCATCATATGGGCTCTTCTCGGGCCGACGCTCCATCTCGGGCGGCGTGACAATGCGGATGATAACAGGAGGCTTCTTGGGCGTCGTCGGTCGTTCACTCGCAGACTTTTCTGGCGACTTGTGGTGGTCATCATTTTCATCATTGTACCGGTCGAGGATAGACTCGCCGTCGGGCGACGTGCTCCGCGAACGGATCTGGTCTTCAGCAATGCGCCGAGCGAGGTTAGTCTCGCGATAGTAGCGATCGGCCTCCTCACGGATCTCGCGCTCAGTGCGGCCACAGCTATCGCGCGACTCGTCACGTCCGGGAGGACGGCCACGGGGGCCTTCACACTGGATCTTGATCTCCTCACTGTAAATGACTGATTCTGCAGCCACAATTGCTTCCCGGTCGATGGGAGCAGTCGACCGCCGGGCGCGTTCCAATATGACATCAGCTTCGTCCACCTTGCGCTGGGTGGTGCTGCGACCACGAGTAACCGGTTCAGAGGGACCGGCCTCGTTTGGAGACGGTGCGCGAGACGGCAGGGCAGATGGTGCATATGAGCTATCATCATCATTGGCCCACGATGGTCCGTCAACGGTGATAATGTTGGGTGTCCGCGACCGGACAGGAGTGCCATAGACGGGCGTCGGGAAGGCAGAGTCGTTGACACGATACTGGAAAGGATCAACGGGGGCTTTCTGTGTGGACTTGACGTCAACGGCCACAGAGCTGTCCTCGTGAACGCGTGTTGTCTCCGTTTCGGTCTTGCGCACGTGCGAAACAATAGCGGACTCTTTCGGTGGTCCGTCGGCTTTGCTCTTGCGGATGAGAGACACGATGGCGGCTTCTGTCGGAGGAGAGGCCTGCTGGGTTCTCTTGGAGACAACCTCTGACTCTTTGCGAGCGTCTACCTCCTTGCGAATGATGTTCTCTCGTCGAGTGTCCTCCCGGTGAATGTCTTCCCGGCGAACGTCCTCCTGGCGAATGACGTCTTCTCTGCGAGTGACATCCTCTTTCCGGGACACATCTTCTCGGCGAGCGACATCCTCTTTCCGGACGACCTCGGACTCTCTATTGTGGACAACGACTTCCTCTTTCCGGGCAGTCTTGATCTCCGACTCCTTCCGGCTCGTTTCCGTTTTGTCCTTCCGCAGGAACGAAGGCTCAGGCTCATGCTTCATTTCACGGCGGTGTTCGGCCTCCCAGTCTTCAAAAGTTCGCCTCGTCCGGTTGCGAGATGCCATTTTCGCAGCCACTGCGACTGCACCAACAGCACCGGCAAGGGCAACAGCTTTGTGCGACGACCCGGCATCGCGATCACGGTGTTTGCGGTGGCGGTCGCTTTCCCGTTCGCGTTCCCGTTCGCGTTCCCGTTCGCGTTCCCGTTCGCGTTCCCGTTCACGTTCACGCTCCTTTTCACGTTCTTGTTCCCGTTCCCGTTCTCTCTCGCGCTCCTTTTCGATTATGTCATCACTGAAGACGCGCTTACTAACAGGTGTCACAGGCTTCGGCGACCGGATCTCGACTTGTTCCACGCGGGTCCGGATGGTTGTGGATTCCCCAGCAGGCATGCGACCATAAGCTGTGCTGGTGGAGGTGTTCTTCTCGTGAAGCTCTACCCGCTCCTTCCGCTCGTCGCGTTCATAGTCACGGCGGCGCTGTCGCTCCCGGTTCTGCGTGCGCGAATCACTCTGACTCGGCGGAGACGGCTGCGGAGGCTGCTGTAGTGGCTGAGGTGACACCAACTTCTCTTGCTTCTTCGGATGGTAGTCATCAAAGCCGCAGGGGCTGGTGACGAAACCGTGAAGCGAGTTCACGGGACCAAACAAGCGCGGATCGACAAGGGACGACTTGCGGCTCGAGTAGACAGAAGGAGCCTTTGTGATTGCAGGCGCAACGGTCGACGCAACCACTGCCGTGGCCACCGTTGTGGCAACAGTTGACGGAGCGGTTCCAGGCAGATCAATACTGGAGCCGTAGATCAAGCCGGAATCGCCATCGGACGAAGACGAGTCGTCGGGTAGCGGATAGCGCAGGTCGACATCGGTGCCAGTGGCCGTGCCGGTGGCTGTGCCCGGGCGTGGGGCAGCGGCAGCGACATGAGCACCAAAAACACTGTCACTCATTGAGTCGTCGTCATCGCCGTCGTTGTCTGAAGCAGACTCCCACTCTTCGTCATCTTCGTCCGTCGAGTAGGGATAAGTAGCCCCAGGGACAGTCTGGTGTGCAGGCCGACGAGAGTGTCGTGAAGCAGCCAAGCCGCGCTTCTTGCGGGCTTTCCGGCGCTCCATCTCTGCAGCCAGTTCGTCGGCCTCCTGGTCGGAGAGATCGAGAGTGGTCTGGGGCCGGCGTTTGGCTGAGGCATGGCGTATTGTCTCAATAGCACCAACGCCAGCGACGGCGGCGGCAGCTAGCTTGCTGGACGGGCGGCGGCCATGACGGGAAAGGTCGTTGCGGTTATCTTCCTTGGCGAGCTGAGCGAGTTCGCGGCCAATGCGGAGGATCTCCTCGTCGTCAGTGGGAGCAGCTGGTTTCTTGCCGGAGCGTCGAGAGGCATCGACGTGTTCCTGGTCGTCGTCGATATCTTCGTAGTCTTCGTCTTCCTTGCCGTCGGGCGCGTCGTCAGCGCTTGACCGCGACATGTAGCCCCTTCCGTAGACCAAGCCATCGTCAAAGGACGACGAACTAGTGTTGCCGAAGCGCAGAAAGCGGCGCTTCTTCTTGTGGGTATGGTGAACTTGCTGGGGGCGGTCAGGCTCAGCGGGTTTGGGGCTGCGGAAAAAAGAAAAGAGGCCGCCCGAATTTTGAGGACGCGGTGCCGAAATATTGAGCAGCGACTCAGCGGTAGAGGAAGAGCGAGAGACATCGGAAGAGGAGGAGGAAGCAGAAGAAGAGGAGCCAGACGCGACGCGGTGGGAACGACGGCGGCGTGGGACTTCGCGTTGTTTCTGTGGGAGATTGGCAGCAACGGGGGCGGCGGCGGCGGCGGCGGTGTAATAGTAGTCGTCCCGTGAAGCTCTGGCGGCGCCCGGCGTTCGGGGCGACGATAGCGTAGGCGAAGGTCGGCGGCGGTGATTGGAGCGGTGTAATTTTGTGTCTACGGCCTTTCCCTTTGTCTCTTTGTCTTGTACGTCCTTTTCTCTGTCGCGGTACAGCTCTTCGGCGACGGCTGCTTCGACCGATCGACGTCGGTCCTTGCGCCGGTTGCGCCGCCCGCTGTCGGGGCTGCGGCGCAGCGGGTCTCGCGGCATCATGGCGAGGAGACGGACAGACGGCAGCTTGGAGCCACCGTCATATGGTGGTTGTGATGTTGATGTTGATGGTATTTCGCGGTAGGAAGCTGTCGAGGTCGTTTTTTTCGTTTTTTCGTGTTTCGTGTTTCGATTTTCGGTTTTCGTGTTTCGTTCCCACTCAAGCTTTTTTTGCGTAATTTGCGTAATTTGGTCTTTATTTTCGACGCAACGTCTGAATGTGAGATCGGTTCTCAATTACAGATCGCGTGATGGCGAGAGAAAAATGGGTAACAGACGCCTGTCGGGCAGTTGACGTTATTTGGGGGGGGGGGGTCCTTTTTGTTGTTATTATTATCAGCCCAGGGGAGCCTAATAAAAAATAATCATAAAAAAAACAAACGCAAGGGTTGCTCTGGGCCAAGAGGAAAACAAAACTAACACCACAAACGGGACGCCAGCGGCGACAGAAAGTGGATAAGGCCCTGGTCGTGTATGTATTGAAAAGCGGTGGCTGGGAAAAAAAAGAGGGTTTGGGGAGTTGGGAGGGTTGGGAGGGTTACTTGGAGAGGCCCGAGTGGTTTACGGGGGGTGTCGTAATAATACGGCATACGGCATACGGCATACGGCATACGGCAAACGAAAATGACCTATGAGAATGAACCTACGAGATTGGTGTATGAGAAAGTACACCGTGCTACGTTGGACGTAGACGAGTCGAGAACAGGGAAGGGGCGAGCGATGGCCGAGCGATGGTCGAGCGACGGCAGGCGACGGCAGATGAAACAGGGAAGGAACCAAGGACTGCAGAGAACGAAGAAGCGACCATGCGAGGGAGGGAAAGAGACGGATGTGTTGGTCGGGACCCCGTGCATCCTTTTGCACCTTCCCTCTCAGCTGGCCTAGACGGTGCCATGCATGGCGCAACGCAGCTGAATGGTCGGGCAGGCAACCCACTCCGCGCAACCCATGCAATCTCAAAAATAAGATATCTGACTCGCGCCTGCCTTGTCGCAGGTTTCGCCCGTCCCCACTTGGTCCCGCTTCCAGGAGGACCCCTGTTGGCCTTCTCATACGCTCTTTCCAGCCTCTGGCCAAACAAGACGTGTACGAAGGGTAAATATAGGGCAAACAACAAATCACATGCCGAGCCACGTGTTCTCGCTTCTCTCTTTTTTTTCGTTTTTTCGTTTTTTTTTTCGCATTTTCTGTCTGATCTGTCGTCGTTCGCCTCCATTCTTCTTCTCCCCTCGAATCACCGTTCTTCATCCTGAAACAGGGCTTCTCCTCCGAATTCCGTCTTTCCACTCACAGGCCGCCACAACGACCGCATCATTCCCATTCGCCCACGATACATAATGTCCTCTTTGCCATCCTTGTCGTCATCCATCGATACTTTGCACTTTGCCAACCCGTTCTCCCGTTCTCCCGTTCTCCTGTCCGACTCGTAGTTCGTCCTTTTTTGCCACCATGCCAACCCGCTCGGCCTACGCTTAGCGGCCGTCTGTCTCACCCGAGGCCCGTCCCACGGGTCCGTCCGTTGTGCTTAGTCATCGTCTAACAGCAGCCGCCAGCCAGCCGAGCACCAGAGAGCAAAAACGCTGTGCCCGTTTTCCTACCATACAGTGTAGTGAAAGACATGGGAAAAAAGGAAAAGACAAAAGATAAAAGACAAAAAAGAGCGACCTCCAAAGCGCCCAATACCATAAAAGCACCCAAAGTGTTCATACTCACGTGGCGTGTTTTTTTCCCAAGAATGCCCAAACGCCCCCCCTTCCCGCCTGAAAACCAGTCATACCTCCACGTAAGCAGACCCCCATAAATATCAAAACAAAGTAGACCCAGCTTCGTCCATCTGTCCACGGACGTCTGGATACACATGGTAGTGTTGTCGTTTCCTATATCGTCATCGCGGCCTGACAGCCAACTGTTTGTGCCCATCTCACCGGGCTGCTCTCTCTTATATGAGATTCCGAAGCGAAGAGAACTGTCCACCTCCGCTTACATGAGCATCGGGCCCAGGTAGATAGGGCCGTGGCGGGGGTGGCGAATACTTGTGTTTATGTCCCGGTGATCCCGTCATCATTTGCGGCGATGGCATCGACCCGAGTCCCGTCTGCGAAGGCGCCGACGTAGACGGCCGCCGGAAGTGTCCTGAGACCGACAACGATGGCGACGGCGACGGTGACGGCGGCTTGCTCGATAGCAGCGAGTGGATCGGCAGAGACCCGTCCATAGGTGTCCGCGGGTAGCCGCTGCTGGCCGACGAAGAGGACATGGTGCTCGTACTCGTGCCTGAGGACGACTGCTCGTGGCGCAACATCGATGACCGGAAATCGCATGTTGTCCCTGCTGTGCCCGTTGCTGCTGCGCCTGTTACTGCTCCTCCTCCTGCTCCTGCTCCTCCTGCTCCTCCTCCTCCCCCTCCTCCTCCTCCTCCACAACTGCCACTGCTGACACCACCCGTCAGGCCAGGCGGGGCCGGAATCGGACTGCCTGAACCGGCGGTGTGCAGACGTCTATTTTCAAACACGTCCGACAGCGACGGCAGGTTCACCCCGTTGCCACTCGACAGATCGCCCGGAACGCCTGCCAGCTGTCCCGTCGACTGTGCGCGCGGTTTCGGCCGCACCTGTGACGACTGACCGCTGCGGTTCAGCAGCGACGGCGTACTGCTGCTGGCTGACACCATAGCTTCGCGGGGGCTCATACTAGTCGGCCGTGGCGACCAGTCCGAGTGGCCGTTGGAGCGCGGCGAGTGCGCAGAACCGCCGTCGACCAGTGCTTCATGCGGGCCGGGCGTCGGCGATGCAGACGAGTAGTGCGAGTCGTAGGCTGACACAGAAGACCCGGCGTGGTCTCGTCGCAGCGAGGGCTGGGGTGTGTCGCTGTCGGGCAGGCCGTCGGTGCTGCTGATCGAGCCACAAGTCGCGTCGCTGCGGTGTCGCTGGCGTGCCCGGTGCAGGGATGCCGGGGGGGATGCCGAGTTCACCGAAGATGGGTGCGAAGCGGTACCGAAATCGGCCAGCTTGATCCTCTTGAAGGCATCTCGATCTGATGGTCAGAGCGAGAACAGAGAACAGAGAGTACAGCAAAAATGTATCGTTTCAACACACCTTGGGTCTGGTTGGAATGCCGAGCCTTGAATTCCTGTAGATACAAAATATACCGCTGATATTCGGGCGTCTTCTTGTACAACGCCATGGCCTGGTTGTACTTGTCCTTGGCAGCCTGAGCCTCGGAATCGTATGGCTTCCGCTCGGCCGGCGTCAGCGTCTGCCACTTCTCGCCCACCAGCTTGGCAATCTCGGTGAAGGACAAGTTCTGTCCCTTGAGCTTTTCGCGCATTTCTGGCATCCGTGTTAAAGAAATGTCACGCAGCCCGAGCAAGAGCAGAACAGAAGGGCTTGGCGCTCACTGTTTGAAAAAAGAACGTACGCCGACGGCGGCCTCTCAGGCGCAGATTCGTCGGGCTGTCGTGGTCAGTTTCAGTCTAATATCTTGCACCTCGATCGAGGGTTACTCAGCACACAGCACTCACCTTTGGATGTCTCCGGTATTTACGTTTGCCAGAAGCTCCTGGAATCGAGCGTCCATCGACGCCGTTGCCAGTGGCATCATACTTGTGGCTCTCGGGCCTCGTCGCCTCGTCGGCCGGCGCTCGGGTGGGAGACGCAAGGGCTGCATCGGGGGCAATGCCGCGGAAATTGGCTATTTTCCGCTGGAGTTTCTAGACGGATTCCCAGCCTCGTCAGTATAGGAATGTCCGGCAACCGCTCCACGGCCGATTTCGGCTGCTTACCCGCCGATGACCAAGCTTGACGCCCAGAGCATCGCTATTTCGTCAGTATGTAGAAGACAGAGGACAGAGGACAGAGAGCAAAGAACAACGAACACATACAGGTCTGACTCAGTAATGTCCAAAATGGTTTCCCATGTATCAAAGCCTTGATCGACAAAGGCATCGAGGTACTGGGAAATTCCCAGCTCCTCTAAGATGTCCTCCAGTTGTTGCGCCATACAGAGTCAGCGCGGGTGACCGGTGTCCGTTGGATGGCGGCAGCAGAAGCAGCACACCGTCGCGGGGAGAAGGCCGGATGGAAGTCCTGGAACAGGATGGGAATGGTAAAAAAGGTTTGCAGAAGTGCCGGCATCAAAGTCGTAGTATGATGAGATATTCTTATAGTCTCCTGTCTGCAAGTGAGGGCGATCAGTATAAAAGAGTAAGAGTGGCAGTAGAAGGCAAGTTGGTGTAAAAGATCCAGAAGTAGAAGTGGTCCATATATCAGATAACGAAAACGAGTACTCGCACTCGCAACAGACGGACGCTTGTCTCGATTCATCCGTAGTCTAGTGAGGTTGCTTTTTGCGGGAAAAGAACCGGTAGCAAGAGAGTAAAGAGGGTGTGTACGAGTTACAAGTACTCGTACTGGAGAAGAAGGGGGGGGGGGCTATAAGATCCCGATGACCGACGATGGGGCCATACAAGTGGCAATAGGCGGGGCGAGAAAGAGAGAGACCAGAGCCACAGAAAGACAGGAAGAGCCAAAAGGACGTAGACCACGATGGGGAAAGAAGACGTACGAGTACTAGCCAGTTGGAGCGGAGGAGAAGAGCCGCGTGCCGGACAGAGAACGCGAGTGTCTGCGCGAATGCCTGGATTTTGTGTGCCTGTGTTTGTGCGCATATAAACGAGGCACTACTGGCCACGCGGTGCGTACTGTGTGTGTGCAGGGGACCAACATGCAGGAGGCGAAGGTGACGATATTTGCGGGTTGGAAGTACAATAAAATAAAATAAAACGGGAAAGGCGAGAAGACGGAAAAGGAAGAAAAAAGAAGAAAAAAGGAAAAAAGGAAAAAAAGGAAGAAAAAAAAAGGGAAAAAAAAAGGAAAAGGGAAAAAAGGGAAAACCGGGAAAATTAAATAAAACGGTAAAAGGCAAAAGGTAAAAGGTAAAAACGATAAAAAGCAAAGAAAAAAAGCAATGGGTAAAAAAGGTAAAAGGTAAAATAATAAAATAATAAAAAATGAATATTAAATAATAAAGTACTCCGTACTGTATTACTGCGTAAAATAAAACAAAACCTTGTAAGAGCAAAAAAAAAAAATACAGGAACGCCAACCGTCACTAAAACGGCAAGAGAACGCGAAGGCGTGGTTGGCCTTGTGGAAACCGGGCAGACAAGGGGCAAGCGATGGGGAGACGGAAGGGATCTGCAGGGAAATGCGACTGATTGATTCTTCCAGGGCTGCGAGGCGCGTTCGAGTAGAGTTGCAGTTGCAGAGTCACAGTCACACTCAACTCGACCCGAAGAGGATGCTCGGGGGGAGGGTTCCGGGGCTCAGGCAGCGTCGAGACTCGTTCTCGTTTCCTGTTCTAATGCGGAAGAGTTCTCGTAGCTCGGACTACAGTGGTCCAGTGGTCCAGTGGTCCAGTGATCCAGTGATCCAGTGATCCAGTGGCCCAGAGGTCCTTCTCTTAGTTTCTTAGTTTTTAGTTCTCCATGTTGCTGGTATTGTCATATGATTGAAAGACGGGGCAGACGGGGCAGACGGGGCAGACGGGGTACAAGGAGATGGCGCCGGCGTCGGTGAGTGTAGATAAAGGTGGTTTTGGTTTTGTACGGGTACCCCGTGCTCTGCACGAGTATCTGATTTTCGTATTGGAGCTCGTCTGGTAGCTTTACCAGGGCCGCCCGGGTGCTTGTCTAGCTCGCCTGCTCGCCTGCTCGCTTGCTTGTCCGTTCGTCTGTGCGCGCTTCCTTCTGCCCCGTCTCCAAGATTGGTCGGCAGAACTGAGGCTCCGAGCAAGATCCTCCGCACAAGTACGGAGTACGTACTGTTCAAGCAAGGCTCCTAGGATGTCAGGTGGGACGCAGGCGGGACGAGTCAGAGGAGTTCTGGGGAAGGGTGGTGCGGGTGCAGCGACGCAGAAGCAACAGGAGGCGAGGAAAGAAGGGGAGAGGGGGGGTGGGCGTGTAAAGGAGGGGAGGATCGTGCACGGAGCTATTGTCTGCAGAATCCGATCACGAGAGAAAGGGCGAGAAGTGCGAGACAAAGGTAATGACAGAGAAAAATAAGCTATTAGTACGGCAGGACTACGAGATTACACAGTACTATAGTACGAGTACGGAAGATGGTGTATGAATTACGGAATACTCCGTCCCAAGTCGGGCAAGAGAAGAAGCAGCCAAGGAATGTCCTTTTTTGGAACCGCAACCAATCTGGCTCAAACGGGATTGGCTGTGCTACGGACAAGCGCAGGCAGCAGGCAGTGCTGTGTAGGAGATACCCCGTAGAGTACTCCGTACTCCGTACTCGTACTCGTATATAGTACTCCGTACAGAAGCACGCGTGTGACACAGGGCGCTCGTACTCGTACGGTACTACGAGTACTCGTACTTGTGCAAGACTGCGGGTACCCTGACATGTACTCCGTACATTGGGGCTGCAACTGCAGAGCTCGGGCCATGCTGCTGACCCAGGAACACAGCCAAATCCGGCACTGCGGGCAGCGGGTCGCGGGCAGGTAGACGCTACCGCGAGACTGCCGGCAGCGGGCTGAGGTCTGGGCTGAGAAGGAGGGCAGGCGAGCCAGCTGATGGGCGTACAGAGTACCTGAGAAGTACGGGAGCGAGCTGGGGACGAGCTGGGATCTCGATTCTGGTTCGCCAGGGTCAAACGAGAAGGAAGGAAAATCGAGCGGGCAGATAAAAACTCGGCAAGGAAGCATGAACGTTGGGGGTTAGGAGCAAAAAACATACGATTTGAAAGGCATGGATGGGGACCAATGGGCTAATCACAAGCCACGGAGCTGCGGGCAGCAACCAATCAGCTAAGAAAAAAGGGGGGCCCTGCGGCCCTGCTGCGGCCATGTACTCCGTACTCCGTACCTCCCTGCAGGCGCAGACGTGGACGGGTAACGCAGTACGGCGGACGCGTTGGGAGCACATGGCAGCGGTTTGCGACGGCAGACGGAGGGTGCCGGCGTCGGACAGAGTAGAGAAAATAATTCATCATTCGTGAAGTCGTAAATCATAAATTCAAAGGCCAACAAATTCAAACAAAAGTCCATAAATCCATAAATCCATAAATCCAATAAATCCATTAATCCATTAATCCATAAATCCAATAAATCCAATAAATCCAATAAATATAAATTCACAACTAAAACACACCTGATCGTGACATGATGGTGCTCTGTTCCGCCAGGCCTAGAACAAGAACAGCAAAAGCGCAATGCACTCGTTGGCGCGGTTGAGAAAAAAGGCATCCATCGCCTATTGCGAGATATTCCACATTGCTCCAATGCCCATTGCCCATGGTCCATTCGCCCATCGCACCGACCGCCCGCCCGCCCCAATGCATGGCATTCTTGCTAGAATCCGACATCCGACCCCCATCTCTCCATGCTGGTCCCGGCGATTCGATCTCCCTGTTCTTTTATTTTTTATTTATTTTTCTTTCTTGCCTTTTTGGGGAGGTTTAACCAGTGTCGGACTCGCCCGCTCGCCGTTTCGTTTTCCCCCTTCTGCCCGTCGCCCGCGTCCCTTCCCCTCTCATTTTTCCATCCCGAGCCGAGGAGGAACAAAGGGACAAACGGTCTGGCAGGCCATGGCCTGGGCTCCCCATGAGATCGGCCCCTCCTTCAGGGGACCATGGAAGAGGGAGGGGGTCGCGCGCGCGACAAGTCCGCACATGCTGTGATGGTGCTGCACAAATCATACGATTCTGGAAAAAAGTCGAATTTGCCTACGGAGCAATACGCATTTGCAATTCCCCCCTCCAACAGATTAAAAATAAGAACCTTGCCTTTGGTCGCTGACAAGTCTTTGTCAGATGCAAGTACGGAGTACGAGTACGGATTACTCTGTACGGAGACTGTCCTCGTGCGCGTACCTTACGGCGTACTCTGAAAATACGTACTCTGTACTCCGTACTCGTCGGCGTACTCCGTCTTTTTGTATCTTCGTCCTGACAGTTGGACTTTGCACGATGCTCGAATCAGGACCGTGCGTATACACAGTGCCCATCACTATTCCCACTAGCTAGCTGAACAGGCGCCCATTTGCCCATTTGCCCAGTCGCGCCGCAACTGGTCCTCCCGGTGTGTTCGTTTCGTAAGATGCTCTTCCTATCGCTTTGTGGCCTCCACATGACAAATCTCTCCTGCCGTCAAGCCAGAAACCGCCCACACACACACACACACACACACACACCCCTCCCCCCTGCCGGCTATGGCTGTTGTCCCCGAGGACAGCGACGACACAATGACAAACACGCGACTCCAGCAGTCTTGCAACGGCAGCGCCTCCGCACCAGGCGCTCCTGGCACCACCACCACGTCGTCGTCCGCCTCTTCCTCGGCGGGGCCACTGTCGGTGGCGAGCGCGTTGGCCGCCCAGCGGACCGGCCTAGCACAGGTCAGCTGATTTCGGCACTTTTTGTTTTTCTTCGTTTTTCTTTTCTTTTCTAATTGTTGCTGTTTTTTATTGTTGTTGTTATTGTCGTTTTTCTTTCTTTCTTTTATTGTTTTTTCTTTAATTTTTCTCTAATTTTCTTTTTATTGTTACTGCCTTTTTGCTTTTTGCTTTTTGCTTTTTTCTTTTCTTTTTTTCTTTTCTTTTCTCCTGTTTTTTCCTTTTTTTTCTTTTTTCTTCTTTTTTTCTTTTTCTTTTTTCTTCTTTTTCCTGTTCCGTTGCTAACGTATCAGGCGTTGGAGGAACTCGCTAGGTAAGACGACACTTGTGTCCCATGCAGACCAGAATCGTATGCCAAAATGGGATCCCATGGCCTTTCTAGTCTTAAGCCTTTTTGTCCATCTGCCATCTGTTAGGACAAGGTCCGAAAACATGGACGATCCCCTCGCCCAAACACGAGAGCACCCAAAATCACACCTTTTTTTTTGGTCTTGTTTTATTTGTCTAGTCCGAAAAGTCCCCCCCGTTCCCTTCCGAAGCCGATTCGTTGCACACACCTTGCACCCAAATAACCCCATTCTGGTCCATTCTGGTCCGGATCCTGTTCTTTTGGCAACTCGAATTCTGGTCATGTTCTTTTTTTTGTTTGCGGTTCCGAGAATCCTACCCCCGGCCCTTTTCCTCCTTTTCTCCTTTTCTCCTGAAATTCCATCTTCGTCACCCTACTATTCTTCCACACATACCCACTTCATCGTCATCTCATACGTTTTCTGGGCTTTGTTTTTTTACGCTTGGACGGCTTCCGTAGTTTTGGGGGCTTTTCTGTGATCCGAGAAATGCTGACACTTTCTTTGGTTCAGAGGCGAACAGGCCGCCGACAAGCTCGAGGCCGAGCTCGGCGCTTTTGAGACCAAGCTAGAGCAACTGCTCGGCCTGCTGGGCGTATCGGAGCAAGACCTGGCCAGCGAGGACGACCAAGATCATGACGCGGAAACAAAAGAGGACGTCAGCCCCGAGACAGGAGACCACGGGAGCAACCGCATTCAGGATGCCAAACTAAAGGAAACCGCCGGCAGCAAGACCAACTGATAGACGGGACACGCCGTTTCGGCATTGCTTTTCTTTTCTCATCCATGAAAACTTTCATGACTCCATGCTCGCTGGATGGGTTGACTGAACTGATTCAGAGAGTTTTTATATATCTTATATAGTCGTGATCATCTAGTCTACGCACTGATTTGTCGGCATTGTGACGATGTAATTCTATTCGTCCGTTTCGGAGTTGAATCCAAATTCACATGTTTGTCCCCTGATTGATTTTTATATTCGGGGAAATAGGAGTCCATTGTTGTCCATTGTAGATTGCCATGTCGAATGTTTTGGAAACACGAAAGTGCACGGGGCTTCCAGCCAAGCAAATCAGAATCCTACGGAATACGAAATACGAGTTACAATGTACAAAGGATGGAATGTGGTCAAATTCACAATGTCAACCTCCTAGTGCAAACAATCGTCTCACTGGCTTGATCAATTTCAAATAGATACAAGACATGGCAAACAGACCTCATGTGAACAAAACATAATCATTCAAATAAATTAAAAAATAACCCGGCCCAAACTACCCGTCCCCAAAACCCGGGTTTTGTCCACTCCGGCCACCACGCATCATGCGAGACTGATTGTAGCGGTCCGGCCCATATGGTCTCCTCGATATCCAAGAAAAAAAAACCAAACACCCTTCGAGTAGGACCCCCAAGACAATACATGTAACTGGAAAGTAGAGCAAAACAAGGAGAACAAGGAAACAAGGAAAAGAAAGAGGAAAAAAGGGGAAAAAGGAAAAAAAAGCAAACATAGAAACCAAGGACAATCCCGAACGAGGAACGCCAAGTATAATATGCCAGATGTACAAAAATTTCTTGTCTCCTTCAGCCTTCAGAAATCTGGGAAGCTTGGACAAAAAACAGCAAATTATGCAGAACCATGCCATATGCTCCCAACCAAACCCGAAATTCGAAATCCACGAAATCCACGAAATCCAACATTCAAAATTCAAAATTCAAACCCTGCTCACACGAGACAAAAACGAGTTCCCGAGTTCCCGACGGGCCCGAGCTTGGGCCCGCCGTCCAGGTCCACGTTCAGGTCCTGGTCCAGTCCAGATGCAGAAATGCACGCTGCACGCTGCAGACTGCAATCTGCAGGCTGCAAGCTGCTGGCCGGGGTTTGTCATGAGCTGTTTGTCCTCGTGGGCTGTGTTCCAAAGTTAGAATGGGTTGGTCCAACAAGGAGGTCCATTTTAACTGCTTGCCCTTGAGTTGCCGTTTGAAGAATCATGGATCGGCGGGAACACCGCTTGCGGACTGGCCTCGCCAGCTGTCGCCGCCCGGCTGACTGCCGGGCGGAGAATCCGGGACGGCACGTACAGCGCCGACGTCGATTGTGAGCCTTTGGTCTCGTTATGCCGAGCCAGCTCCCGCTCCCGGTTCTTCTCCAACAAAGCTCCGCCCAGAGTGGCGCACTTGAGAATGGTCTCAATCAGGTGGTTCTGCTGCAGAGGCTTCGACAGGTATTCGTCCATTTGTGCCTGCAGACACTTCTCGCGGTCACCCATCATCGCATGGGCCGTCAGAGCAATAATGGGCGTCCGGTGTGTATTGCCCGTCCGCTCATATTCGCGGATCTTGCTCGTTGCCTCGACGCCGCCCTGCAAAAAAAAGTCAGGCGGGGAAACATTGCATAGGAGGGGGGAAAAATACTGACCATGATGGGCATCTGCACATCCATGAGAATCACGTCAAAGTTTTTCCGCTTGACGGCCTCAACGGCTTCTTCGCCGTTCCCAACAACTGTCACCACATGGTGGTACTTTTCCAGAATCTTCACGGCCAGCCGCTGGTTGACCGTGTTGTCTTCGGCCAGGAGAATTTCAAATGATTTGGTGTTGTCAGCCAGAGACGGTGTCGCATGGTTCTCCAGGGCCGGGACCATGCCGTTGGCGAGATCAATCAGTTCACATGGCGGCGTCATAAATGACGTGATGCCCAACTCGATGCAGGACTTTAGGCTGACCTGGACGACCGGCGCCAGGAGCACAATCGGAACGTATTCGAACTTGTTAATCGATTGTAGCCTGCGAGCAGTGTTGATCGAGTCCACGATAATGACCACGTCCTTGGGTTGTGTGCCCTTGGCCCGGGCCTGTGCCAGCGACGGGTTCCGCTCGGATTCGACCACGACAGGGATCAGGCCCAGCTTCTTGAGCATGGCCACAATCTCACTGCCATTTCCGTTGATACCCTTGTCGATAAAGAGAACCTGATGACCGCGGTACGGCTCGAGCTGCTTGTGGATCTGGAGAATGTCGCTCACGGCCAGACGGACGACACACGTGAAGAAGAACGAGCTGCCCTTGCCGTACTCACTCTTGACCCACACATCACCGCCCATGAGGCTGACCAGCCGTTTGGAAATAGAGAGACCGAGACCGGTACCGCCGAATTTGCGCGTCATGGAGCCGTCTGCCTGCTGGAAGGTATCGAAAATGAGGTCCAGTTTGTCGGACGGGATGCCGATGCCGGTGTCGGAGACGACAAACTCGATGGCGTACTCGTCGCTGGAGCACTGAACCTGGTCGGCCTTCCGAATGGTCAAGCTGACCTTGCCGCGCTCAGTGAATTTGATGGCATTGCCGACCAAGTTGAGGATGATCTGCCGAAGTCGGAAGGCATCGCCAATGACGTGGTCGGGCACCGTGTTGTCGACGTGGAAGGTGAGATCCAAAAACTTCTCGTTGGCCTTGACAGCAAGCGTTTTCAGGGCGTTGAAGACCGTGCCGCGAAGGGTGTATGGGATCTCTTCAATAACCATGCGCCGAGCCTCGATCTTGGATAAATCCAGAATGTCGTCAATAATGGTCAACAAGCTGTTGGCCAGGTTGTTGACAATGTTGAGCATCTCCCGCTGGTACTGGGTTAGATCCGTGTCTAGCGTGAGCTGAGTCATGCCGATAATGCCGTTCATAGGTGTTCGGATCTCGTGGGACATGTTGGCCAAGAATTCGGACTTGGTCTTGTTGGCCAGTTCGGCGGCTTCACGGGCTTGCGTGTTCCTCTGGATGCTGTCACGTAGGTTGTACACCATCAGGTTGATCTTCTTCTTGAGCTCGTCCATTTCACCCGATGCCTCGACTTCGACAAGTTTGGTAAAGTCTCCATCTGTTGCTGCATTGGTAATGTCGCCGAAAGCGCGCACTTGTGCCGTCTGTAGAGGTTAGGAGAGAAGAGAGAAGAGAGAAGAGAGGAAAGAGAAAGAGAGAAAGAGAAAGACATACCAGGTTATTTGCCATGGTGTTCACATCCGTGGTGATTTCCTTCCAGCGTCCTTTGAGACCGGCAATATCGGCCTGACCACCCATAATACCGTCGACACCGACATCTTTGGCGACTCGTTGGACTTCGTTGCAGAAAATGGACAGACGGTCCACCATGTTGTTGATGGTTTCTTTTAAAATGAGAATTTCGCCCTTTGCCTCGACGTCGATTTTGCGAGTCATATTTCCGTTGGCAATGGCCTGGGTAACATTGGAAATGTTGCGGACCTGAGACGTCAGGTTGGACGCCATCGTGTTCACGTTCTCGGTCAGATCCTTCCACTTGCCCTCGACATTGTCGACTTGGGCTTGGCCGCCCAGGGTACCGTCGGTGCCGACCTCGCGGGCGACCTTGCTGACCTCAAAGGCAAAGGTGCCCAAACGGTCGACCATAGTGTTGATAGTGTTTTTGAGATCCAGAATTTCGCCGCGTACTTCAACTCCAATCTTCTTGGTAAGATCGCCCTTGGCCACAGCGGTAGTGACCTTGGCGATTTCACGCACCTGCGTGGTTAGGTTCATGGCCATGCCGTTGACGTTCTCAGTCAGATCGCGCCATGTGCCCTCAACGTCGTGTACGGTGGCCTGTCCGCCCAGCCGGCCCTCGGTACCGACTTCACGGGCAATCTTGGTGACCTCGCGGGCGAATTGCTGTAGCTGGTCGACCATGGAATTGATCGTCTTCTTGAGCTCGAAAATCTCGCCGCTGCACTCGGCCTGAACCTTTTGTGTCAAGTCGCCCTTGGCGACAGCAGTAGTAACCTTGATAATATCGCGGACCTGGGTGGTCAAGTTGTTGGCCATGGCATTCACATTGACAGTAAGCTCGTTCCACATGCCCTTGACGCCTTCGACATCAGCCTGGCCGCCGAGCATGCCTTCTGTGCCGACATCGCGGGCTACGCGCGTGACTTCGGAGGCAAATGTCCGCAGTTGGTCGACCATGGTGTTGATCGTCTGCTGCAGCTGGAGGATTTCACCGCGGGCGGGATACTCGATTTTCTTGGTCAGATCGCCATAGGCGACGGCGGTGGTAACAGAGGCGATCTCTCGGACCTGGTCGGTCAGATTTTGGGCCATAATGTTGACGTTGTCGGTCAGTTCCTTCCAGGTGCCGTCGACGCCTTCGATCTGGGCCTGGCCACCGAGAATGCCCTCGGTACCGACTTCGCGGGCGACACGGGAGACTTCGCTGGCAAAGACCTGCAGCTGGTCCATCATGGTGTTGATGGTACGCTTAAATGTTGTGATTTCGGGGTCCATCTCGATGGTGTTCATGCGGACTTTCTTGGACAGGTCACCGCGGGCGACGGCGGTGACAATTTCACCAATTTCGCGCAGAGCTTTTTGGAAGGCCTCGTTGGCCTTTTGGTGTTTCCATAGCTCGCGCTCGAGCGTAGCGACGCGCTCGAGCTCGAGCTGTTGGAGGGTGCGCTCTTGCAAGGTCTTTTGCTCGAGGAGCTGGGCATTGACGCCAGCGAGCTGCTGGCGTTGGGAGTCGAGGAGTTTGGACTGGTCGTCGACATGTTTGTGCAGGCCGGCGAGGGCCTCGTTTGTCAGCTTGCTAATGGCAATATCATGCTCGGCGGCAAAGCTGCTGCGGGCGCTGTCTACGCTGGCGGTGCCGGAGGCTGGGGCTGGGGGTTGGGGGAGGCCACTGGTGCTGCTAGTGGGCGAGGACAGGCTGTCGTTGCCAAAGAGCGAGTCGGCAGTCTCGTTGGGGGTATCAGGGAAGGCGGCATTGGAGGCGGCGCAGTTTGATTTAGCCTCAAGGTTTTGTATTCTCTCGATGAGGGCAGCGAGTTCGAGTTCGAGGCCGTGTTTCTCGGGGGAGTCTCGGCCGGGCAAGTTGATAAGAGAGGGAGTGATGCGGTCGGGGGAGTCGGTGGCGAGAGTGCTGATTAAGGCAGCGACGGCTGCGAAGATGGAGTCGTCGGCCATTCCGTTTGGGACAATAGTCATTGAGGCGGATGCGGTGTATTATGGCGGCGTACGAAAGCGGTGGTGCGGTGAGAGGGAGAGCCGTCAAGAGGAGGAGAGCGGAGAGAAAGAAGAGAAGACAAGGAAAAACAGGAAACGGAAGAGTCGGGAGGAGGAGGGAGATCGGAAGAGGAGATCGTGGGATAAAGATCGTGGGATTGTGGGATCGTGGGATCGTGGGTTTTCGGGGGTGGTTGATGGTTTTACAAAGAGGTGCCTGGATTCGCTGGCCGCTTTTCTGGAGCGGCGACCCCCCAACGGGAGACAGCGAGCTGGAATAGACGATGCTGTCTGGTGCAGGACAAAAAAGACAAAGAGGGATAGCCGATGCTCGCAGCGTCAGGCTGAGAGATGGTCGCCGCGGAGAGCGCAGACGGCGATGGCTGAAGAAGTACCCGAGGTGGGATTTTGACAGGGTGAGAGAGAGGGAAAGACGGGAGTTGAAAACTGCCCAGTCAGTTGTGGGCTGGGGAATAAGAGGGAAGCGTTAGCTGGGCATTCTTTTTTAGGACCTTTTAGGACAGTTGGGACAGGGAGGTTACTCCGTATACTCCATAGTAGACGCATGGAGAGGGAGTGGTGAAGAAGAGCCTTGACCAGGGGGGTGGAGTCTCTTTGGGGGTGGGAGAGGGAAAGAGAGGGGGGGTTTGGCTTTGTTCTGGTGGCTGGACTTGCGGGTTTGCTGGCTTGGCCGGGGGACGTGTGCCGTGAATTGAAGGGGAGAAACGAGACTAGGGGGGGCAGAAAGGGCTAATCCGTGGTTGATGCCAAGCGAGAGCCGATTGGGTCGCCACTGGCGGCCCAGTGGAGGAGTGAAAGGACGGGGAGAAGAGAGACGAGACAGAGACGAGCTGGCAGGCCCGCGGACACGGTGCAGGCAGGAGGATGGAGAGAGACGTACCGGGGAAACTGGACATGGACATTTGCTGCGCGTTCTTTCGATGGGGTAGTGGCTCGTGTTCCTTTTTGAAGACAAGAAAGGGGGACAGAACGGCCTGTCCTAGGAACGCGAATAGTCGGTCGGAAAGGGCCAATACGAGGCAGTCGTACAGAGCGCGGAGTGGGGGGGGGACAGGATGGAGGGGGGGAAGAGGGCGAGCAGACGGGAGAGAAGGGAGGGCAGAAAAAATAAAAGGGCCAAAGCTGAGCGATGATTGGCGGTAGTTGTGTGCGGGTCCACGGCGGAGACGAGGACGATGAAGAGGAGAGGACGAGGTGAGAACGAAGAGGAGGAGGATGGGAAGATGAAAGGGAAGATGAAAGAGACGAGAAGAGGAAGAAAGGATGGATGCACACACAAAGAATGAAGCTGAGAATTTGCATTCGGAAGCAGAAATGGCAGATGAAAACATTGGTGCTGCTTCGAGGAAGGCACCAAAAAAAACAACTGGGAAGGCCCGCCAGGCACGCTGGCTTAACTCCGGCGCCTTTTGCAAGCGGTATTGTGTCGCACGCTATAAGCGGTAGGTTATAGCGACCGGGGGTGGAAAGGCCGCTAAAGGATAGTGGACAGCGCTGTAAATAGGCTTCGAGAATGGGATTTACGAGTACGAATAGACGGAGTGTATTACTCCGTAATTCTCTCGGAAAAGTTACGAGTACGGAGCACACTGCAGCAATCACATGTACGACCCATTCAATTTTTGTTTTATATTCTCGTGGGTTGTCGCGGTTCTCATGCTCGTGGGTTCTCGTGGGTTCTCGTGGGTTCTCGTCATACTCCTTCTCGTGCGCACAACAGACTGGATGAACGGCAGATGGCGGGGAGAACAGCAGGCGGGACACGGCAGACATGGGGCTGGACAGGCCCATGGATGTCCAGATGCCGTCACGCGGCCCTCCTTGAGTGTTTCATTTGGCCTCGGTGAGCTGGATCGACGCTGGCAATTTGGAAGACAGCCCGAGAGACGTGGGACAATGAGGACTACGAGTACAAAGGTACGAAGAAAAATGCACGAACGAAAAAAATGAAAAGAAAAAAAAAAGAAAAAAGAAAAACGAAAGAACGAAAAAACGAAAGAACGAGTACTGTACAAAAATAGAGTCCTCCATAACATTCCTCAGAGTACGGAGTATCTTACTACTTGTTATGCTCTAAACTGAAATCCAGGAAACACGCGTCCGCCGCACGCACGTGTGACGTCATCGGTGGAGCCCAAACGGCAGGCAAAGCCGGGGACTTCTCGCCCGCCTTTAGTGCCTGTCCATCACAGTCTGCTATTCGCCCTACGGACAGGCGTGGATGCGAGATAATACATACTGAACAAAGGCCCTACAACAGAGAACCTTTAGGGACTTTATCTGGGAAAGTCGCCTGTTAGCGGCTGTCCGTTTGGGGGGGTTAAGCAAGCGAGTGGGGCCATTCCGCCCCTACACCAATCACACTTGCAGGCACCTCCGAATCTAAGCCCACTACAGCTAGCAGAGCGCTTTATGAGGCAAAGAGACTGAACTGAAATACGAGCCCTGGACTCCTGAAGATAATACGAGCACGATCGTGCCGTCGTTGTCGGCCGGCTCGTATCGTCTGGTACGATACGATTGGAATACACCGAGTACGGAGTACTATCGTACAGCAGTAATCTCCCGTGTGCAGCGATGAAACACTCGACTCTTGGGTCGATGGAGTTGGGCCTTTGAGCTGTGCTTATGACGTCTGCTGAAGGACTGCGCTGAAAGTGCTCTGGCTGTCGATCGCGCGTGCTCATCGCAATCGACACTTGGCCAGGTCGAAATTATAGTAAAGGCCTGTATTACTCCGTACTCCGTATACTCCGTGCTGTTTCAGCGGCCGGTCGGCGGGGTCGCTGTAGGATGGCGCTGATCGCCTGTTTCAGGGACTGCAAGTCCATCCCGTCACGGCGGGGCTTAGTGCAATGACCACCCTGTGGCGTGCTGTGCCGCCTGTACCGCTAGAACGTTGAGCCGCTGTGTCCTGTACTCCGTACTGCCGCTAGAGCGCTGACCTGCTAAACCTCCCTGTAGGTAACCACTAACCTCTACCCTCCTGTAGCCACTAGAACGTTGAACTGCTCGCCAGGCACGGAATGTCTCGTATCTGTGATGGTCTCTATCCTCCTTCGAGTCAAGTTGCTCGTATTACACAAACCCTGTCTTCGGTCTTGGCCTGCTTAGCTTTCTTGGCTGTCTCTCGGTGGTCCTCTGTATCAATGTTCTACACCACGTCTACGGAGTACTCTCACTCCTCGTGTTGACTCCCAACAAGGCTGTCGGCCACCATCTTCTCCCGGTCTCGTGTTGCTTCCTTCGTCCCCCCCGGGCCCCCCTTTGTCCCGGATCCCCACACCTGGCCTGCAGAGACCTGGGTCCAGACCGTCTGGCGCTCCTGGGCCGCCGTCGAGGGTCGGCCGGCTTCCTGATTTTTTTTTTGCTGACAAAGCAAATCATCTGAGCCGATATTGTGATTTATGACCAGTCTGAGACTGGAATACTCTGAATGTACCATTGCATTGTATCTCATCAACGCCGGTAAGCCAAACTGTAGGATTCTATACAACTCTGACCAAACACTCTGAAATGAGCCACATGGGTTCGCAGCATGCACCACGGCATCCCACCCGACCTCGTCAGACCACCACTGCATGGCAACGCCTCACCAAACCATCGCGATATCGCGATCCGGACATGTCTACTCCGTACAAAGACTGCGTTATCATACTCGTATCGTACTCGTATCGTACGCGACGCCCGACATCATCCCGCCTTGTCACACATCAGAGCTGACGAACGGCACAAAAAAGAAATATGCAATACGAGTACGAATAATTCAAACACTTGAACCCTGGCTGATCCAGACTTTCGTCTCAGACATGGAATCCTTCAGACTCTTCAGACCAATCTTCAGATCAGTCTTCAGACCAGTCTCGAGACCTCTCACCCCTATTCTAACCCAACCTCGGCCGTCCAGTCCTTCCGAATGTTCAGTTCCGTCAGCCCTTCCGTTTTTTCAATCTCCAGCCCCTTCTCGTTCGCCAAATGCAACAGACAGATAAAACAGAAACTCGTCGAAATGTCCTTCATCGCCGGCTTCGGATACACCCGTTGTAGTCCGTTCATCACTTCCGTGAACTTGAGCGTCGGCCCAGACCCTGAAGTCACCGACTTGGACACTCCAGATGCTTCGGCCCCTCCAGCCCCTTCGGCTGGTTCCGGCCCGTCCGATGGCGGTGGCGTCAGCATCCGCGACGAGTCGCTCCGTTCCCCTGTCTCGCCTGCTTCCCTTGCTTCCTCCTCGTTCACACCCACCCCCCGTCCAATCCCCCTCCACAGCTCCTCCTTCAGCCGCCGCACGTCCACCTTCTTCGCCACCCGCGCATACTGCACGTATTCTGGCCGCACCCGTCGGCTCGACGTCACCAGCGTCGTCCCAAACGCCAGATCTGCCTGGTTCGTCACCGTCAGTCCTCCAAATCCCATGCCTGTCGTCGTAAACCCGCCGCCCGTCGTGAAACCCGTCGTCAGCCCGCCGTCGTCCATGCCGCCCACGCCGCTGCCCGGTACCCCATTGCCACCCACTCCTCCCACGCCACCGTCCACGCCCGGACTGAAGTGGTCCCGCGCATCTGCAAACTCCTCGCCGTCCAGGTCATCGTCCTCGTCGTCGTCGGCCCCTGCAAATGGCAGCCCATCGTCGGCAAAGAAGTCTGCATCGTAGTTGCCACCCATGCCTGCTCCATCGTCGTCGCCGTCCCGTCCGCCGGCCTCGGCCGCCGGCCCCTTTTGCCGTGCCCAGAACGCCTCGTCCATGTCGGTCTCAGCCACCGCCAACCGGCTGTTGGCCCCGTTCGTCGCTCCCCACTGCCGTCGCCGGCTCAGCCGTGCCCGTGGCTTGAGGAAGAGTGACAGCAACTGCTTGCTGTGGAAGTGCTTGTCGTCCGGCAGCAGGTTGCGCGACTTGGACTTCCAGTCCTTCTTCGCCAGCGTGATCGTCGTGTTGCTCGACGAATGCGTGTACAGCACCTCGGCCAGCGCCTCGTCCATCGGCGCCCCAAAGTCAATCGCAAACGGCTCCTTTTCCTTGCGAGGCTTGCCCGCTGCCGCCGCTGCCGTCTTGCCCACATCCTTGATCTTGCGGATTCGCCAGTGCTCTGCACTCGTCCAGTTCTTCCGCAGCGCCTGGTCAAAGTAGCTCAGGATGTTTTCGTGCATCTTGTCTGACTGCATGGCAATCGTAAAGTCGTCCGTCTCCAGCCCGGGACCCGCAACAACACCGCCTGCACTATTCGGCCCCGGACCCAGCAGCAGGTCGTCGACTACATCTCCATCCACCGCTCCGGCATCGTACACCCGCATCTGCGGCTCCAGCCGGGCCTCGCGCGCCCAGGCGTCGCCACCCTCGCCAAAGTCCACCTCCGGTCCCAGGTCGAACCCGCCCAGCGCGTCCGTGTCGTCGAACCCCAGCGGGCCGTCCTCGTCAATGTACAAGGCTGACTTTTCTCCGTCGGCACCTCCTGCCTCCGTGTCCTTGTCAGTGTGGTCCTCAAGCGCCCGCAGAAACGGAATGTCCAGCGAGCCCGACGGGTTACCCAGGTCAAACGTCTTGAGCGATGGACACACGTCCAGCTCGTCCAGTCGGTGTAGCTCCGGGAAGAATCGGTGGCCTAGAGCTCCAATGTCAATGGGCACGTCGTCCTCGGCGTCGCCTGTCGCGCCCGGCGCCATGCTGGCCTGTCGCGACGGCGTCGGTGTCACATCATCCAGCTCATCTTCGTTCTCATCCTCCACTTCCACTTCTTCTCCGTCCTCGTTAATCACCGTCTTCTTGGTCTTCTTCTTGGTCTTAGCTACATCGTTGGAATCGTCGCTGCTGTCAAACACAATGCGGCCCTCGCCGTCGATCATTAGGTGATTCAGCAGCAGACCTTTGGCGCCGCCCTCGTCAAAGTCGGCCGAGGCCTTCTTGAAGAGTGGGTCAACGGCGAACTCGAGCTCGAGCTTCTTGAGCTGCAGTGCCGCAAACGACGGTGCCAAAGTGGCTTCTGAACGTTGCTTCTTCTTCTGCTTCTTCTTCGGGTTACCGTCCTCGTCCAGCTCGTCCTCGCTGTCTTCGCCCTCGCCCGCTGCTGCCTTCTTCTTGCTGTCGCGGCTGTCGGCCAGACCACTCAGCAGCTTGCCTGTCTCTGTGGCCACGCTGTCGACACGGCTCGTGTAGATCTTGACGCAGCCATCGAGGGTGCAGCTGGCCTTTTGGAAGTTGACGCCGTCTCCCTCTTTAAGGAGGGACATGTCGTGGAAGTAGTCGATGAGGGCAAAGTTCCACGAGTTGGTCGCATTGATCTTGTTGTCTGTCGCCATCTTCATCCACTCCTCGAAGTTGGCCAGAATCGGCACCCGCTTCATAGGCGTCACCACTGATCCGCTGACCACTACGCGGTCGTCATCGTCGTTGCCGTTGTGTTCATCGTCGTCGTCGACATGCATCACCATCGATGCCCGTCGCGACGCCGCCGCCGCCACACTGCCGAGGCTCTGGCGGGCCGCCCGACCTCGCGGCGTGCGCGGGCTCGCCGACTCGGACTTTTCGAGATCCTCGAGCCGCATAATGGCGCCGCTCTTGCGCCGCGTCGGCGTCGCTGCTGCCTTCAGCTGGTTGATCTGAGCTTCGTGCATGGCCTGGCGCGAGTGTAGACGACGGGCCTTTTCCTGGACATCATCATTGAGTGGGATCCTGGGCGGGAAAACGTCAGCATACACTGCCCCTCTTCCTGGGCGGATGGAGAGAAATACTCGTACTTGACAGAAGTGTTTTTGTACGGCGACTGCGGCTGCGAATGCGAGGCCGATGGCGCTCTGCTGCTGCGTGTGCTCGACGTACGCGGAGCCTGCGCGACACGCGGCATCTTGTCTTCTGGGTTTCGTGTAGATGGGAAGCGTATGGGAGCGTGTGCAGGCGTCGTCTTGCGCTTCGTCTCGTCGTTGTGCTGTGACCGCTTTCTTTTTTTCCCGTGTTTGGGTGCAAAGTAAACAAAATCACGTGAATCGCTCGAGCGGGGAAACTGTCGTGGACGACCCTGATTCGCGGGACTATTAAAGATGACTAATATCCACTCTACTATCTGCGCTAGCCGTATCCGGAACGTGGGTAGCTGGCCCAGCTTGCCAAGGCGGCGCTTGTAGGGGATACATGTGCTATAGTGCATGGTTCGGCGTGAAAAAGGTACCACTACATCGCGACGGTCTCCAATTTCGCCAAGTGGTGACGATTGACTGCGACTCTTGTCACAGAACGGCTGCCTCCCAACCTTTTCCTCCTATCGCTACAGCGCGGCCCCGGTCTGCGTTGGACAATTCTTCTGGATGGTGGCTTGCGCAGATTCCACCTCTATTTCAGCTTTGCGCTCTTTGCCCAGTGTCTGACTTTTGACCTGTTCAACTTCAACTTCCTCTTCACGAAATCGACGAAATCGACGAAATCAAAAATCGACAGTCAACGACTCGACCCGATCTCCCGTCCTCTCCCGACTGCTGCCCTCCCCTGTCACGACCGTGCCCAGATCATGGCCCGATAGGCCACCCGCAAACATGCCCACTCCAATGCCCCGCCGGCGGCCACGGTTCAGCGCCCGACCCTTCTTTGTCTCGACGGCTGCTCTGTTGGCTCTGGCCGCTGTTCACCAGATCTTGCCAGTCTATCCCGCGCAGGCTCGGTCCTTTGGGTCTTCTGGGTCGCAGCTGTTCCCTCGGCACATCGAGGATGACGGCGTGGCCTGCGAACTCGTCCACCAGGCCGCCGATCAGTGTGCCTTTGTTCGCGAATACTGCCAGGATGAAGAGGCTGGACTGCTGCCCTACTTGACATTTTACTACTGCACTCTCGCCAGTGCGCAGCCGATCGCCTTTGCCATCCTAGTCGCCTGGCTCGGCCTCCTCTTCACCACTATTGGCATTGCCGCCAGCGACTTCTTCAGCATCAATCTCGGCACCATTTCCAATCTGCTCGGCCTCAGCGAAAGTCTCGCCGGTGTCACCTTCTTGGCCTTTGGCAATGGCTCTCCCGACGTCTTCAGCACCTTTGCCGCCATGGGCTCTCACAGCGGCAGCATGGCTGTCGGCGAGCTCATCGGCGCTGCCGGTTTCATTACGGCTGTCGTCGCCGGTTCCATGGCCCTTGTCCGCGAGTTCCCCGTCAGCCGACGCACATTTGTGCGCGATATCTGCTTCTTTATCGTCGCAATCATCTTTTCCATGTGCTTCCTGGCCGATGGCAAGATCTGGCTCTGGGAGTGCTGTGCCATGATCGCCTTTTATGCCTTTTATGTCGCCACCGTCGTTGGTTGGCACTGGGTCGTCCAGCGCCGCAAGCGTCGTCGCGCCCGCGAGGCTCTCCTGCGCGGCGAGTACTATGGAACCGTGGCCGCCGGTCTGAGCAGCAGTGGTCGTGCCGCTGCCGCCGTTGACGAGCTGGCTCCGTACCAGGACGACCCGGATGGTGGTCACGTGACATCATCTACCGGCGACACAACCGCCGCCTCCTCCTACCAAGACGAGCCCGACGAGACGGCACCCGTGGGCGGCCGTTCTCGACGGCCGCCGCCAGATATCAGTGCACTGGAGCGTGGTCCGCGTATCGAAATCAGCAGTGTCGTGACCAACCCGGGCACTACGGGCGAGGTGATCCGCGACGACCCCGAACATGACGACGACGAGGAAGCGCGCAACCGACAGATCAACGCCGAGATGACGAGTAGCATGCGTGTCAACCGTCCGCGCGGCCGACGTGGCACTACTACTACCCCTATCCGTCCCAGTCTGCTCGGCGCCCTCGAATTCCGCTCGGTGTTGTCGTCTCTGCAACGCTCCGGTAGCGTTCATATGACGCCTCTCGGTCGTCGCCAGTCGACCACTACGGCGCAGTACAGCGAGCACCTGCCGGAATTCCCCTCTGGATTTGCTGCCACGGCCGCACATGCCCTAGAATATGACAATCGAAGCTCCATGTTGCCGCCCGTCCCCGATAACAACTACCTCCAACCCGAGACCAACGGCCTGCGAAGTCGGGCTCTCTCGTCTGGCGATGAGCCGCGCAATCTTCGAGATAGTCCCTTGTCTGCTCCAACTTCTACTCCTGCTCCAGAAACGGAAGCGGAAGACGGCTCCAGCCACGTCCCTGACATCATTTCCCCAGACGACTACCACGACGTCTCACCATTGGCGTTGCCTGAACCATCCATACCGAACCTGCACCTACATATCCCTGCCTTTGAACAGCAACGACACGGTTCTCCACGCTCTTCCCCCTCGCTGTCACCCTTCCCCACCATGGCCGAGTCGCCGCGGTCGGTCACGCCCCTGGCCAACTCGACCCGCACTTCGAGCTTTAGCCGAGCACCGGGCGACTTTCTAGGTGGCGTCAGCGATGTCGATGTCGATGGCAGCCGACTGGGCGAGCTGCCCAAGCCGGTACGCTGGTGGCCCTACAGCGTGCTGCCGGCACCGCATGTGATTGCCAGCACACTGTTCCCTACGCTGCAGGGATGGCGCGAGAAGACCATCTGGGATAGATTTGTCAGTCTTATCTCGATGCCGACGGTGTTTTTGTTGGTGACCACGCTACCTGTGGTCGAGATGGTAGACGACGAAGAAGAGGAAGAAGAGGTGGAGGAGGCCGAAGAAGTGCTGGAACAGGAAGAGGAAGCCCAAGGAATTGAGTCCGAATGGCAACGGTACCGGCGGAGCTCTGCTGCTAGCCGGGGTAGCCGGCCAGTGAGCCGAGACCTGCCACAACCGCCGGAGATCGACGTGGAGGCGGCAGTCAACTCGGAGGCGGTGTCTCTGCACTCGGAAACGACACAGGCCAACAGCACCCGTGAAACGATGACTAAGCCACCAGCACGGCCGGTGACGGAGACAACCAGCTCGACAGACGCCGGGACGGCAACAGGCGAGTGGAACCGGTGGTTGGTCGTGCTGCAGCTGTTTACAGGGCCCGTGTTTACGGCTTTTGTGATATGGGCGAATCAAGAAGAGCACAGCGGGCGGGAGCTGCTGCGGTTCACGCTCGTAGCGCTGGTGGCATCGCTGGTGATGCTGGGCATGTTACTGTGGACGACCACCCCGACGCGGCGGCCACGGTACCACTCGTTGCTGTGCTTCCTGGGATTCGTGATCAGTGTGGCGTGGATCTCGACGGTGGCTGGCGAAGTGGTGGGCGTACTCAAGGCATTCGGCATTGTAGCCGGCATTTCCGAGGCCATCCTGGGACTGACCATCTTTGCTGTGGGCAACTCACTGGGTGACCTGGTGGCCGACATCACGGTGGCTCGGTTGGGGTACCCGGTGATGGCGCTGGCGGCGTGTTTTGGAGGGCCGATGCTGAACATTCTGTTGGGAGTGGGCATTGGTGGTGCGTGGATGACGACACGCGGCAGCAATGGCAGCAGCAACGAACCGTACGTGATCGAGGTGGGCTGGTCGCTGATGGTGTCGGCCATCACGGTGCTGGTGACGCTGGTGACACTGCTGGTGGCTGTGCCGGCCAACGGGTGGGTGATGAGCCGGCGAGTAGGTATAGTGCTGATCTGCATCTGGACAGTCAGCACGGTGGTGAATGTGTTGGTGGAGGTGTTGGGAGGATGGACGAATGGAGCAGCGACAGTCTGAGGGCTGTTAGAAACTGTATTGTATTTATTTGTGTTTATAGCATATTGTTGGATTTAGAGTTTAGAGTGAAAATTGTAAATATACAAAAGCATTTGAAAAGAATGAAGTCGATATATATCTTCAACGTGAAATCAACACCGAAAATAATGATATAAAATATAATTAACTTAGAAATTATTATATAAATAATTACAAAACCAACAAGTTAATCGTAAAGCTTGAGAATATTAAAACATTACAAAATATTAATATGCTCGGTACGGAGTAATATGGATTATTCTGTAAATCCCAAGAAATCGGTAAAGTGGAGCAACCCTTATAAATCATTTCAAACTTCAAATTCCCAGCGAAGTAGGTCGATATACACAGCACAAGCTGTCCCTCAAGATATCTTAGGATTTCCTTTGTGATTTCCTCAGACTTCTTAGGGACTCTCTCTTGAGATATCCTTAGAATATCCTAGGAACTCTTTCCTAGGAGATTCTTCGGATTTCGCAGGGGAACCTCACTCCCTTGGGAGACTTCGCTTTTTGCCATTCTTTTCCCCCTTGGTCCAGTGGTACAACACAAGACTGTACAAGAATCAAGACGACATGTTCGAATCGCCATGCTCTCATTCTTTTTTGCAAAGGACTGGTAGGAATCCCTGGTGTATGACTAGCCATTGGCCGATGACTCTTTGCACCACCTCAGAAGTTGGCCTCAACAAAGTTGGCCTCACCCACACTTGTCCCATACTTTTTATTTTATTTTATATCCCATCAATACATAATGCCCGCACTTTCAAAAACAGAACTTCACATTATTGAATTCATATAGAGAAAGACGAAAAAACATCATGGCGAGCCAGGATCAACAAAAGGCCTGGTTCCTCCGGTCCAGCTTCCCCGTTTCTTTCCCGAGCCATCCAGCCCTGCCTCTTTATCGCGATGCTTTTACTGCCTTCCTGCAAACCGATCTGATCAGTCACGATGGCGAAGCCAAAATCTCCAAGCGTCTCGACCAAGTCACTCTTTCTACTACGGAGGACATAGATACCAACATCATGGCTACGGAAAACGGAGACATGGCTTTCCTGTCTACGACAGACCCGCTCGTCGATCTCTTCACAGAGCTCGAAGATGTTCTAGCTGGGCCGCGGCTGGTCGAGCTGCTCGATGCTTCCTGGGCCCGCGACAGCCTGGCGACGCTCAAGATTATTTTCAATGCTCGCTCGATCCACCTCGGCAAGAGTTCCCGTACGACGTTCTACCGCGCGGCGGGCTGGCTTGCCTAGAACCATTCGCTGAGTCTGGTATGGAACCTGCAGTGGCTCAGCCGTCCGATTATTGAGAAGAAGCCAGACAAGTCGACAGAGTCGACGGACAAGTCGACGGACGAGTCTACGGACGAGTCGACGGAAAAGCAAGACGACAAGCCCGAGATACCGAACACAGAGGACGAAGCATACAGCATGGACGTTCCCAACGGCGTCGCTCATGGGTACTGGAAAGACCTACTCAACATTCTGGCCCTCGCTGCCAATGGAAAACTGGAGCCTCTTGCTTCGCCGCAGGATGTGCTCAATATAAAGGGATGGAAAGCCCGGGATGAGAACCGCTTCGGCCATGACAAGGAGGCAGCCAAGGGAAAGCGACACGAGGTGCGCGACAAACGCCACGAGACGGCCGTCCGGCTGTTTCAGGACAACGCAACGTACCGCGCGCTGCATCTGACGGTGGCACGTCTGTTTGCCGAGCAGCTGCAGAGGGATCTCGTCGCGCTGCACGGCACCGATCGTGCGGCCAAGAACCACATCTCGCTTTGTGCCAAGTGGGCACCCTCGACAGCCCGCTTCCACGACAGGCACACGTGGATCGTCTCGTCCATTGCCGAGATCCTGCACCCGACCACCGACTATCCTGAAGTGGCAGCTGACCGCGAGGTCTACCTTCGCTACGCGAGAGAGGCCTACCGCAAGGATCTGACGGCCCTCCGTGCCCATCTGGAGGTGGTTGAGTGTGACATCTCGGCCGGGACGTTTGCCAACATCCACTACGATCGCCTGCCGTCCATAGCGATGAAGAACTATACGCCCCTATTCAACACCAAAGACGAGGCCCGTTTCCACGAATATCTCGGCCAGGTGGCCCTTGGAAACGCCAGGATCTCCGGTGCGACCCTGCTGCCCTCCATACTTGTCAAGATTGTGCGGGATCGAGAGGGGCCTGTTTACCGGCGCAAGGGGGTGAGGCGTGTGGCCGAGTCTGCCGAGACCAAGGCGATCGTGGCCAACGCCCAGTGGAAGACGCTCGTACAGCGTGTCCGTGAATCGGGCGCACTGGAGAACAGCATCGCCGTCTGTGATGTCTCGAGCTCCATGACGATGCCCCAATTCCCGGACGGGACCTGTCCCATGGACTCTGCCATTGGTGTCGGAAGTGGCCGCGCCGCCGTTCCAAGGGACCTTTATTTCCTTTTCCGACTACCCCAGCGTGATAACGCTGCCCATGTCCCTTGGACTGCGCGAGAAGGTGCGGGCAATGGAGACGTCGAGCTGGGGCGGAAGCACTGATTTTGTGGCCGTCTTCGAGAAGCTGATCCTGCCTCTGGCAAAACAAGAGGAGCTGCAGCAGGAGGATATGGTCAAGCGTGTCTTTGTATTCAGCGATATGCAGTTTAACCAGGCCAAAGGGTTCAGGGTGGACTGGGACTCGTCTTACATGCGCATTGAGCAGGCGTACCGAGCTGCCGGCTATGTGATGCCCGAACTGATCTTCTGGAATCTCGCCGATGGCCGTGTGGGCAACCTGGCAGCTCCGAAGCCGGTGACGAGTGAGCAGTCTGGCACGGCACCTGTGTCAGGATATTCCCAGGCCATGCTGAAGATGTTCCTGGACGACAGCTCCGTGGAGGAGCTGGGGGGAGCTACAGCCACGGATCAGCTGGACGTGTCCGAAGGATCCGGGGAGAGGAAGCTAGACCCGGTGACGATGGTGGCAAAGGCGATTTCCCACAAGGCTTACGCCATGCTTGCAGTGATGGATTGAGACAAAGGATTGCGTGGCCAGTGGTGAATGGCTAGGATCAGGTCGATACCCAGTTTTGCTTGCACCTTTTTCACCCCAACCTGGCAGAAAGTGGGCAGAGCAGTTAGAGCTACACGTAATCGGAGCTATGATTTTGTGCTTTACGGTTCTTTGGTTCTTGCGTGATGGGTCTCCAAAACAACCTTAACCAGCCGCATGAACCGCTGAAACATGTACTCTGTACTTGTAGGAGCTCTTGGATGGCGTATTTGCCGCACACCCCCCTCCTCTGCATGATTCAGCTCTGCTGGCCCGAGCCATACCCGATAGAGCGGCAGTGGCTATGTTAAGTGGGCCACTAATAGTCCACTGTCGGTGCATAGAGCCGGCACATGTTCAGCTATGTCAGCCCCCCCTGAGGTCATTGTGCAAAGGAAGAGGGAGATTTCGGCGAAGGCGAGGGGAAAAGCAGACGGACTTGAACCGGAAACGTGCTTGTCCACAGCGATCTTGCCAGGACAATGCCTGTTGCTAGCGAACTATAGTGTGGAATGGTTGTTTCATTGGCTACATTCTAATCCACCTGCGGAGTAAGCGAATAGAAAGAAGCAGGGAGGGAGGAAAAAGGAAAAAGGGAAAAAAGAGAGAGAGATAGGACGGCGAGCTGAAGTGGGAGGGGATGATAGGATGAGGCAAATCAGGAAATGAGGGGAAGTGCAGGTGTGGGAAAAGTATAAGAAGGTGGCCAAGCCGAGCTTTTGACTGAGCTTTGATTCTGCTTCTGAGTTTACAGACCTAAGTTCACTGTCCAATTTCAAAACATCTTTTCATTCTCATCACTAAACTCCTCCCCCTCTTCTCTTAAATCAAACATCATGGGTTTCGGTGACCTTGCCAAGAACGCCATCTCCTCCTTCGGGGGTGGCAACGACAACGACAACCAGTCTGGCCAGAGCGGCTATGGTGGCAGCAGCGGTCGTGATAACGACAACAGCTACGGCAGCTCCGGCAGCTCCGGCAGCTCCGGCCGTGACAACGACAGCTACGGCAGTGGCAACAAGAGCAGCTTCGGCAGCAGTGACAACGACAGCTACGGCAGCTCTGGCCGTGACAACAACAGCAGCAGCTTCGGCAGCTCTGGTCGTGACAACGACAGCAGCAGCTACGGCAGCTCCGGCCGTGACAACAACAGCAGCAGCTTCGGCAGCTCTGGTCGTGACAACGACAGCAGCAGCTATGGCAGCTCGGGCCGCGACAACGACAGCAGCAGCTTCGGCAGCTCTGGCCGTGACAACAACAGCAGCAGCTTCGGCAGCTCTGGTCGTGACAACGACAGCAGCAGCTATGGCAGCTCTGGCCGTGACAACGACAGCAGCAGCTTTGGCAGCTCTGGCCGTGGCAACGACAGCTATGGCAGCTCGGGCCGTGACAACGACAACAGCTTTGGCAGCTCTGGCCGTGGTGACAACGACAGCAGCAGCTACGGCAGCGGTGGCCGCGGTAACGACAGCTATGGTAGCGGCAACCAGGGCGGTTTCGGTGGCAACAGCAGCTACTAAACAAAAGAACAAGAGTTGTTTGAAAACTGGAATGTATCTTTGAATAGGCCGAAAAGCTATCAAATTGAACAATGAAGAACAATGAGCAATCAAATTGACTGTATCGTACTCTGTACCCGTAGTCCGATACTCGTGAGATCTATCTGGATCTTGCTTGGATCTCCGCCAAGTATCATGATTTTCGCATGCAATATACTCTTGTGGGAAAGCGATCTCTTTAAAAGCGATCTCTTAGTGTTCTGCAGGTCAGAGACGCCTTAAGCGCGTAAAAGTTTAAGAACAGTGGGGACGTCCCTGTATTCGTCGCCTATTGGCAGATACGAACAGGCCCCTGCGGGGTTATTTGCTGGCCTCTAAGTCTCTAAAGCTGTCCTTTTCGGGGAGTCTTGGACTTTGACCGCATCTCTGGATTTCCTTTTTCCCTGACTCACCGCGCTCTCCACCTTTCGTTTTGCTCTCTACAATCTCTACTTTCTTTCAGCGCTCAGTTATCAGCTACCAGCTCTCCAATCTCTACTTTCGCTCTCTCTTACAATGGCTGCCGCCTACCCTCCGCTTGCTGAGCGTCCGCTCAAAAACACTATTTGTCTTTTCGATGTCGATGGGACATTGACGCCCGCTCGTCTGGTAGGTTGTTTTCTGATCGCTTGCCGATCGTGATCGTGATTGTGGTCGCAGGATCGCCGCCTCCACTCTGTCTCGTGTCTCGCCTCTCCGCTGACCCTCCCCACAGCACATCTCCCCAGAGACGCTCGACACGCTCCACCGCCTGCGGCAGCGCTGCGCCATCGGCTTCGTCGGCGGCTCCGACTTGGCCAAGCAGCAGGAACAGCTCAGCACTGTCGACGTGCCGGTCACGACTCTCTTCGACTTTTGCTTTGCCGAGAACGGCCTGACCGCCTACAAGCTGGGCGAGCAGCTGCCGAGCAACTCTTTCATTCGCTGGTTCGGCGAGGACAACTACAAGGCTTTTGTCCGTTTCGTCCTGCACTACATTGCCGATCTCGACCTGCCCGTCAAGCGCGGCACCTTTATCGAGTTCCGCAACGGCATGATCAACGTCTCGCCCGTCGGCCGCAACGCCTCCACCGCGGAGCGCAACGCCTTTGAGGCCTACGACAAGGTGCACGGCGTGCGCAAGGCCCTCGTCGAAGAACTGCGCACCAAGTTTGGCCACCACGGCCTCACCTTTTCCATCGGCGGCCAGATCTCTTTTGACGTCTTCCCCAACGGCTGGGACAAGACCTACTGCCTGCGCCACCTCGAGGACGAGGCCAAGAAGGCCGGCGGCGTCGAGTACACGACCATCCACTTCTTTGGCGACAAGTCCTTCAAGGGCGGCAACGACTACGAGATATACAGCGATCCCCGTACCATTGGCCATGCTGTCACCAACCCGGAAGAGACCGTGGCTGAGCTGAAGAAGCTGTTCGACTTGTGAACGTGAGCCCGTGAACCTGCGCCAAGAGCATGTCCGTATTTTATAGATTTGAAAGAGTTCAGTAAAAAAGTGCGCGTCAATTGATCAGCCATACATAAACAGACATGCTATCGTCGTTTCAGGTTCCCATTCCCGTCTAATGTCCAAACTCGAGATGTGGAATAATCACTGGTCCGTACTTGGTTGGTGCACTGAAGCCGCCGTCGCCCTGCACAACAAAATCGACTGCCAAGCTGAGCTTGTTGAGTCCCTGTGGGCTGTTGACCGCGGCGTTGCCCGCGAGGGCGTCGGCGTCGTAGGCCACCACAGCCACATAGTTTCGACGGTTCATGAGCTTCTTGTACTCGCGCTGAGCACCCGAGGCGTCGAGCTGGAAGATCTCCATCATGTCTTCTTTGGTGTCCGACACCTCGTGCGTCGACTGGTGCCCGTTTTGTGGGACATACAGCAGGCGGTTGTTGTGCAGCAGCTTGAGCATGTAGCCGCTGGCCGGGGCACCGACAACGGGCGACGAGATCACCTGGTACATGGTCTTGTGGTCGGACGGGTGTGTCGGGTCGTGCAAGAGGCCCGCGCCGCAGGCGTTGACGTCTAGAGTTAGTAAGTATGTGTCATGTGATGTATCATGTGATATGGGGACACGCACCTCCTGATAAAAAGGTCATGCGGATGCCCTTCTGCTGCGAAATGCCCTGAAGGGTGCGGACCAGATAGGTCCGCTCGAGATCCTTGGATTCGTGGGTCCACAGGTCGCGCAGCTCCTCGGTCAGGCCAAACTCGCCAAAGTTGTTGAGCATGTTGCCCATGAGACCCGATTTGCCAATGGCCTTTTTGACAGACGAGAAGCCCTGTTGGACAATCTCGCGGCCACCGACGACGCCGGCAATGGAGCTGGACATCTTGCCGACAAGGTTGTACGTGGAATTGACGGCCTTCTTGCCGGTCTGGAAGGTGTTGGCAAGCGTCTCGACCGTCTCCATGCGCGGATACACCACCGGCACCGACAGCATCCACAGACAGTGCTGGACACTTGGTGGTAGCAGAGCGATCTTGGGGAAGAGGCCCTGGTATGTTGGGCCAGCGAGCACGCGGGTCTGAGTGCGTTCGGAGCGGCAGTCGGGGCCGACGACGACGACGGCTGGGCCGAGGTACTTGACAAAGTGCCAGCCGGCGCCGGTGACGGTGAAGAGATCACGGTCGGTGTGGACGTTGCGCAGGATCTCAATGGTTGTGTGGTGTTGGAACAGCAGGTACATCTCGATGGCGATGCGGCCAATGTTTTTGAAAATGGCCGTCTGTTGCATGTAGTCGGGATAGGACCCGAAACCATCGAATCTGGGGGTTAGAACACAGAAGTCAGACAAAATCAAAGAGAACTCTACTCACATGTCGTGATCATTCACTTGTAGAATGTGTGGGATCTGTGCAAAAGCCTCTCTCAGGAAAGGCTGGTCAAAGTGCGACGTATAATAGTGGAAGTAGGCGTGGGTGACGTCTTCTTCGTGTCGGGCTGTCCAGGCGACATTCTTGCGGTTCTCACGACCTGAGATGGCCAGCCATTGCTGCAGCAGCGGCACCTCGCGCCACAGCCGGTCGCCGTAGATCTGGTCGCCCAGGCCCAGTTGCACGTGGAATCCGCCACACTCGACATTCTTCTGCAGCACGTCCTTCCACATAAAGTCGAGGCCGCCCAGACGACTCCGCTCTGTCTGCGACGTTGCCGGCGCAAAGTCGTTGCCCGAATGTGCCAGGAACCGCCAGCCCAGCTCGTGTCGACCAGCGACGGCAAACTCGTAACGCGTGCAGCCCAGATGCGATGTCACCGCATACGTCCAGCGCTCGGTACCAAACTCGCTCATGGCCAAGTCCACTTCGTACTTGTAAAACGTCCAGCGCTGGTGTGTCGACACGGCACAGGCCACCAGCTGCCGCGGGTTCGGCGACAGGTCCACGCTGCGGTGGATGTGAATCGTCGGCGGCTGCGGTGCGTCCGTCACAATCAAGATGCTGCCCAGCCAGATGCCGTGCTCCACGTCCATGTTGACATACCGCAGGTTCGGACCAAAGTACACGCCGTTGCTCGGCGCTATCCGGTACATGTCGACGCCGGCACTCGGCGGCGGTCCCATGAATCCGGTAGTCGACGGCGTCACTGTCGACGCTGCCAGGCTCGTGATGCTCTCGGCATAGCCCGGCGTCGTGGGAGGGTACAGCGGCGACACCAGCCCGCCAGCCATGGCAGCCTTGCCGAACGGAGATGCCAGCGGATTGCCATACGTCGACGTGGCCGGCGACAGCGGTGTCGGGTCGTGGTGCAGTGGGTTCGGTCCTTTGGGAAACTCCCACTGCGTTGCCTGTGTCGCCAGGTGGATGTAGTAGTACTGGCCCGAATTCTGGTCAAGATGAGAGATCCAGCCTTCGGGCAGTGGCGGCGGCGACTGCAGGCCTTGGAGGACGGATGGCGTGTGACCCAGTCCACCGACGACAGTGCTGCCGCCCAGGCTGCTCACCACGCTTGCTGCTCCGTTTGTCTGCACGCTGACTGGCCGGTCGTTGGCAAAGGCTGGGTGGCCCACATTGTGGGCGCTGACGGGCGACGCCAGCGGGTTGCCGCCGTTGGCGACGGCCTGTTTGCTGTCGGCGACTGTTGTGGCTGGTGTGGCTTGTACGGCGGGCTGTGGTGCCGGCGTGGCGGCTGCTGTGGCTGGTGCAGCTGCCGGTATGGCAGCGGCTGCGGTGATGGGTAGGGTCGGTTGGGACGGTCCTGCGGCGGATGACGGCCCTGCTGCGGACGATGGCCCTGCTGCGGACGACGAAGGTATGGCTGCTGCTGCTGTCACTGCTGCTGCTGCTGCTGCTGAAGACGTCGCGATGGCTGGATGGACAGCTTGGGCCGCCGTCTGGCCAGCGTTCTGCTTCTCGTTGGCAAACGATGCTGGCGCGTTTGGGTTCACACTCGTGTAGGCCGGCGGTGGCGTCGAGGCCTGCATCCGCTGGAAATCCTGCTCTAGCACGCTGACTTGCAGACTACCCTGACGGCCCGAGTGGCTGCTACTACTGCTGCCGCCGCTGTGGTGGCTGACCAATGCCGGATGTTGGCCCGGGACCGAAGCCGGGACCGAAGCCGCCGAGGTGACCGACGGCGCCGGACTCTGCACCTGGTTATTGCCGTGGTACACAGGTACATGTGGCTGTGTCTCGGGCGACTCTGTCGGTGTCCACGGCCGTGGAACAGGCGCCGGAACAGCCTGTGCTGCCGGAGCCGGCCGGCCGTATTGGGCAATGCGCTGCGTGGCCGCCGCACTCGGTGCCTGCAGACTGTTGAGCGTGGCCGTTCCGGAAATACCAGCGGCCGCATAGCGCGCTTCAATTCCGCCGCCTGGGATGTTGCCCGGCTCTACAATGGGTGTCTCGGGTGGCGGCGGCGAGCCGCGGCTGGCCCGTGTTGTCGATGTGGATGCGGTCGAGGCAAAGCGGTTCATGCCGTCGTTGTTGCTGTTGTGATGACTGTGATGGCTTTGGTGGCTGCTATGATGACTGCTGTGATGACTGTTGTTGCTGTTGTTACTGTTGTTGCTACTGCAGCTGCTGCTGTTACTGGCCGTGTCCAGTTCGACCGGCTGGGTCTGGTAGTCGAGGATCTTCTTCGGGGGAACAGGACGGACAGGCATCTTGGCAAAGAGCTCGTCGCCGTCAACTGGACTCGTAGGCGACAGCGACGTAGGTCCTGTGCCGCGTCTCTCGGCCAGGCCCGGCTGCTTCTTGTCGACAGGACTCAGATTGAGGCGCGGCGACGTGTCGTAGTAGTTGCTGTAGCTGGTGTAGCTGTTGCTAGCCGGAGGCACCTGCGGCCGTGCACCACCACTGTCGCGACGATCACCAGGGTATGCCGGGTGGTTGGGACGGCTGTTGCCGAAGCCCTCGGTTGTCTGTGACAAAATCGGTTCGTCGTCTACCGGGTACGGCAACGGGGCAGCTGAGCTCGAAGCGCCGGGCGGCAGAGGAAAGGAAGGCCGTACGGGCGCAACCGCGTAGCCAGCAGCAGGTGGCCGGGAAGAGGGGGAGGAAACTGAGGCGGGGGAAGAGGACACGGGTGGCGGAGGATACCGGAAGCGATCAGAGCTCGACTGCTGCGGTTTGTGGGTGCCAGTATTGGGACTTTGGGGCCGAAAGATGCGCATAGGCTCGATGGTAGGACTGTCACAATCTTCGATTGGATGGCTCATGAAGAGCTCTTCATCGGGAAGACCTCGCGATCGGGGACCCATGATGATGAGGACGGGCGACGACTTGTTTGAATGTTTGAAAAATCAGACGCAGAGGCCTCGCAAGCAACGCGCGTGCAGGTGGAGGGAAGACGTCAGCAGGACGCTCGATAGATTCCGGGCGGTCGCAGTTCTGGCCGGACGAGAGGAGAACAGAAACAGGTGGGGGGACAAAACGAAGATCAGTACGGAGTATGGAGTACTCCGTATATAAGTATATAAGTATACGTAAGACGTTTCAAGGAGAGACCGTGAGAAAAAAGGCAGGAAACAGGAGGCAAAAGGCAGGAGGGTAAGAAGGCAAGAAGCTGTGGACAGGCCGGATCAAGAAATAGGAAGCGGACGCGGTGCGATCGATATGCGGCCAGGCGGGCGGCCAGGCAGGGGTGGGAACGAGGAGGAGTGGGGAGGGGGGGAAGGCCGTCCGAGGAAGCAAAAGCGAGGGGCTTAGATGTCTTTCGTGCTTCAGGGGACATCCGTCCACTAGAGAGTTAGTTCCAGCGGCGGCGACTGTCACTGGAGGGGGAAGGGGGAGGCGCAACCGCCAGGCTGTTGAGGGACCGTGTGCTTGGCAGGCGGGCCTGAAAGACGCAGTGGATATTGTGATTGGCTGCAGGCCGGGCGCTTAGAGGTGGCACCCACAACACCACAGCACTCGGCGCTTGGAGACGGCCAGTGGTAGGGGGTGACAGCGAAGCGGGAGCGGGTGTCTGAGAATGCGTTCACACGCTGACCTGGCTCGTGGAGTTTTATCTCGTCTGCACATACGGAGTACGGAGGAGAAATTTATACCACTACTCTGTATTGATGTATTTGTAAGGAATCCAATGTAACTGTGGATCGGCAGTCTAACCGACTATTCTCAGCCTTGCAGAGATGGTCCTAGTTGGAGAGAAGTTGTTCTATAGTAGAGATAATGGGTGTGTTTCTTAGTATAGAAGTAGTGAGTAGAGGTTTGTAGGGAGTATAAGGAGTTAAAGTTGTGCTTTCCAAGGTTTATACTGCAAAGTGTATATGGAGTATTCCGTATTCCATATTCCGTATATGGAATAATACCGAAATGTCTAAGACATCTTACTACTGAGTCCTACATACGGAGTACTCCGTACTGCATATTAGTGCCAAGCAGATGTTGCAGATTACTTAACTGAACTATTTGTAAACTATTCAAAGTGACTGAATTACATATCGATTCTCCAACTCGATTACACATTCCTATAAGATTACGGAGTACACCTATATTGTAATTAACATTCCACATTATTTCGACAATAACTTGGACAATAACCTGAACATATCTTGCATCTCGATCTTCAGACTTTACATCTAATTCAACGAGACTTGAAAGTTCTCCATCCTCCGTAAGACAGGCTGCATGCATTTATCGAGGCCCCCTTATGCACATGTCACGTGTCAGGTCCCCACAATTCATCCCCTCCAACTAAATCCGCTGCCTTTTCTTCGCTGTTAGCACCCATGCATCACACACTCCCGAAGAATCTGTTTCTCTAATAATCCACCACCGTACAGACACCGCCGCGACCACCACCACCACCACCACCTCTCTACGGCCCCCCTGGGCAGAGATCCCCATTTCTCATCTCTGTCTAGAGATCTCTAGCCTTTCTCTGGTAAGTCCCATTCATGCTCGCTGGCCTCACTGCCGTTGGCTTTGGCTCGTGGCTGCCCTCTAAAATTCGCCGTCATCCATCAAATGCCATCAAACCCAGGGCACATGCATCCGGTCCATCATGGATCCTTCTTCATAGAGACTCCTAGACCTCCTGCGATGCGTGGAAACCGGGAGAGTGTGCTGCTGCGAATTTCCTCGTCGGGTCGTCCTGCCCAGGCGCTCGTCCAGGCGTTCCCAATCCCTTCCTGTCATCTCCCAGCCTCGTCTATCATCACTTGTTCTTTTATACGCGACAAGCTGCATACCTTGACATATTTCATGGTGTCTGGCTCATACTGCTGCCGTCGGCGTCGCGTGACTGCTGCAAGTGCCGCTGCACCGCCGTTTCCTCCTCTCGCCCGTGAAAATTTTGCAAGGAGAGTCCTTTTCATTAAAACTGACCTCGTCGTCCATCACCAGATCTCCCGTTCCCACATGTCCCAGCATGTCCGGCTCCTCAGCTTCAAGTCCGGTGAGCGGACACGTGTCCGAGACGCGATTCGACGTCTCCGCCAACGGTGCCTCTGCCAACCAGAGCGATAGCGATCTGTCCGAGGTCGAGGCTACCTACGAAGACGATCCATCACCAGCTTCCCATGATGACCGCATGGACGAAGATGGCGCACATGTCGAGCATGCCTCGGACAATGAGCCATCTGAGCCAAGCGAGAACGATGCCTCGGACGATGGTGACTTTGACGACGCGCAGAGCGACGCTGATGCAGATGGCGATGCCGATCCCGACGCAGACGTCACCCGCGAGCCGAGCATGTCTTCCAACGAGTCACATCGCGCCCCAAAACGCAAGGCAGACTCCCTGATGGAGGAAGAATACATACGCAAGGACCCAGAGCTCTACGGCCTACGGAGAAGCGTAAGAATACCATCCAGACCTTTCTTTTCTCTCGTTGCAAAGCTAACCCAACAGTCGCGTCCTGTCCAACGACGCAAAATTGTGAGTAGCTGCTCGACGAAGCATGAGCTCCCCCACCTCCCTGTATCCTCTAACTAAGATCGTGGACAGATCGCGTCCGATGAAGAGTCTGACGAACCCGCGCCTCGGCGAAAAACAAAAGTGCGACGGTTGCTCGAGTCGTCGCGTCAATGTAAGTCCTTTTCCCAAATTCCCTGTTGCATTCCCTGCAGCATTTCCTTCTGCATTTCCTATACAATTTCTATATGGTTTCGGGCTCTGCCTATAAATCCCGCATTCGGGCGTCTACGCGTTGCGTCGTTTTGTCATTTTGCTTGCCGTTCTTAATCTGACGTTTCTGTCCTTTAGCTTCCAAACGCGGAACCCCTGCACGCAGCACGCCTCTCGACGACTCGGATTCCGATACCTATGGTGGTGCACGCGCAAAGAGCTTCCAGAAGAAAGCTCGACGACAACAAGAAGCACAACCAAGCCTGGCCTATGGCGAGAAACGGTGGTCCAGCCGTCGTGCCGCACAGGTTTCCGTCGGCGCATACAATGAAAGCGACTTTGAAGAAGAGGAAGATGGGTCTGAGATGACGCCTTCCTATTGGCAGCCCGAGGTCGAAGACAACTCCCCCTATATCGAGAAGATTGTCCGCCATCGTCTGAAGGAGGGCCTCGAATTGACTCCGGAAACCGACCGCCACGATTTCGAATACTATATCAAGTGGCAGGGCAAGTCGCATTTGCACGACACGTGGGAAACTACCGAGTCTGTCGCAGGTTTCCGTGGCTTCCGTCGGCTGGAAAATTATTTCCGCAAAGTCGTCGACTTCGAATTGGACATGCGCTATGGCGGCGATGACTACAGCCCTGAGCAACGCGAACAGTGGCTGCTGGATCGCGAGCGCGAGGAGGAAGCCCACGAAGACTACACCAAAGTCGAGCGCGTCGTGGCCAAACGGAATGGCGACGAGGGCGTCGAGTACTTTATCAAATGGAAGGGCTTGCAGTACGACGAGTGCACCTGGGAGACGGCCGATGTGGTCAGTTCCCACGCACAAGACAAGATCGACCAGTTCCTTGACCGCACCTCGCGCTCTTGGACTTCGGATCGGACAGAGGCGAGCTTCAATACTCGGTCGCGCATGACCAAGCTAGACAAGCAGCCTGCCTACATCAAGGGCGGCGAGCTGCGTGAATTCCAAATGAGAGGCCTCAACTTTTTGGCCCTGAACTGGACGCGTGGCAGCAATGTCATTCTTGCCGACGAGATGGGTCTGGGAAAGACGGTGCAGTCTGTTTCATTCCTGAGCTGGTTGCGCAACGAGCGTAGCCAAGAAGGTCCCTTTCTCGTCGTGGCACCGCTGAGTGTCATCCCTGCCTGGTGTGATACCTTTAGCCATTGGGCGCCCGATATCAACTATGTCGTCTATTTGGGTCCTGAAGCTGCTCGCAGCGTCATCCGCGAGCACGAGCTCATTGTCGATGGAAACCCCAAGAAGCACAAGTTCAACGTCCTCATTACCTCCTACGACTTTATCCTGCAGGACTGGGAGTTTTTGCGCTCCATCAAGTGGCAGGTGCTGGCCGTCGACGAAGCGCATCGTCTCAAGAACCGCGAATCCCAGCTTTACAACCGTCTCGTCAGCTTCGGCGTTCCCTGCCGCGTTTTGATTACTGGCACGCCCATCCAGAACAATCTTCACGAACTCTCGGCCCTCATGGACTTCCTCAACCCTGGTAAGGTCGTCGTGGACAAGGACCTCGAGGAGTTGGGCCAAGCCGACAACACGAAAATCGAAGACGAAGAGAAGGATGAGGAGAAGCGGCGCGAGACCCAGATGAAGCTGACCAAATTCCACGCCGCCATTGCCCCCTATATTCTGCGGCGTACCAAGGAGACCGTGGAGTCAGACTTGCCGCCCAAGACGGAGAAGATCATCCGCGTCGAGCTCTCGGACGTGCAGCTGGACTACTACAAGAACATCCTTACCCGCAATTATGCTGCCCTCAGCGATGCCAGCGGCGGCCACAAGCAGTCGCTTCTGAACATCATGATGGAGCTGAAAAAGGTCAGCAACCATCCATACATGTTCACCGGCGTCGAAGAGCGCGTCTTGAAGGGCAGCACGCGGCGAGAGGACCAGATCAAGGGTCTCATCACGAGCAGCGGCAAGATGATGCTGCTGGATCAGCTGTTGGCCAAGCTGAGAAAGGACAACCACCGCGTCCTCATCTTCAGCCAGATGGTCAAGATGCTCGACCTTCTTGCCGACTACCTGCGCGTGCGCGGTTACCAGTTCCAGCGTCTGGACGGCACCATCCCGGCCGGTCCTCGTCGCATGGCCATCAACCACTTCAACGCTGAAGGCAGCGACGACTTTTGTTTCCTCTTGTCGACGCGTGCCGGTGGTCTGGGCATTAACCTCATGACTGCTGACACTGTCATTATCTACGACTCGGACTGGAATCCTCAGGCCGATCTGCAGGCCATGGCTCGTGCGCATCGTATTGGCCAGAAGCGGCCCGTGAACGTCTACCGCCTGGTTGCTAAGCAGACTATTGAGGAGGAAGTGGTGAAGCGTGCCCGTAACAAGCTGTTCTTGGAGTACCTCACCATTCAGGCGGGTGTCACGGACGAGGGCAAAGCTCTGCGCGAGCAGTTCCAAGACAAGGGTCTCAAGATGGACGAAGCTAAGACGGCTGAGGACATCCAGTGGATTCTCAAGATGCGCTCGCAGAACCTCTTTGAGCAGTCGGGCAACCAGGAGAAGCTGGAGCAACTCGATATTGATAGCATCTTGGAGAATGCCGAAGTCACCAAGACCAATGTCGACGACAAGCTCAACCTCAGCAGTGGTGGCATTGACTGGGACAACTGGATGCAGGTGACGGATGTCAAGGTGGACGACCTGGCCCTCGACTGGGATCAGATCATTCCTGCCGAGCAACTGGCTGTCATCAGGGCCGAGGAAGACCAGAAGAAGCACGAAGACTACCTGGCCAAGGCCATGGAAGAGAATGCACCGCGGCGCGCGACGCTCAAGAACCAACGGAAGAATGCAGACTCGGACCGCGCAGAGCGTTTGGCGAAGAAGCGGCAGCGCGAGAAGCAAGAGCAAGAAGAATACGAAGAGCGCCAGGCCGCGTTGCGTGACCCGCATCGACCGCTGAATGAGAAGGAAACCCGCAACCTGATCCGGGCTCTTTTCCGTTACGGCTCGATTGATGACCGGGCCGACGATATTATTGCCGATGCCCGGCTTGGCGACCGCGACCGCGACTTTATTTCTTCTGTGGCCCATGATCTTTACAACATTAGTCGGCAGGCCATTGATGCCAACCAAACCCGTGTCCGCGAAGAGCTGGAGAAGGCGGGGAAGGCGCTGTCTCGCAAGGACAAGAAGGCGGTGTTGGTGGACTTTGGCGAGGTGAAGAAGATCAACGCGGAGACCATTGTCGAGCGTCCGCCCCAGCTGAGGCTGTTGCGACAAGTCTTGGAAGAGCATGGCAACCCGCATTCGTTCCGACTGCACGATGCCACAAAGGCCGCTCACTATACGTGCGAATGGGGAGCTCGGGAGGATGGCATGCTCCTTGTGGGCATTGACCGCTACGGATTTGGTGCTTGGACACAGATTCGCGACGACCAGGAGTTGCTGATGGGGGACAAGTTCTTTTTGGAAGAGCATCGCGTGGAGAAGAAGGAAGAGCGCAAGCGAGGCGACGAGAAGAACATCCAGTCGCCTGGAGCGGTGCATCTGGTTCGTCGTGCCGAGTACTTGCTCTCGGTTTTGTTGGCCAAGTTCTCAGATGACGCAGCAGCGCAGAAGGCAGTGGAGAACCATCACCGAAGCAAGAAGGGCGGGCTGAACGGGCACCGACGGCACATTTCGGGCTCACCGGCGCCGGCGATGTCGAAGCGGCCGAGCCAGACGCGGGAGAAGCAGCGGGAGCGGCCGATTTCGCACAGCGACTACCTGAACCTCCGGCCACAGAGCAATGGCGGCGAGCGTCTGCTGGCGCCGCGCAACGAGTACAAACGCAAGCATGAACACGACCGAGACCACGACGAGCGCGACCGCAAGCAGCGGCGGGCGATTGACGGCGACCACCGGGACGGGAGCTCTTCGGCGGCACACCGGGACGGGGCGTCCAAGGACAAGGACAAGCGCAAGAAGCTCGACGCGGAGACGCTGGAGCGGCTCAAGAAGGCACAGCACAAGGCAGTACAGCGGTTCGAAGAGCTTATGAAGCTGGACGACGACAAGCTCAACTACGGAGACGACGAGCAGGTGATGTGGTCGCTGTTGAAGCCTGTGCGGAAGAACTTCAAGAACATTATGGACACGACGGCGGAGCGGGTGGAAAAGGCCAAGGAGCGGGCAGCGATTATGGGCAAGGAGCTGCGGCAGATTGGCGACTGTGTGATCGGCCTCAAGAAGAACCAGGCGGTGCCTGCAGAGAAGCTGGATGCTCTGATGCCACGGTTCTGGTAAGTGTGATATTGACGAGTGGATATGCAATTTCCAGAGTGCTAACGCGAATAGGGACTTTTTGTCGTCGATCTGGCCGATCAATGATTTTGCCGTATCGGGGCACCAGCTGTCGAAGATGTACCAAGCACTGCGGGCGAAGGATGAAAAGGAGGCCAAGGACCGGGCAGAGCGTGCAGACAAGCCAAGCCGGGACAGCCGAGACGACCTGGAAGACGGCGAGATCGATAGTGAACGAGACAACCGACGGGAGTCACGCGGCCCACGACACGACTACGAGCGTGATCGGGATCGGGATCGGGACCGTGAACGGGAGAGAGAGAGAGACCGAGACCGAGAGCGGGATCGGGATCGGAATTGGGGACGTGGCCGGGATGGGCGACACGGAGGGATCCTGGGTGACCTGCGCCGAGACGATGCGCAGGGCAGCGGAGACCGGCTGAGCTTCCGCAAGGACCGGAAGGACTACACGCCGCGTGAATGGGATCAGTTGCGGCCATCTCCATGGCAGCAGCAGCAGCAATACACGTCGCGGCCGAGCCCGTACTAGGAGAAGCGGGAACGGCGGCGGCATAGCTGGATACAGCATGATAGGCGGTAGCACGGCAACGAGGAGTACGGCAATGAAGTGGACGAGTATTCACGAGTTTGGCTGCGAGACGCACTTTGGTGATTTGTGATACCAGTGGGCATGTTGTTTACGCGGAGGATAGACAGCCCGGGGCTTTGTGTGATTTAGTTGGCGTTTTATCAATGGACAGGCATGGGCGGCGCGGATCCATCTTCGAGTTCGGAGTATCTTATCGTGGACAAAAGGGAGGCTGATATGCATATCGTTTAGAATACCGTCTAATTGCATAGCTTTGTGTTGTGTCTTGGAATTGCATAATGGGTGTGATCGACATTAGTCATCGAACACGTGGATAGCATGCACGAAGCGATTTGCCGTTGGCCTCGTCAACGGGCAAATCAAACGAATCCCGAAAAGAAGAACTAAAAAAACGCAAAAGCGCAAAAAAGGGCGGCAGGAGATGACGAAGTTGACAGGATTCCTTGGGGCGGGACCGAAGAACGGCGAGAGCCCAGCGACGGCTGTAAAACGGATGGCCGATCCCGAGAAGTTCTCGTGGGTTGACAGGTCGATAAAAAGGCCCGTGATCAGCATACGAGCAGCGAGAAAGACGCTGACCACGGAGTTTCCGTCGACTTTGAGTCGCCTACGAGTCGACTACGAGTCAACTACGAGTCAACTACGGAGTATTTCCGTATTTTCTCGTCTTACGGAACCCGCTCGGCAGTCCAGGCAGGCATGCCAGGCAGATTAGCCTGTCCTATTTTGGGCGTTATTTTTAGCGGCCAGCTTCGAAGTATGGAACAGCCATGGCTCCAAAGTACGGAGTACGGATTATTGCTACGTATATCTTACGGAGCTCCAGCCAATACGAGCCGGAATCCCACGAAGCAATCACAGAAAAACAAATACACCGTTGGGATACGACTCTCCACCCGGCAGGCGTGACCGGTCGAGACGCGCCTCGCTGTGTTTCGTCTCGTGCTCCTACTTCACAAGAGGCAGGCTCGATGCAGATACCGGCCAAGTATCATCCAAGTTGCTAGACAAGTGTCAGACAAATCTGAACCCTATACACTATATGGAATGGAGTACACTACTTTTACGCATACAAGCACAAAGCACGGCTGAAAGAGTGACTGTATGTGACTTCAGCTCCTTCCCTGCTGGGCGACAGACGCAAATAGAGGAAAGGGCGACTGGGCAACGAAGCAAGAGGGGTCTAGACAGGAAAATAGCTTTCTCTGGCTAGCCAGCGGGCCCACATATCAATATATTGCGGGAACTGGATAGGAGGAAAAAAAAGCTACGACTGAACTGGGAAGCAGGTCGGCGGGGTGAGGCCGAAAAACTAAATACACCACAAGAAAAGATTAAAAATAATAGCAAGAATAAATAGAAAAAAATTGTTGGAACTAAAAAAGATACAAGAGATAATAGATGCTTCTCCTCCTCCCACCCCCCCCTGTCTGGCTCGCGGTTTCCTTGTCTTCCTCGGAACTAGCTTGACTGGGGCTTCCTTCTTGTTCTGGTCGCCGCCGACTTTCCTAATCCTCCTCTTTTTCTCTCCCTTCCTCTTCTTCTCCCATTCTCCATCGCGAGATTCTCTGCTCAATTGCTTCTTTTCCTAAAAAATCCATCTGTTGTACGTTGTCTGGTCCATCTCGGTACGTGTCTGCTGTCTCCCCTCTCCCCCTCCCCCCTTGCTGCCCGATCCCTCCCACCTTTTACATCCCACCTTGTGTACATTCCCCTCCTCTGTGCTCGCCACTGCCGACGGGTGACGCCACAACCTTTTTTAAAAGACTTCAAAGCCGCTATTCACCCAACATTGCTGCTTCTGCTGCTGTGCTGCTTCTGCCGTGCCACCGTCTGGACACTCCATTCGACAGCATTGCCTCTTACCTGCATTCCCTGCGTCGTGGTCTGCCGTGCTAATACCCTGCCCTGCCAAACAGACGACATCTCCCGCAAACAGATAAATAAACGAAGCATCCTCAAGAGCTACCGTGTTGGTTTCCCCCTTTTCTCTCTCTCTTCTTCTTCTTTTCTACTTTATGATTTTCCCTACTCACGCTTTTTTGCCACCTTTGCAGATACTTGGCTAGCTCTTGCACGCTTTCACTTCTGTGTCTCCAGAGCTTCCCGCGACGTCACCCCGCATCACCTTTACAACACACCAACCTCTTCGTCTACTCTTGCAAAAATGGCTTCCCGAAGCGGCGCTACTTTGCAAGTCCGGGGGGCTCCCGGTGATGAGGAGTTCTCCCAGAGACATCACGGGAAGACCCAGTCTCACATGGTGCGTCATTCACCCCCAGCTGTCTGCTTTCGTTATGCTTTCGTCGTGCTTTTTGCTTTCCTGCTTTCCTGCTCTCCACTCTCTGCTGCTCTCCAACATTCATACTCCTTCTAACCCGTGAATATGCAGGCCTTTGAGAACACCTCTACCAGCATCGCTGCTGCACAGATGAGAAATGCGCTCACCGCACTCTCCGAGTCGGCTACCGACCCGGCACAGAGAAAGGTAGGCTAGCTTTGTCCTCACCGCTCCCTACTCTGGAGATAGAAACTAACCCCACTGCCCCGCCAGCTCTTCGAGACGGAGATGGACAACTTCTTTGCCCTCTTCCGCCGTTACCTGAACGACAAGGCCAAGAGCAACGCTGTCGACTGGGACCGCATCGCCCCCCCTGTCCACGGCCAGGTCGTCGACTACGACGACCTTGGCAGCTCCGAGGGCACCCAATTCCTCAACAAGCTGGCCGTCCTCAAGCTCAATGGTGGTCTCGGTACTTCCATGGGCTGTGTCGGTCCCAAGTCCGTCATTGAGGTCCGTGATGGCATGTCCTTTTTGGACCTGTCGGTGCGCCAGGTTGAGTACCTCAACCGCACCTACAACTGCAACGTGCCCTTCATCCTGATGAACTCGTTCAACACCGACGCCGACACTGCGTCCATCATTAAGAAGTATGAGGGCCATAAGGTCGACATCCTCACCTTCAACCAGTCGCGGTACCCCCGTATCTTCAAGGACTCTCTCCTGCCCGTCCCCAAGTCCTTTAAGGATGGCAACGAGGCCTGGTACCCCCCCGGTCACGGTGACGTCTTCGAGTCACTTTACAACTCGGGCGTGCTCGACAAGCTCATTGACCGCGGCATTGAGATCGTCTTCTTGTCCAACGTCGATAACCTGGGCGCCGTCGTCGACCTGCGCATCCTGCAGCACATGGTCGAGACTCAGTCCGAGTACGTCATGGAGCTGACCAACAAGACCAAGGCCGACGTCAAGGGTGGCACCATTATCGACTACGAGGGCTCCGTCCGCCTGCTCGAAATCGCCCAGGTGCCCAAGGAACATGTAAACGAGTTCAAGTCCATCAAGAAGTTCCGGTACTTCAACACCAACAACATCTGGATGAACCTGCGTGCCGTCAAGCGTGTCGTCGAGGACAACGAGCTTGAGATGGAGATCATTCCCAACGGAAAGACCATTCCCGGTGACAAGAAGGGCGAGTCCGACATCTCCATCATCCAGCTTGAGACCGCTGTCGGTGCTGCCATTCGCCACTTCAACAAGGCCCACGGTGTCAACGTTCCCCGTCGGCGTTTCTTGCCCGTCAAGACCTGTTCCGACCTGATGCTCGTCAAGTCTGATCTGTACATGGTTAAGCACGGCCAGCTGCAGATGAGCGCCAGCCGCTTCGGCGACGCCCCGCTCATCAAGCTCGGCAGCGACTTCAAGAAGGTCTCCGACTTCCAGAAGCACATCCCCTCGATTCCCAAGATTATCGAGCTGGATCACTTGACCATTACCGGTGCCGTCAACCTGGGCCGCGGCGTCACCCTCAAGGGCACGGTTATCATTGTAGCCACCGAGGGCAGCACAATCGACATCCCGCCTGGTTCCATCCTGGAGAACGTCGTCGTCCAGGGTAGTCTGCGGCTGCTGGAGCACTAAGCCCCACGCCCAAAGAAAAAGAGGCAGGATGGGGGGAGAAATCTTTGCGCTCTCGTGTGGTTGGTTCTTTGTCGGTGTTGCTGTTGTTGGCGGAATTGTGCGCTGTTTCACCCCCTTTTATGCAAGCTTGCTAAAAAAAAATAACGCCTATTTATTTTCTCTTCGTCGTCCCTTCTTTTTACCCGTCTCGTCCCCTTGCTTTTTTTACATCCTCCATCCTCGACCCGTGATAGACAACTTGCACCACAACTGACACCCCCAGAAAGGGGAGCTCACCTTACATTTCGCCAGCGGGAGCAAGAGTAAAGTCACATGACTTGGCCATTGGATACACGGCCGTCTGCTTGGGTTGGCTCTTGTGTCTTACACCGCGCTACAATCATTGTAATAGATTTCAGTCACATGATCTTGCTTTGCCCGTGATCGTAATAGAGTACAAGTACCCCTTACTTCTTTCTATATCAATGGATCAGATCCGTCCCCTGCCGTGGTGGCCAGCCCGTGTCCGCGCCTTGGAAGCGCCTTGCTATTTCGCTTTCCTCGTCGTGGCCGGCACGCCTCCGCCGTTGCCGGGACCGTTGCCGGACCCCTTCATCTTCTCTGTGCAGACAGGACAGAACCAGGCACCGTTGGGCTCGCTCTTGAGACCGACACATGACCAGTGAAACCACTCAAATGGACAGTCATCGTTGTCGCATGCCACCATGTCGCCAAAACTCACATTCTGGCACAGACAGTATTTGCGGTCGTCCCCCGCCTCGTCGTCGTCCACGTCCATCCGGTCGTCGCTCGACGGCGCCATCCCGCCTGCTCCACGTGGCGCATGCTTTGTCAGAGCCGCACCACCGGCACCACCTGTCCCTCCGTGCCCGCCTCCGCTGCCTGGACCTGTACCATGCCCGCCGGCACCCGCCGTAGAACCTGCGCCCGATCCGCCTCCCGCTCCTGACACGCCTGGCATGCCGCCCAAACTGTCCCGTTCACGCTTCATCTGTGGTTGCGAAGAGCCTTCCTTCTCACCGCCACCGCCACCGCCGGTACCGCCTGCATTGCCATTGCTACCACCACCTGCCGCTCCTGGACCACCACCAGGACCGCCGCCACCGTGCGACGAGCTCCGAACAGGCGTGCCGCGCCGGGATGACGCGTTCGAGTCGGATGCTGAGTCAGCTTCCGACAGCTCAGACTCGGCCGTCGAGGAGGCAGCGGAATGCTTGGCTGGTCGCTTCACACGCGACAGCGTCTTGCTTGCCGGTCCGCCGTTGGCCCCATTGCCTTTCTTACGGCCGGGGCCAGATCCGGCGACCACTCCAGCAGCAGCTGCCACGAGGCTTGACGAGGCCGACGGGGTTCCGGACTTGCGCCCAAGGCCCAACCCAGTCCCTTTTGTTGTGGCACGCGGGCCAGCGCTACCAGCACGCTGTATGCCTTGAGCCGCCTGATGGGACTTGGGCGTGCCAGGCCCCAGAGAAGAGTGTCGCGCAAGTCCGCTGGATGTAGTGGGTATGTTGGAAAGCGAGCTGTTGATGCGCGGGCCACGCTTCCCGGGACCTCCAGGCCCGGCCGAGCCCTCGCGAGTCTGTCGTCCAAGAATCATAGACGCGGCAGGGCTTGCCGGGGCCGACGATGAATGGCCTTGCTGGGTGTGTGCTTGGCGGTTGGCTACATGGCTCGCACCGCGGCCCGACCCAGATGGCGTGCTACCGCCGTTGACAGCAACGGTGGCCGCCGCATGGACTGCCGCTGGCGTGGACTCTCTGTGTGTACCGTTCATGGAGCCGTGATAACCGCCGTTCGAGGACGAGATGGCCGAGGGTCGGATGGACGGGGTCGACGGGTGGGCAGAGTTGGGTCGCAGCAGGGAGGGCAGTTCGTCAGGATCGGTAAAGCCAGGCTCGCTGCGATCGTAGAGTTGTTTCAGCTGCATGTCCAACTGGCGCACATGGCGGTCCATGGCCGCTTGCATGCGTTGGGCAAGCTGGATCTTTTCGTCGGCAAGCTTCTCGGCCTTGTCATAGTTCTCGACAATGGTTTTTCGGTAGCCTTCTTCGCGGGGGTTGGGCTCGTGGCTGCCATTGGTTTTGATGAATTTCTGGAGACGAGCATCGCGCTCTTCGATGATCTTGATGCATTCGTTGTATTTGGCATCGCGGTCGGCGATCTCGTCCTGAAGGAAACGGATTTCTTCGGGCAGGTTGGCTACGCGGTTGATCCAGTCGTCCAGGATCAGAGCCGGGTCAAGAGGCTCGCCGCCAGGCGGCATCCTCTTCACAAAGTCGATGGAGAGGTCGTCTCTAGGCATGGTGTCAACCAAGCACGGGAGTGTTCTGCGGTGGGTTTGGATTCTGGGATGATAGGAAAATGATAGGCTGCAGACGAAGCGAAAAACATGGATGGGGAAAAAAATGAAGATATCAAGATTCAAGCTGATGATGAATGCAGACGCTTGGCAACGAGTAGCAGAACGCAACGGACAGCAAGGAGAATTATCGGAAAGAAACGAGGTCCCAAAAACAGATAGAAATACACCAAAAAGGAGCAAAAAAGGACCGAACAGCCAAGAGAAAATGGCGAAAATTGCGTGGCTCACCTCGCGTCTGGCTTGTTTTTTTTTTAATATTTAAAATTTGGAGATGGAGAGTCAGGATGGCAGCTGGCAAGCGAATTACGGGGATTGGCGAAAAAAAGACGCTAGGCAGAAAAGAGAGACTGTGGGACAGCCAGCACGAGGCAAGAGCCTGAGGGTGGTTCCTGCCCAGGCAATTGGCGGCTTCTTTGCTGGTGATGTAAGCGGAGGCACGGATGTTGTAGCCGTGCTGTAGGAAGGCGTCGGGAGGCGGCAAGAGGCGTGACGAAGCCAGTGGCGAGAGGAAAACCCTGTGCGATAAGACTGAGGAATGGCCGCGGCAAGTACGGCACACGGGAAGAGGGAAGTAGCTTTGCAGAGGGCGTTCCGGGAAGGAACAAGGGGTGATGGACCAAAATAGGAAGGATGCAAGTAGTGCAGTGGGAAGGAAGGATGCCACGGGGGCAGCCAGGAAGCGGACAGCAAGGTGCAAGAGAAAAAGCAAGAGCAAAGGACGGACAACTGTGACACGGAATAGGAAAAAGTTTGAGCCTCGTTGCAGTGAGTAATATGGTCCGAGCGCCCTTGCAGCCCTGGCGGCAAACCTGAAAGGCGCGATTCCATTTTTGTGTTAGCGCTGTTTCTTCAGCCAAATGCTCATGGCGAAAACTGCGACCAGCCAAAGCGACTTGCAAGAAACAACAATTCGAGGACGACAGCCAACAGCACACATTGAGGGCGATTCTGACGGAGAAGTGAAGGCAAACGGGAATATACTCTACAAATATCGGTACTTTGCGCGAAAAGGACCAAAAATACTCACAGAAGGGGAAAAAAGACGACCAGACGAAGCCGAAGACGACAATTCGACAATTCGACACAGCTGCAGACAAGACGAGTGAGGGTGGTCTAGCCACCACGCCGATGCAATGACAGACATTGACGCATACCGGTACCGGGCGCCGCGGCCAAACTACTTGCCACACACAACAGCGGCAGACCGGCCGGTCGTCGAGGACTATGTGCAACTGGACCGACCCGGCGACCTCGACAATGCCGAGTACCTGGCCAAGGCGAAGCGGGCGGCGCAAGAGTACAATATTGTGCGGCCTAAAGGTTACAACGTGACCTTTCATACGAATCCGGAGATGGAGAAGCACCATTTTGGGCAGACACACCCCATGAAGCCGTGGCGGCTGACGCTGTCCAAGAGTCTCATTATGTCGTACGGCATGCCGTTTGCTATGGACAGCTACATTTGCCGGGCAGCGACGTACGAAGAGCTGAGCGACTACCACTCGGGAGACTACCTGGATTTCCTGGCCACGGTGCAGCCGGAAGCCGTCCCGCGCGACGTGGACAACCCCTACCCGGATCTGCAGTTCAACATGGGCGGGTCAGATTGTCCGTTGTTTGAAGGCCTCTACGACTACTGCTCCATGTCGGCAGGCGGTTCATTGGATGCAGCGCGCAAGGTGTGCAACCGGGAAGCAGACATTGCCATTAGCTGGGGTGGCGGACTGCATCACGCCAAGAAGGCGGAGGCGTCGGGCTTCTGTTACATCAACGACATTGTGCTGGCGATTCTGCAGTTGCTGCGCTGCTATCCGCGCGTATTGTACGTGGACATTGACGTGCATCATGGTGACGGAGTGGAGGAGGCCTTCTTCTCGACCGACCGCGTCATGACATGCTCTTTTCACAAATACGACCCCCAGACGTTTTTCCCAGGCACAGGCGCACTCGACGACAACGGACCCAAGAACGAGCACAATCCTGGAGCGCATCATGCGATCAACGTGCCGCTCAACGACGGCATCACTGACGAGCAGTATGGCATGCTTTTCCGCAGCGTTATCGGTGCTGTGGTTGAAAAGTTCCGGCCCAGCGCCATTGCCATGCAGTGCGGCGCCGACTCGCTCGCGGGGGACCGTCTTGGCCGCTTCAACCTGCAGGTGCAAGGCCACGGGCAGTGCGTCACGTACATCAAGTCACTCGGCCTTCCCATGATCCTCTTTGGCGGCGGCGGCTACACACCGCGCAACGTCGCGCGCGCCTGGTCTTGGGAGACGGCCATTGCGCTGCAGTGCGACGACCGCATTGACCCTATCATCCCGCTGCACACGCCGTGGCGTGACCACTTCCGTCAGCAGGAGCTGTTGCCCACGCTCGAGCAGATCGTTGGTGAGCGGCGACCCAACAAGAACCCCCCCAAGCGGATTCAGGATATTGTCCAGCACGTCCACGATCAGCTGCGCTTTGTCGAGCACGCGCCGAGCGTCGCTATGCGTGTCATACCGCCCGATCTCGGCGGCATCCGCGACGACGTCGAGGAGCGTCTCAAGGAAGAGTCCGAGGAGAAGAATGAAGAGTCACTACGGAAGACGCGTGAAGAGGGTGTGGGCACGGCGATGGAGTTTTGAGGGGGTGGGGACTGGGATATTCTTTTTATTTCTGTTTCACGTATAAATCGGCAAGTTTTTTTTTATATCTGGATATCCAATAGCAACCTTGACTGCAGTTTTCCAGTTCTCCAGTTTTTGACTTTGCGTTCCCAATCCAAGTTCCAAGTTCCAAGTTCCCATAACCAATAACCAATAACCAATACATTAAAGGGCATGCATTGATTGCCCTACAGACGAGGAAAAAAACGACACCCTAATAGGAGACATCTTTACGGCCCAGGTTTCTTACTCACCCCATGTTCTTTCTTCTTTAGTCCTCGTCGATAAAGGCACTCTCAGCCTCCTGCTCCAGCATCTTACGGCGGAGGCCGCGCGACTGGACAGCAACATACGTGACCAGGCAGATACCGACAGTCAGGGACAGCATCAGAAGCATGAAGTTGACCGGGATAGGGTTACCGTGGAAGACGACGTGGAAGAGGTAGTCGAGGCCGGACTGGGCAAAGTTGAAGAGGCCAGCACAGCAGATGATGGTGCCGTAGACGGTGCCAAAGGTGCGGAAACCAAAGACCTTGGCACTGTAATCCGAGACTGAGGTGTAGTAAAAGGGGCGGTACATGACAAAGATGCAAATGTTGATGTAGGCAGACCAAGTGCGCGGGATCATGCCAAAGGTGCCGATGACGGAAGCAGCTGTCACAAGCGTGCTCAGGACGGCGACCGTGCTGTTGTTGTCGAGGAAGAGACCAATAAAGGGGATGGAGATGAGGCCACCCAGCGGCAGGGCAATATCAAAAAAGTTGTTGATCTGGACGGCCTGTTCGTGAGATCCCAACAGCGCCTCGTACTGCGGCCGCACGGTGGCGACAAAGTAGTTGATACGCGTCATCTGGATCAGCGTGAAGAGGCAGATAAGGACGAACCACGGCGAGCGGATCTGCTCCAGTGCCGTGCGGTTGTGCATCACGCCCCAGACGCCCGAGATCTCGTTCTTCTTCTCCTCGCGCACTGCCTGCTTGTCCGCCTTGGCCGACCCGAGCAGCTCCTCAATGTCGGCGACGACCGACTCGCGCCGCACGCGCGCTTCTTCTTGTAGCAGCGCCGTGTGCTCGTCCACCTGGTCGAGGGCCGGCAGCCGCTCGTTGTCGCACGGCTGCTCCACCTCCTCGATTTGCTCAATCAGCTCGCCCACGGTCTTGTACGACTGCTTCGGCAGCAGCGTCAGCTGCAGCACGACAATCAGCGCCGGCACGGCGAGATACGACAAGAAGAACTGGCGCTGGCCAAAGGCGCCGTCGGTGCGTTCGTACAGCAGCCGGTACATCAAAAAGAGCGCGCTCGAGGCATCAAAAGCGCCCGTCAGCAGCGCCAGAATGAGGCCCGAGTTGCGCGGGAATGCGTTCGACAGCTGGAACGACGAAATGTACGTGAACGGACCGCCAATGGCCAGCAGCAAGTAGCCCACGAGGTAGCCGTCAAAGGGCAGCAGATCCGTCTGGGGAGCATGTGCCATGGTCAGCGCTCCAATAAAGAGAAAGCCAGCGCCCATGAGACCACAGACACGCGGTCCGTAGTGGTCCAGGATGGCGCCCAGCGGCAGGGCGGCCACATTGGTGCAGACGGCGGCCACGGTGAACATGAAGTTTAGGTGGATCTCCACGCAGGTAGCCTGGTCGTCTTCGTCGCCGGCGCTGGCACATTTATCACGGTAGGCGCCCTCCTTTTTGAGGACGGGCTTAATGGCGGCATAGCCAAAGATGATGCCGGCGGCCACGAGGCAGTACAGGACGGTAGCAATGACCTGGGCTGGGAGGAGTTAGAGCGGGGAGAGCGGGGAGAAGAGCAGGGGAAGAAGGGCGGAGCAAAGAAGAGCAGGGGGGGATAAGACAGAGAAAATCAAAAGAGGGGAGAACAATACGCACCCACGCGCTTCCATCTGGGCACTTCAAAAGCGCCAATGGCTTGAATGTTGTCATGACGGTCCTCTGGGGGATCCCATGTTTCTGGCAGCGGGTTGAAACTGAGCTTGCGAGATCGGGATCGAGACCGAGACCGCGCAGAAGCGTCAGAATTCCGGCGAGAAGAGTGTGCACTGGGCACATAGGAAAAGGATTCGAGAGAGGCCACACGATTGAGAGACATGGTGGGCACAATGAAAAGAGAGAGTGAAGAAAAGAAAAGAAATCAGCCGAGCAGGGAAACTCTGAGGATTAAGAAGCCGCCGAGGAAGGAAGAAAAAAAAAAGCTTGCACAGGGGACCTGTGGAGTGTTCCGTGTCAGTGTACCCTTTGAGTATGGGGTTACGGCGCTTTCCGCCAGCTCGAGAACCACCTGATGGGGTAGTACGACGTATCGTATCGTGTTAGCAGATCTTTTTTTCCCTTTTTGTCTTTCCTGTTTTTATTTTTCTTGTTTGTGACTTTTTTTTCTTTCCACCAAAAAATCAATGGAAGATCTGTCTGCAAGTCAATTGGGTCTGAAAATTCAACGGGAGATCTGTCACTTATGATAAAGAGTACTGGGCGCCTTGGAGCCGCGCTCGAGTGCGGCCTTTTTTTTTTGCTTTGGCTGGCTTATCCTGCTGTTCTTTGGCGATGCGGTTTCTGGGCGCTGGGCTTGCAGGGGTGGCTGCACGAGATAAGAGCTTGCTTTTTTGTTCTCCACCTTCGCCTCAGTGGATCCAGTGATCCTGGGTCCCATTGAATCCATCCATCAGGCCAATGGGAGCCCCCGATCGGCTACAAAAAAGTGGGAGGATGTGTATTAATAGGCCATGGCGAGACACGATCATGCTTAGTAATCAGATACGAAAGGAGGGGAAGGAAAAACGTGGAACGACAAGAGTATCGGGGAACACACCCGGCAATTAAGTACAGCTATTGCGATTGGTGGTAATGGCATTCACTGATCTATTCGTGATTCCCAGAAACGGCAGAACTGGTAAATAGCTATGGGAAAAAAAAGGTCCAAGCAACATAACGGTTTCTGCAGCAATGACATGCGTTAAATACGAATATTTCAACTACTCGACGCCATACGCCGCCATCTCTTAGGCAGGGGCGATGCAACCGTTGAGGACAAGATGTTCCGTTAGTCTACAGGGTGTGCGGCTCTAGATCCCACTGGCTATTGCAGAAGCTGACCAGGATCAACTAACAGCCAAGGCAAGCTTCGGCCCTCGCCTGCAATGGCCATGGAATTTTCCGAGTGCATAGAGCAAACAAGTCATACTGAGTTGGATGCCATCACAACTAGAAGCCATAAAAACAGTAAATAGTAGCACTCTGTAAAGTACAACAAACAGTACATAATATATAGTAAATAGTGAATAATAAACAATAAATAATAAACAGCAAATTGTAAACAGTAAAAGTAAACACAATAGACAGCACTAGGAACGGCAACAAAGAGAGTGAATCACAACTAAAGACAATCCACCATGAAAACTTTTTGACCGTGAGGCCGTGCCTCGTCAGATGCGGACGACCGCTGACAAATCTTCCACCGTTACATTTGCTCCAGTTATTACAACCAATCACAGTAGACTTGCTCAGATGCCCTCAAGAACCTATCACTGGCTTCAAAATCAGGCTTACTTTGCGAGTTCTCAGGTTGGAAAGCAGCCCCGCACAAACCGCCCTAGCGCCGATGCCCTCTTCACCACAAAAAAAAATTATTAGCATTGTTTGATTGTTTGCAGGCGAAGTTGTCCCCTTTCGTCACCATCGTTTCTTTCTTACCGCTACGTTCGTCAGCACAGCTGTTGCTTCGCCAAACTTGCTTGATTTCTCTAGCAAGCCTCTCATTCATTCTCATTTTTGTGATTTTCCCTGATTTACCACCAAAAGTATTGCATTCTCGCCTTTCTACTACCCCGCCAAAGTGGGAAAGATTTTTTCACAATGTCTGATAAACTTACACGGTAAGTCGTTCTGCCCAACGGGCCACCACAGCCGTGTCTGGCTTCATTTTTGGGGATGAACTGGTACTGACCATCTTCCAGTGTGGCTATTGTCAGCAGTGACAAGGTATGTGGATGCCGAGCAGGGCCAGAAGGTGAAGTAGTCTACTGACACAGGAGTTTCGAATGGGAACAGTGCAAACCAAAGGTATGTTGCAGTCTGTCTTGTCCGAACCTCCCGAGCCGAGACTGACCGGTATAGAAATGTCGTCAAGAATGCAAGAAGTCGTGTCCCGTTGTCCGCAGCGGCAAGCTGTGCATCGAAGTAGCGCCCGACTCGCGAATCGCCTTCTTGTCCGAGAGTCTCTGCATCGGATGCGGTATCTGCCCGAAGAAGTGCCCGTTCGGCGCCATCACGATCATCAACCTACCTACCAACCTCGAAACACAGGTTACTCACCGCTACTCGGCAAATAGCTTCAAGCTGCATCGACTGCCCATGCCGCGGCCGGGCATGGTGCTGGGTCTCGTGGGAACCAACGGTATCGGCAAGAGTACGGCACTGAAGATTTTGAGCGGCAAACTGAAGCCCAACCTGGGCCGCTTCGAGAACCCGCCGGACTGGGAGGACGTCATCAAGTACTTTCGTGGTTCGGAGCTGCAAAGTGAGTAGACCGAGGAGGAGCGGAGATTGAACGGAAACTAACTGTATAGACTACTTCACGAAACTGCTCGAGGATGACCTCAAGGCCATCGTCAAGCCGCAATATGTGGACCAGATCCCCAAGGCCATTCGCGGCCCGAACAAGTCGGTCAAAACCCTGATTGAGAGCCGGGTATCGCTGGGCAACCTGGACGAGACTCTGGACGTGCTGGAGCTCCGACACATTTACGATCGTGACGTGACGCTCCTGTCTGGTGGCGAGCTGCAGCGCTTCGCCATTGGCACTGTCTGCGTGCAAAAGGCCGATGTCTACATGTTTGACGAGCCGTCGTCGTACCTGGATGTGAAGCAGCGTCTGGCGGCGGCGCGCATGATCCGCTCCCTGCTGCGCTCTGACGACTACGTCATTGTCGTCGAGCACGATCTGTCTGTGCTCGACTATCTCTCGGATTTCATCTGCGTGCTGTACGGACAGCCGGCCGTCTACGGTGTGGTGACTCTGCCGCACTCTGTGCGTGAGGGTATCAACATCTTCCTCGACGGCCACATCCCGACAGAGAACCTGCGATTCCGTCAGGAGTCGCTGACTTTCAAGCTGTCAGAGGGTGCTGATGACTTCATTGTAGACCGCTCGCGCGCTTTCCACTACCCCAAGATGGAAAAGACCATGGGCAACTTTAAGCTGAGCATCGAGGCTGGCGACTTTACCGACTCGGAGATCCTCGTGCTGATGGGCGAGAACGGTACGGGCAAGACAACCTTTTGTCGGCTGCTGGCCGGTGCACTCAAGCCCGATGGCACGCGCCGTGTGCCCGAGATGAAGATCAGCATGAAGCCCCAGACGATCACGCCCAAGTTCGAGGGCACTGTGCGCCACCTGTTCTTCAAGAAGATCCGCCCGGCCTTCTTGTCGCCTCAGTTTCAGACCGACGTCGTCAAGCCGCTCAAGCTCGACGACTTTATCGACCAGGAAGTCAAGAACCTGTCCGGTGGTGAATTGCAGCGTGTTGCTATTGTGCTGGCTCTCGGCCTGCCTGCCGATATCTACTTGATCGACGAGCCGTCTGCCTACCTGGATTCCGAGCAGCGTATCATTGCCGCCCGCGTCATCAAGCGCTTCATCATGCACGCCAAGAAGACGGCTTTTATCGTCGAGCACGACTTTATCATGGCCACTTACCTGGCCGACCGCGTCATTGTCTTTGACGGCAAGCCCGGCATCGACTCTCACGCCAACGTCCCCGAGTCTCTGCTGACCGGCTGCAACTCGTTCCTCAAGAACCTTGACGTCTCTTTCCGTCGTGATCCGGTCAACTACCGCCCGCGTATCAACAAGGCCAACTCCCAACTAGACCAGGAGCAGAAGGCCAGCGGCAACTACGTGAGTTTTGTCTATTTATCTCTTTTTTCTGAACCCTACTGACCGCCCAGTTCTTCTTGGAGGAGGACAACAGCAAGGCATCTTGAAGGGCAGCACACCGGGCATTTTCGACAAACGCGCGCCGCCACAACCGCTCAAGCCGACGCCGGCATCGCCTGGCCCGCCGCTGCGCCCATCTCGCAGGAGAAACAGCACTGACAGCAGCAGCAGCAGCGGCAGCGACAACAGCAGCCAGGCCGGCAAGCACGGCGCCCTAGGAGGCCACGACTGTGATAGCAGTGACGGTGGCAGCGACGAGGACGGGCCGGATGGCTGACCCTGGCGACGGCAGTCTATCCCCTGTTGTCTGGTCCTACGTGGAAGGTTGGAGAGGAGCGAAAAAAAAGGAGGAAGACAGGAAGACAGAAAACGCTTGATCCTGTAGATTGATTAGTCATCCAACCAGACATGTAGATGGAGGGGCAACGGACGAGACGGATGACTGCCGTCTGGCTCTAATAGATTTAGAGCAAAACCACCGAAATTCACGTCACTTTTGATAGACAGATTCAAATCAAGTTTGGGATATTTGTTTTATTTTCACACTTGACTACACACGCTATTAAGAGCCGAACCCGTCCGCCTGCCTGATCATACCTCTTGCCACACCGTTTTTTAGTTATCCTCTCATACGCTTGTCCTCCTTTTCCTCCCCCTCCTTTTTTTTTTTTTTGGGTGTTTTTCGTTTTATAGTTGCCGGCCAGCAAAACATGATGACATGAAAACATGATAGGAAAAAAAGTGAAAAAAAGTAAAAAAAAGTGAAAAAAGGTGAAAAAAGAAACAATGCATGCTGCCTCTCTCGACCAAAGAAAGCCAAGAAAGGGGTATTAGAGCAGCAAAGTATACAAGGAAATAAAACAAAAGAAGAAAGAGGGCCATGGGCAAAATAAGGAAATGCAGGGTAAAAAGAAATGCAAAATGAAAATGAAAATGTGCGGTTCAGTACGTACTGAAGGGCAAAACAAAAGGAGCTCGAGCGACTGGGCATTTGGGGCTGTGTTCCGCCGGCCGTTTGTTGACAATCGCCCAGACCCATCGTCTCGCTCAATCCTCCTCGATCTCGCCCTCCTCGCTGCCGCTGTGCACTCCGCCGGGGTCTTCCTTGCCGGGGACCGTGCTGGCAGAAGCCCCCGTGGGCGTCGATGTGGATGCTGCCCCCGAAACGGGACCTGAAGCTGGAACAGTAGAGCTAGCCGGGGGTTCCTTGCTGCGACGAGGCTCATGCTGAGGGGTGCGCTCACGAGATGATTCCCTTTTGACTCTCTAATGGGAGTTAGTAATGAACAGAATGAACAGGACGGAGACTGCATGACAAACCTTTGAGTCCCGAGACTCCCGACGGCCCCCATCTTCGTCCTCCCGACGCCGACGCACCGACGGTGGCTTCTCATCGCCATAGTTGAGTTCCTCCGGAATGCGATCGGCCACACGCCGCCGGTACTGCTTCTCTCGTTCCTCCTCTCGGTCACGCCGCTCTCGGTCATAGTGGCTTTCGTCCCGCCGCGATCGAGGCGGACGGTCTTCGTCACGGTACCGATCACGTTCACGTTCACGTTCACGTTCGCGGAAACGATCCCGGCTGTCCCGGCTGTCTCGGTCCCGGTCTCGGCTGTCCCGATCTCGAATCCGGTCACGCTCACGCTCTCGGTCCCGCTCCCGATCTCGTGGGTCTACTGACCTACGGTCATCCGCACTCTCTCCGAAACTCGGTCGATGGTTGCGCTCTCGCTCTGCTATCGCCCGCCGACGATCGGCCTCATAATTGTCTGCCTCAGGAGACCGGGATCTACCCAGCCGGCTTGATGGACCGCTGCGAGGCAGTCGCTCACCTCTGTCTCTCTCACGGTACGAGGACGAAGAGAGACCTTTGTCATCTCCTGCACTCGCCCGCTCGCGCCGACGTTGTCTCTCGCGCTCGGCATCTTCCTCCCTGTCACGCAGACGTCGAATGTACTTCTCGACAGCGCTTTGCCGCGCCTCTTCTGAGTTGACGGCCTGGTATTCTTCAGCCTTGAGGAGACGGGGCTTCACCTTCTCATATGTGTCACTGGCCGTCAGAGGCGGCTGCACATGCTTCAAGAATGCCCGGAAATCGTCAAGAGCCCGGCGTTGATAACGCTCCGCCATTCGGTCTTCATCGCTCCGTTGTTCTTTTTTCTTGGTTTTGAGCTAGGCAGCGTGTCAGGAAGATAGGAACCAAAGAGGTGAGGTGGATGACAAGATGGGTAGGAGAGAAAGGAAGAAATGAGGAAAAGAGGAATGGAAGAAATAAAGAAAGAAAAGGAAGGAAAGAAAAGAAAGAAAGGAAAGGGAAAAGGGAAAGGAAAAAGGGAAAGGAAAAAGGGAAAAAGGAAGGGAAATGGAATGGAATTAAAATACATACTTGCTCAAAAATGAGCCCCAGAACATCTCGGTCAATGTTAGCAGTACGACGATCATCCCGCATGAGACCGAGAAAGCTGTCAAACGTAGTGTTTGGCGCAATGTCAAATCGTTTGTCCTGGGCACGTATTAGTGGTGCTGTTACGCGTCGGTAGGGGGTTCGGGACGGACTTGGACAACGTCCTCCACATTGTTGCGAGTCGCCCGCAAGGCGCCTTGCTCTTCTTCGACAAGGTCCCAGAATAGGTCTTGAGGCGTCGATCCGGCCTGGCCAACCATGTTGAGGTAGCGATCATCGTGCTCGATCAGAGGGTAAATCTGCGTCCACTTGGTGCCAGCCTTGATCTTGTCGGCCTTCCTGAGGTCGGCAAGCAAGGCCACAAAAGCCTCGCGGTTCTTCCGCTCAGCCCGCAGCTTTGCCGTCTTCTCCTGTTGCTTAGCGTCGTTCTGCGCTCGCTCGAGCGCCTTGATGTGGTTCTGGAATGCGGTAAGAACGTCAAACTTGCTGATGGGAGGGTACATGTCGTCTTCGTCATCGCCGTTCTCGTTGCCGTTGTTGTTCGCACCCTCCGCCCGCAGCTTTCTAAACTGCTTCTGGAAAAGCGGAGTGGCCTCGATGACGGGAAGGGCATCGGCCCAGCGTGTGTACGGGTCTAGATGCAGCTGCGGCAGCAGTTCGATCAGGCTATCCATGGCATTTTTGCGTGCAATAGCACGCTGCTCGCGGTGGGCACGACGAAGATCGGCCACATAGTCGTCAAAGAGACGACGGCGTTCATTCTCGTCGTTGGTCGACCGGAAGATGGTCTCACCCTCCAGAATGGGACGGGCCGTACGCCAATGCGTGTAGTGCTTGATCTCTGGATGGCTGCGCAGCATAGTAGCAAACCCTGCTCGAAGCTTATTCAGTCGCTCACGGGCACGTTCCTTGTCCTGGGCCACCACATCCTGGCAGTATCGCTCAAATGCGGCCTTGCGCTCACGCGGGTCCCGAATAGACCGCGAATGCGGGTCCTTGGCAATGGCCTCGAGCGTCTGAATCCATGTCCAGTCAGGCTGGACGCCGTTGCGACGCAGCACCTTGACAAAAGCAGCCTCTGCCTCCTCCGCACTTGCGTTTGCCGTCGACTGTTCTTGTTCATAGCCACTCGGCACCAACGCCGTCCGCTGCGTTTGCTCGTTGCCAGAACCACCATAGCCCAGCTGGCGGGACTCGGGAAGGGGGCCGTCGCGAAAGTCTCGTGGATGGTCGTAGCCCGCGCTGTTGTTGGCATGGTATGCAGCAGGCCCTGTGGGAATGGCCACTGGAGTTCTGTTTGGGCGTTTGTCAGATTCTGTTTGTTTGACCTTTTTTGTCACTCGGCGGTTGCGTTTGCGCAAGGAAAAGAAGAAGGCAAACATACAACGGAGCCGCGGGCGTAGAAGCAACCCCGAGTGCCTTCTTATAGGCCTCGGGCATCTCCCACGAGCTCTGTTTGGTCTCCGTATTGTGCCAATACTTTCGACCGCCTTCAGCCGTGTATTCTTTCCACGGCTGGTTTTGGAGAGCGCGCTGTTCACCAACACCCTTGTTAGCACTACACGTAGTAAAAGGGTCTTCTCCGGTAAGTCTTGCCTCGACGGTCGTCATCAGATCGTCTGGCTTCGTCCACTGCGTGACTTTGGTGGCCGCGTTGTAATAGTAAACGCGTCCGTCAGCGCTGCGGATTTCTTGCCAGGCATTCACTGCCGGCGGAGGCTGGCCATATTGACCGTTGATGCCGCTCATGGTGCCAAGCGAGAAATAAAACGCTTGGGAGGGATGCGAATGTAGTCAATAACAAATTCTGGATAAAGGAGGCGACAGCATAAAATGTGAATATTGGATGTGGTTGCTGTTTGTTTGCTGTGGCCCAAAAAAAAGAAGCTCCGCTAGCTAAGTGATTGCGGTATCCCTGCTTTATTTTTCTCATGGTTATGTAAGCAAAAAGAGCAAACGGACGACCCGTTTGTTGCATTCTGTCTTTGTTGCATATTTTATCTTTCTGCTTATATAATGAACATCGTCGGCCATGAGACCAACGATCTTACAGAGTGCTTGGCTTCTATCGCGTCTCACGTCGTATACGGTTGAGGAGCTCAGAGATGTTGGCTGCGCAATGAATGGATGCGACGAATACGACTCTGCGGGAAACAGACTTTCGCAAAAACACAAAACCCTGCTGTCTCCAGCTCCGTGCTGGTCTGAATTCGGAGTTGGGGTTCTGGCAAGGTTACAGGAACCCAACAAGCTTTCAAATGGTCATACCGGGTACTCCAATATGTTTCAAAGATTTGTTGGAGGCGCCGTGATCGTACGAGGGGAGTCTCACGGTCTCAGAATAGTGTCAAAGCTCAGAGATCCTCCTTTATATCACGTGACTTTGGTCACAACAGAAAGGAATAGAGTTTGGTCACAGAAGGCAGTTCTGTCGCAAGCACTCTTCCTATTTAACAGTGTTTCGTCCCCCTCTTCTCCAGATTTTCCACTTGTCTTTCAATTTTCCTGCTGTTTTCTTCACGATCTCACTTACCGGTTCTGCCAAATTCAAAGAGTTGAAGACTTACATCACTAAACAACAAATAGTTCTTCCCATCTTTCCTCTCCTATATCCCAACATGATGGCCAGTTACGCGTCCAATCTTGCCGTTCTCAGCCAACATCTCTCTGGCCACGCCACCACACCTACAGCGGCCACCTTCGCTGCCAGCCGAGCCAGCCGGACCAGTCGACGGAGGAGCTTCACAGACTGCGATGAGGGTGATATTCTCGATGACCTGGTCGGACCCACATCTTCACGACCACACTCGCAGAGGGAGTCTCGGCGTGCCGTTGTAGAGGAAGAAGATGACGAAGACGACAACACTTCCACCTGCTCTAGTGTAACCGCAGCAGCAGCAGACAACAGCTCGTTCAGCAGCCGTGGCCGCAGCCGGTTCAGTGATGTTGCGAGCATCACAAGCGTCAATGAGGCGGACAGCAGAACTGCTTCAGTGAGGCCCGTCGGAGGAAATACTGGAAACGGCGGCAAAAACGGGCGGCGGCGCCGCCGACGCAACAACCGCGGACGAGCAGCTCAGACGGAAGCTGAAGCCATTTCGGAAACAGCATCAGAGACGGCATACGAGACAGCATCAGTGACCGATTCGGTAGCATCCAGCATACCCAAGAACAGGAGCAATCGGAAGAGCAGAAACAACAACAACAGAGTTCAGCAACTCAAAGATGACAACCCCAAGACCAACAGAAACAGCAGCAGCGTAAAGAGCAACGGAAACGTCAAGAACAGCAATAAGGCAACAACAAAGCAAATCAAAGTCAGCCGGAATGAATCGCCAGCACCACCTGCTCGGCGCAGTCGAAGCACTCTGGGTGTCAACTCCCGCGAGTCCACAGTCACATCCCGGGGCAAACCTCGCCGGTCGCGGCATCCACAGCTGATCATTGGCTTGGATCTGGATGCCGAGATTGAACTCAAGTCCCGGGTGCAAGGCGACATCTGCCTGACACTGGTGTAGGTTAACCTCTCAGGGCTTTTTTTTATTCCCCCTTCCCCTTCTTCATCACTGACTGGCTGACCAGGAGCTAAGTTTAGAGGAAGAAGCTAAAAAAGCTCGGCGATCGTCGCCCGAGGTGCAGTGGAAAAAGAAAGGCAATGGCCATCTCGTGACGGTAGAGGAGTGGGAAGACTTGACCGAAGGGGAATGGGAGGATGAGAACGCTCAGAGTGGTGACAAGAAAAAGGGCCCCAGCGGTATCGTCAAGCTGGGAAAAACGGGAGAAAATAAGGAAGAGGTGGAAGAAACAAAAGAGGCACAGACTGCCGTTGGCACTCGTCGTGGGAGACACGAAATCTGCCACATGCGTGTTGCTCGCTTCAACCTTGGACGGCGTTGGTGGATGGATGGGTTCGAGTTTCTCGGCCATTTCCCACCACAGCTGGTCTTATCTGTGGCTGCAGCTCTGCCGTTTGTGGGCTTTGCAGCCGGCTGGGTCGCAGCGAACTGGAGATGAGCCAAGGGACTTGTGGAATGAGTTAAGAAAACGATTGTAACGATAGTGTATGCGGCCTAACTTTTTATGGTCGATTTATTTTGGGTACGGGAAAACACATGGTATTAAAATCATACATCATACTCCACCGGCGGTGCAGGGAGGAAAACAATCAATGCAGATATTCGACATTGTTTCAGTAGCATTCAGCCTGGGCGATAAAACGACTGGCTCTGTCCCATCTTCTAACAAGCAACAGGCGGGATTCTCTACTTCGAGACAAGGAGTGAAAGGCAATGTCACTAGTTCCATGTCATAAAGTCAACAGAACAGAGGCCAGAATGTAAGGGCTTCCTTGTCATGAACTGTTCCGGGCCTGTCTATATCAACGACCCCCAAAGCATGAGAGAATTGTGTGAAGTGTTGTCTGTACTTTTGATGCAGGCACTTGGGGTAGTTTAGATGAAGTTTTTTATTGCTATTTCAATCATCTTGTTTTCTATTCTATGCTTTCATCCTTTCTTTTTCTGCTCTTGTCTTTTACTTCTTTACCTTTTGCTTTGGTTTCGTTTGAATGCTGATCCCCAGCCGACAAGAATCAAAAGTTAAGTAGTCCATTCCCGTAATGTACACTTCTTTCAGAATAGATCTAAATTGACGAACAATCACCAGCATAAATCAATCACAGGAAACTGCGTTGCTTCTGTTGGCTGTTTGGCCAGCTGCAGGAACACTGCTGGAAACGTTTACGGTTAGATCCATGGCCGTGCGCGTCCACGAAGAAAAGTTTAGTTCATGGAGCCGTCGGCGCACGGAAGATGGTTAGTGGGCTCTGTACGTTGCCATTTTGCCAACGGCTGCCGAGCCTAAGACCTATTTCTAGAAGGCGACCTGCAGCAGTTTGACTATGTTAGATACGGCGACAAGACTGTCGCTGACGTGGGTGAGATGGACTTGTAGACGTTGACAAAGTTGTTCAAGGTCGTCGACGCTTCTCCGGTTGTATCCAGCCTTTCCTGCGTACATGTATGCTTGGTTAGCTTGTATCGTCGGGTGGCTGTGTTTTCTTGCACTGCTCGGACAGTGTCTTAGTCAAGTATCCAACGGCTTTCGAACATGTTTCAACCACAGTCGATCACGTCTTCAGTACGTGTAGCTGCTGGATGAATCGCGCTCGCAACCAAACACGCCTTTACGCGCGAGAACGAGCAACACATGGATGGTTCATAGAACTAAGTTGCGTTGAGACTAGTAATTCGTGAGCATCTATGGCTACAGCGGGTAGAATGGTCCTGGAATGATCACGGCGAGTACCTTGCGCATCCCCGTCCGTGCTCAGTCGATTTGCATTTCGCACCCGATGCGGTGCAGAATTTCCTTCCGGTCGCTGGGACTGCTCAGGAGCAGGCCCGACTTCTGCAGCGTGTTGCGGCGCCGGGCGGCCGTCAGGTCCACGGCCTCGACGCCGACTTCTTGCTCGATGGGCTTCATCTCCTCAGCCTTGACATTAACTTCGACCTCGGCCTCGACCTCGTCGTCGCTCCGGACGTCCTCGGCTCTGCCGCCCTTTAGGACGCGTGCCGAGACGCGGAGAATAAAAAAGGTCCACGCGCAAATGACGACTTCGAGCGCAAGCAAAAACACCAGGAACGCCGTCCGAATACCGTTTGTAAAGCATACCGTGCCCGCGGGGTCGTAAAAGGGCTCGAGCAGGTGCGACCAGCCTTCTTCGGGGGCCGGGAAAGGACCCTGTAGGTCGTTGGCAGTGCCCCTGTAACAGGGCACCGTGACGATGCGCGGCAGGTCGTGGTAGACGCTCCAGCAGGTCATGAGGTAGAACACATGGCGCGTGGAAATCCACGTAACCAGGAAGACGCCGAAGATGACGTCGCAGGCAGTCGTGAAGCCGATATATTTGAGGCACTTGGCCAGCTGTTCTAGTTGTTAGTATGATCGGACGGACAGCAAGGATTGTTCACCTGGGCAAGATATCGAACAGGTCAGCATGCAGATTTAATGTACCGGGAAGATGAGCTCTACAACGTCCATGAGCACCAAAATCAAATGGCCGACGCGAGTCTGATAGTAGGCGTATGACGCGGCAATCAAAGAGGTCGTAATGGCGTGATGGACAATCATTTCCCAATAGTCTTTCCGGCGCGCCTCGATGTTGACCACAATGACTTGCTGTATCCAGTAAGCCCACTGCGCCAGTATGTAGGCCTTAAAAAGCCCGCCAAGCTCTTTTTGGGGCCAACCAGTCCACAGCTCTTCGAGGTTCAGGAAGTATGGAGAGTGGTAATACAGGTACTGCACGATAGGAAATCAGTTAACCGCGGGATATCACGTCGAAATCGGGCATAAGGAGAAAGGGAAGCAGATCTTACTATGCCGAGTGGCCAGGCGGCACTGTAGTAAGCCAACATCCAACCCTGCTCCGCGAAACGGGTGAGGTCCTTTTTCTTGGTAATGCCGCAAACTCGGCCTAGAGGAACGAGAACCTGCCGCATCAGGGCGGCCCGGATGCCGACACAGACCACAATGCAAAAGGCGACGAAGCACAAGTCGTCGGGACCGGCGCTGTATTTGCCGGTCTGCGGATTGTAGTAGGAGAGCTCGAAGAAGCGGGCCGTGTAGGGCCGAGCCGTGGGGACGAAGACATGGGCGAAGAGAAAGGGGACGATGGCGTGGAACGAAAGGCCTGGAATAGAGCAAGTGATGCGATTAGCGAATGGATATGCATGTTTATGAGGTGGTGGGAAATGCTTATCTGGCCCCCCAGCGACGCTGGGAGAGCATGTTGACATACTAGCCTGGTTATCGAAGAGCCATTGAGACGTCATGGCGCGAGACGGCGGTCGCAATTCGGGGCTGGGCTCAATCATCATGGCGAAGAAGTCGATGTTCTTTTTTTGCCCCTCAACATTCCGGGGGTGGGAAAGGGGGAAAGGGGAAAGAGAATGGAGATATGGAGCAATGGAGCAATGGAGCTCGAATATTATTATTATTAGGGTGAGTTGGAAAATGGGTTGAAAAGAATGAAATGGACCAGTTACACCTCGTCAAGGCAGAGTTGTGCCGTGCCGGTCCTGGGTACATTGCCGTTGGCTATAATAGTGGTTAACCGTTATGACAAGCTATAAATTGCCGGTGCTATTCCAAGACACGGCGTGTGTATATACGAAATACGGAGTAGTAGGTACTGAGTCCACTGAACTTCAGCAAGTACGGAGTACCTACTCTGTTGAGAGCTAGCATGCGGGGTGATAAGATTTTTCGCACTCAACTCGTATAGGCACGAAATGGAATGACGGCTGCCTGCGCGAAAAATGAGCCCACCCCCTATTATTATCACTCCCTTCTGGAAACGGGGAATGACGGTCGGTTGTTTGTTCTTCCGCCCCAGAGTTCATCAGCAAGGGTGGCCATGTGCTATCCAACTTGGAACTTTGCATATTATTTGTAAGATATCTTCCGTCGATCGCAGCAGTCGTTGAAACTTGCAGAATATCTGCTGCCAATCAACGCTCAAGTCTTTGAGGCGAAAGCGGCCAGTCTTGGTTGTACAATCCCTGTCACGGTACGGAATACAGAGTATAGTGCGCCGTACTCTGTACTCTGTACTCTGTACGGGCGTACATACCCTGTAATTTCCTTGATACTGAAAATAAGCTTGGATCGTTCTCCCTTTTCACGAGAATAACCCGGAAATAGGAGAATAAACAATGATACAGAAACTCTGGCCACGTGACTCTGGCCACGCGACGCTATTTATCCGAACCAATTAGCGGCTCCGGCTTCCGGGTAATACTCAGATAAGTGGGTCCACCAGGGGCTGCTGATAGGGGAAATCAAAACCGGGTTGACTCCTCAACCTACGGAGTATGCGTACTCCGTACACAGTATCTTACTCCGTACCGTACCTTATCTACAGAATACAGGTACGATCTCTTCCTGTGCACTCTGTATGTGCAGCATCTGAGCTTGGCCGCTCATGGCCTTGCTCGATATTCTTGTTATCTGACCAAGTCCAAGAGTACTCAGTACACCCTTCTTCTCTTACCGGCTCCCCGGACCAGGCCCCGGGTCCGACGTAGTCTGCGCAGCAGGACAAGGGCCTCTGCGGGTCTACTAAAAAGAGCGTGCACGAAGAAACAGGGATCGCGCTAATACTTTCCTTCTTGACCACGAGCAACTCCGCCATGGTTCATACACAGTTCTTTAGTCCAGCCAGTCGGTGAGCCCTGCATGATGCACAAGAGTCAATCCAGATAAAGAGATGCAGATACTATGGCGCGTCATAGAAATGGTATTCTGGAAAGGATGTCCAGACCGTTAGGTTGCTGTGGCTGGAGTGTAGATCGAGTGCGACAAAATGCTTTCACCTCAAAAGGTACATTTCCGTCGAGGAATTCCAACAGTTTCAAATGCACTCTGAACAAAATTTTAAGTCACTGTAGCCTGCTATTATTTGACTGATGAAGGGCTAAGTAAAACTAAGTACAACGCTCTAAAATCAACTCCTCTATATGCGAATGGTAAAATATCTTCATGCTTCAGCCACCCAGGTCATCCGTCCTGTGAGACACAGAGGGGCCTTGGGGGCCTTTTTCATACTCGTGGAGCATTTATGCCGTGTAGGTGCAGCTGACGGGGCTCGCAACCTCGCCAGTGCGGGCGGAGAAGCCCAGGCAGTCGGTGTGGCCGGCAGGGTTGGTCACACCAGTGTCCAGCCAGACCGACCAGGCGTTGTAGGCAGACTTGGGGCAGGCAATGAAGCCGGCACCACCGAAGGTCAGATCACCGGTAGAGTCAAAGGCCCAGCCAGTAGTCTGGGCATTGGTAGGAACCGACTCGGCGCCCGTGACATAGCCAACCTTACCCTGGCCTGTTATCAAGGGTTAGCAAAAAAGAAAAAAAGAAGAAGGAAAAAAACAGGTTTGGCCAAGCTGCCAGGGCGCTATTAACTTACCCATGCCAGAGCGGTCAACGTAGAGCTTCTGGGGAGGGTTGCTGGTAGAGTAGAGGTACAGCTCGTTGTCGACGACGTTGAACTCAGCAACACCATCGGCCGTGGTGTCGCAGGTGGCGTTCTGGCCGTCGAGGAGCAGCCAGAGGCTGCCCTTGGCAGCGCCGACACGGGCGAAGTGGATGTCGCTAGCCGAGCGAAGAGCCGTGATTTCAAAAGGCTTCTCACCGGCGGCGGCAACGCCGGCAACGAAAGCAGCAGCAGCAACAGCGATCTTGGAGAAGAGCATCTTGAAGGTGATGTTGGTTGGGTGGTTGAAATGGAGTTGATTAAGAGAGAAGTATGATTATGAGAAGTGAATGCTTGAGATATGCTGAGAGATGCTGGATGAAGTTTGGTCTAAAGGCTCGACCATCGAGGTCTTTTATATTCATTCAGTTCCTCTTGCCCCCTCTTCTTTCCTCCCCTCCCCTCTTGTCCTCTGCCCCCCTCCCTCTCCCACTCGATACGAAAGGCTTGTTCCTCGTATTGGACGTGGCACCTTACTCCGTAGTCTGTACTTCGTACCGACACGAGGTGGGATGAAGTCAGTGTCCTGATCGGCAAGGACGGGATCAGCACTTAAACTTTGAGCTAAATGGAATAAAGTTCTGGTCGTTTTTCAACAAGTTACGTAACATACGTCTTGATCTTTGCCAGCTGTCAGGTTACCGTCCTATCCGCAATCAATCCAGGCCTCCAGAAAGCTGGCGTTGCCAAGCCAGACATTGGCATAAATGTTGGAATACGAAAATTTGGCGTTCCACGCCACTAATATGTGGGATAGCATGCTAAATATAAAACTATCCAGGGTATGCCGCCTGCGGGGCCGAGCTGATGATCTTGTGCTCCTCACGGTACCTCACGGGACTGGTGGGGAAGCAACACCGCTTTTACAGGGTAGCCACATAAGGGGGAAAAGGTTGGTGGCTGTACGGAGTGTTATGTGTGCTATACACAGTATTGTCACGTATATAACGGTGCTTTTTCAAAGGATCTCAAAGGTGCTACTAAGCGTATGGAATAGTATTCGAGAAGCTTTGCATGTCTTGTTGGTGCCAAGGCTGGCCCAAGCTATTCTTGCGTTTGTTGTGGTGTCTGCTCCGCCTGACACAACAATGATGAAGCAATGATGAGCTGTTTGTGGATTCACTTTTTTTCTCCGTCGCGGGCTGTCTGCGTTGCAATCCTATTAGCACCTCGATGACATCTCCTTGGCAATGACGGGGGCGTTAATCTTGAAGATGTTGGGGCCGGAAAAGCAAGCTTCTGACCGCCTCGCCGCCGAGGAAGATGGGGCATGGCCCAACATTACTCCAGCTTAGGCAACCAAATTACCGACGACGAACAATACAAGCAGATGCCAGTGTATTGGCAGTTCATTTGAACGAGCTTGGCTTCGAACTGGCGGGCGAGAGCAAGCTACCTTTGTGGTTTCGAACGGCTGGCTGAAGTGAAAACACGGAACTTTTCAACCCCATGAGAGGTTCTGGATTTTTGTGGTGTTGTTATTTTGAGATACGATGCTGGTTAATACTCCGTGGTCACGCCGAGGCAGTCATTTCCAACCCATGGCGAGAAAGCAGCCCTCGATGGAAAACCACACGATCTTTGGCGAGAAAACATCCGAAGCCTAACATATCCTCTTCTGGGTCTTCATCCGGCCCCACGAATCGCTTCACCGCAATTTATTCTATAAATTCAAAACAACTAAACTTGCTCATGCTTGTTACGTGTGAGCGGAATGCCATATATCACACAAGCTACTTAACAAAGGTTGCCAGCACCAAAGAAACATTCCTTCGAAACAGCCATCCTTGTGTGACAAACGGCTTCTTTACTGTTTGCCTTGATGCACCATCGCCCGAAATTCGTATTTTAATGTCTGAACACAGCTATGTGTCGGGCACCAATATACGAGAGGAAACGTGATGATGCATGGCCAAGAGTCTCCTCTCGGGAGGCGATATTCGATTTGACCTATTAGCTTTTTGTAATCGAAATGCTGTCCAACTCCGAGTTACGACAAAGAGATATTTCATAAGAAAAAAGTTGTTGTCTATGTATAAAAAGGACTTGGTTGTGCTACTTCTGTAATGAAACCCGATTAGACTTAATTTTAAACAGCAGAGTTGCCCTACGTGCTTTTCAAGCCCTCTTTTTGACGTATTTATGCGGTAGTCGTGCTACGCCCCGACCTTTTTGACGTACTCCATAGAGGCCCAACCACGCAAATCAACGCGTGACCCGAAATGTTTTTCCAATACAATTCGTCTATCTACAAACTTTCGAGACTTCTTGTCACTTTAACGGATTTCAAAGTAGCCCATAAACACAAGCCAACAAGTCCTATATCGTGGCGCCTTCTGTTATAAGCATGAGTCCTAAATACGTATGCTGGGCGCCACCAGTTTAGCTGAGCACTTCATGAACTTCCGCATCAGAATTTTCCAACTCTGGGTCCACGACAATACACTCCGTACTCGTACTCCGATTCCGTACGCCGGAAAAAGCGAAAGCGAAAAAAAAAAACACGACAGTTCCACATAATGGGTCGGCAATCCACCCAATTATTAGGCGTCTCTTTGCTTACAATCGGAATGAATCTGCCTTACTATGCTATATTCCGATTTCCTGCATTGCCGAAATTGCACGGACATATTTTACGGTCACTTTGGGGGCTGTTGGCTAAATCCAACAAATCTCGATTATGACGATAGAGAATGAAAAGGGAAAGGCTTAGTGGTGTCTATCTAGATGAAGAGCGTCCAGTGCTTAAGTATAAACATTCCTTTCTGAAGTATAGAAACTCAATAACCTAGTCCTTCAGAAACTTTTGGTTAGGCATGAAATTACTAACAAATAACAATGAAACACTATCGTTACATGCCCACTCCGTATATCTATTTTGAGCACAAAGGCCAAGGCAGGTCTGGAACAATTAACCTTACTGCCTAGAGTACTACAGAGTATAATTTTATCCTACCTTTCAGAACCGTCCATTGGCTCAACACCATACACAGTAATTCGTACGTAGTCCGTACTCCGTACATCTACTCGGTAAATTCCGCTACGACGCACATTGGCCCACCTTCTTTCTACATAATATATTTCTTGCTGATGTAATGTTTCATGGGATGTCCGAATGAAGCTATGATGAGCATTTCTTTTGATAGAGACTTTCTTAACCGCGGTTAACCAGAAAAAACCCCCCAAGATTAAAGTATTACCGGGCCCCCAATTCCTGATTCATGTTTTGTGAGTACAGTAATCTGTATAAGATCACATCACTGCACTGTGTTGTATTTTTATGTACGGAGTACTCCGTAGCTACTCCGTATCTGTGACAGGATGCGTCGAATGATCTCAAAATGACGAAAGTTACGGAACACTTCATATCTTGTATCCAAAGCATTGTAACACTGTAAACTGTCATGCGTTCGAAACAAAGTGAATGTTTTTTGCGGAGTAACGGAAGTCACTAAGTTTGATGGAGAGTGGTCTATGCTCCCGAGCCAATAATGAAACGCCATTGGCTAACTATACGAGTTGGATAAGAGTTTACCATGTACTATTGATATTGAAACGTGGCAAATCCTTGGCCTCTCTCACCCTTTCCAGCCTTATGGGAGTGTTTTTTGTGTGTGTGTGTATGTGTGTGTGTGCAGCCGCAACAATACTCCGCATTCCGCAAGGGCCGATTGAATAGCATCCTATTTTGGTAGGTGTCAGTCTTCTTCATCCAAAAATGTCAATGCCTCCGCTCCCCGTCATCTGGGTTTGAAATTCTGCCATTCTCCCACTCCGTATTCACGGGTCTCGGGCATTTCCAGAACCGTCTCTGGGATCGTAACCTATTATATGCTTACGCGTATGGCATAATAATGTAGGATAGTGGAGCTGTGATAACGTTGTGCGGCGCAGTCGATGAACAAGGAAAAGGCACGGGTACTCCGTATAGAAACCGCTGTTTTATATATTTCTAAGTGCCTGCTTTATATGGACTGGTGCCCTTGAGGAAGAGAAAGGTAAAAATAAAACGTCCACCCGACAAAAAATCCAGTACCCGCTTTTTTTTGAAGCTGTCAATGATGCTGAGTGGGAAGATCGAAGATGTCTCCATGTGTTTTATTCAGTACGGAGCAAAAGCTCCACCGATCCTTCAAGCTTATCAGTTTCGAGTCTTAGCCTCAGTTCTTATTACACCCCCTTCTTGATTCCAGCCCCCATTCTCTTGTATCTGCCCAGCCCTTGGGAATGAAGGCAAACACTTCGGGAGTTCATGGCCGCCATCTGCGGCGCAGTTCGTGGTTTTATTGCAGCACTAGTACGGAGTACTTGTGCTTAAATAAGTAAGTCCGAAACATTAAAGAGTGCGGAGTACGCCCTTGGAATCCTTCTGGCCCCCGCAGGCTGCAGCGTTGGCCGCACCGTTTGGTGAATGCGACATGATAGCAGGCATTGCGCCGCACATCTGCCTCGAGACTCTCGGATATATGCAGGACGTATTAAAGACGCTCTAAACCAATTTTGAGTACCGCTGTCATGGCTGACAGCTTGGACTGTATTTACGACACCAGAACCCATATTGGATGATATTTTTTTGAGCCGGCAACGATCAATATTACTATATACTCTCAATGGATGGAATTGAGCGCCGACGGGCACAGAACAGAAATGCACAGCGACGATTTCGTAGTAAGTTTTGGCCTTTTCACAACGCCCCGAGATCAGATGGCCGACACAAAAACAGGCAAAAAGGCATCTATAGATGCCGCCAAAAAGTCCTCATCCTCATATATTCCAGTAGACTCGTCGAACATAGAAGATGCAGCCACAGTGAATGGTACGGCCACTCAACCGCGTGAGGAGCCAACGGGCTGGATCGGTTTGACTACATCCGATGAAACGCGCGTGCGGTCAGACACGCTCGAAGCCGTTGGTGACTCGCTGTTGAACGGAGCATCGTATTTGGGTCCAGATATGTCGTTGGCAGACAGCCTGAGCTCCCAGAGTTTTCTGGACCTGCTGGCACAGTAGGTGGGACGGGAAGTAACCTTATGCATCGGAATATTCTGACATTTGGGTAATAGAACGCCGACGAACGGAGATTTCCACTCACCGCCTCCAAGTCATATACTATACAACCCAACAGCAGCCGTGGCAGCAGCACAAAGCCCACCAGAATCTCCAAAAAGACGAACCGGCAGCGATGGTGACACACAAGGACGGCCGAAAGCCGACGATGGAAAGACGTCACAATCCCTGATGCGTTCTATGCGGACATCACGCACGCTGGAGACGATCATGGCAGATTTTGGAGCCAGTGAATACCTTCCAGATCCCCGAGAACCGTTCCAGACATCGCTGCATATCGCCGCCGAACGCGGCCACGAAGACATTGTGAACATGCTCCTGGCACTAGGAATTGCTGTGGATGAGCGTGACAGCGAACACAACACGGCGCTACACCGGGCCACTCGGAACAAGCAACTGAGCGTGGCATTGACGCTACTGAAGGACGGTGCCAACCCTAATGCAGTCAATATTCTGGGCTGGACACCTGTGCACATTGCTGTCTCGGTTGGATCCATAGAGATTGTGGCCGCTCTGGTGCGGTACGGGGGAGACTTGACCATCAAGGCAAGGGGGTGTACGTGACAGGAAGAAGGGGGGGTGGGTGCTGTTTAATAGATATTTGCTAGTCGAGATAATAGACCGTTCACAAATTCAATGCTGCCAGATTGTTTCTTCCCATCTCTTGGTTTGCATTATTCCAGAATCTTGGCCACCTTGACTCTCACACCCTTTGTGCCTGACTTGGGCCGCGGCACAAACTTGTCAGAGAACAAGTCGACAGAATCACGCTCCGTCTCGAACAGGGTGCATTCAAAGCGCCGGAAAAATGTAGAAACCCCAATATACAGGTCGGCATAGGCCAACTGCATGCCAACGCAGCTGCGCGTGCCACGTCCAAAGACTACCATGTAACGGGACAGGGGCTTGCCGTCAGGGGCACGCGGGTCACCTTCCCAGCGCTCTGGACGGAAGACAAAGGGGTCCGGAAACAGCTGGGGGTCATGTGCCGCCGTGTAGTGGTCCATGCTGACGATGCTGCCCACGGGCAGGACGTAGTCCGTTTGATTTGTGGCGGAGTGGTAGACCATGGGCGTGGGCGAGAGGCGTGGAACACGCTGTGGCGTGCCGTAGCTGAAGCGCAGGGCCTCGTTGATGACACACGTCAGGTATGGCAGTTGCATGAGCGTGTCGAGGTCGGGACTGTACTGAGGAGTGGGAATGGCCGTGACCAGCTCAGCCCGGAGACGGGATAAGATGTCAGGGTTTGCCAGTAGATGGAAGGAACAGGTTGCCAACGCAAACATGGTGGTCTCAATACCGGCGCCGATGACCGAGATGGCCTCGTGCTGTAGACGCTTGGTAGACAGCTCGTCAGGCGGCAGGTCGGACTCGAGAAGGGACTTGAATAGCGATTCATGACCGTCTGGATTCTTCTCGCCTGAGGCATGGGCCGCCTTGGCACGCAATATTTGCTGCCGCATCTCCTCGTTGAAGGCGAGGACAGAGCGCATGGGTGGAGAAATGGCAGTGATGATCCATTCAGGGAGCAGTTTGAAAATCTTGAAGAACCAGGGGAACTGTGTGATGAAGTGGACAGGCTCGACAAGATCGTACCTGGATGGCGTTAGTGTTGGTAAAACGTTGTAGGGGATGACTTACATGGCATCAGAGAAGGCAGGACGAAAATCCGGAGTCAGAATGAAGTCATATGCCTTTTCCAGACAGTAGCCGACGACAATGTCTGAGGTAAAGCATCCCCACAGGTTGTTGAGGTTCAGGATGCTGTCATTGCCAACATATTCGTCGACCAGGCGCTGGGACAGACGGTTCATCAGGGCTTGGACATTGGGTGCATGCTGGGCAATCTTGCGGCGGGAGAAGTAAGGGTTGAGAGCAGCACGGCGCATGCGGTGCACGCTGTGCTCTGCCGTAGCAAAAGTTGACATTTCATTGTTAAAGCGGTGGGACAGCTGTTTCAGCTTGTCGGAATGGCGGGACTGAGAATATAGCGTCTCATAGAACGTCGGGTCCTGAATGTGCACCTCGTTGGGAGCGACACGAACAATGGGACCTGTGGACAAGAGTAAGTGTGGAGGAGGAGGAAATCTTTGGATATTCATACAGACGGAAAACACGTACCATATTTCTGGTGCCATTCCTGATACTTCCACATGAACTGACCGCCTGGGGATTTAAAGCACTCGTAATATGTCTCCACCCACTGGGTAGCAGCAGCAAGCCATGGACCAGGGATGTGACGTAGAGGGTGGAAAAATAGACGGTACGTGCAGAGTGCAGAGATGTACAGCACAGAGAAGCCGAGAGCAATCAAGGCCGTCTGGCCGAAAGTGAGAGGCAGGAGGGCCGAAATCTCGGCCGAAACTAGCGAAAGGGATGGCGCCATGGTGACAAATCAAACAAATCAAGAAAATATGTCTTCTACCAGACTTCTAACCACTAATACTCGTCTGTTTCAGCGGAAAATTGAGCCGAATTAAAGGAGACTCGTGCTCAGCATGACATTCTCCTGCTTACAGTGCATGACTGCGCAGAATAATCACCAAGGAAGGTCTCATGCTTTCCTCCTAACAGATTGGATCACACTCGATTAGAAATTGAAAATCAGAGGGTCCTGGGTAATGATATCGTATGGCTGACGACAAGGCCCGAGGCACAAACATCGGAGCACATGGGAAAGTATACTTATCACAGGGGCTGACTGCGTAATGCATGATCGTACGATTCTAGAGACAACGCTGACAAGACAGATGGGATGTGGTAGTTGGAGATTATATTCCAGCTAGACAACACTGAGAGGAGGTCCTTATGGTGATGTCCTCCTCATGATAGCAATCCATACATCCTTCATTGACACGTAGTCGGGTAGAACAGTAAGGTAAATGCAGGTTCCCGCCCTTTAACATCGGCAGACCACTCTACAGTCAAAGAGAGCAACAGGAATACTGCTTACATTGCTGCTCTGCGCATGATAAATTATATCTTCTGCTATTCTTTATGATAGGCTGTTCGAGATGCTGACCTATCCAGGAACACTCGGAAAGGGTTCAACCAAACAATTGATTATATCCACTCTTAGTAATGAATGCGTGAACGTGTTGTCAATACTCTGTACTCCGTACTCGGTAGAAATGTCAAATCGCTACAGAAATCCAACGGAAAATATGGGCCCCATCCTCAAAGGATCTACACCGCCGCCACCAATAATACGACGCAAGATGCAGGGTGCGGAGTACTCCGCACAGTCCGCAAATTGTCCGCAGATGGTCCGCAGATGTTCCGCAGATGTTCCACAGGATAATCCTCCGCACTCCGTACATGCTATTCGAAGAATCCGTGTCAGCATTTAGTGATGAACGGCAACTCCACTGACATATCGGCCGAGACACAAACAGCTTTCCTTGCATCCATGCAGTTTTTATTTTCATGCTTGATAATCATATTTCTATTCCCTTCCTTTGATATTTGTAATCTTTCACCTTATACGCAGCCAAAACCTCCTCTGCTTCATTCAACTTCCCAAGCATCCAGTTCTCCATCCACACACAAAGCATTCAAGCAAAAATGACCACCATCGTCCTCATCACTGGAGCGAACCGCGGTAGGCATCTCTTTCTAGTTGATCATACCCCAAACAAGAAGCTGACTTGCAGGCATTGGCCGTGGCTTGGCCGAGAGCTTCCTGTCCCGGCCGAATCACACCGTTTTTGCCGGCGTTCGGGATTTCAATTCCCCGACAGCTGCCTCTCTGGAGGCCTTTCCAACCGCCAAGGGATCCTCGGTCCGTCTCGTCAAGATTGAGAACACCTCTGATACAGACCCCCTGGAGGCGGTCAAGACGATCTGCGCCACTGGCGTCGACCACCTGGACCTCGTCATCGCCAATGCCGCTCAGATGCCCGTGAACAGACGCATTGAGGCTATTGAACTGGACGAGCTGCGCCAGCAGTACGAGGCCAACTTTTTCTCGGTGGTGAAGCTGTTCCAGGCCGTGTACCCCCTGCTGAAGAAGACAGCCGACGCCAAAGGACAGCCCAAGTTTGTCGGTCTCAGCAGCGAGGCGGCCAGCATCCACAATCTCGAGGCCAATACACCTTACCTTCTGGGGGGCTATGGCTCTGCCAAGTGTGCCGTCAACTACATTGTGCGCCGTGCACAATTTGAGAACGCGTGGTTGACTGCGTTTATCGTCAACCCGGGCTTTGCCCAGACGGACATGGGCAATTCTGGAGCCAAAGTTTTTGGTCTCGAGAAGGCCTTCGTTCCCGTCGAAGACAGCGTCAAGGGTCTTCTCAAGCATGTGAGTAGATGTGCATTCTTCTGGTTCTTTCACTGGCTAATAAGTAGATTGACGGTGCGACTCGGGAGAAGGCTTCGGGCAAGTTCCTGTCGTTTGATGGGACGGAAATGGAGTTTTAAGAAGGCGTTCTAAGAACAGGAACTCGGAAAGTTTCTAAACTAGTTTCTATTTAGCGTATTGAATAAACGATAGATGTTTCAGTCTTACGAGTAATGGATCTGTCAAGTGGTGCAAGTTGGTATTATCATCAAGTCATTGACTTCAAATAACTAACAGGATGTTGAATGCACATCCCTTTGTTTTCGGAATTTTTGACCACACAGTCATATTCTTAGACTAGATTTATTATCTAGAATTTCACATTTATCATCACTCTTTCAACGCGAAGTACTTCTAGTAATCCTTCACTTTTATACACCCCAAATAATGATAAAATATTAGATTATGTTCTGCAGTCTGCTACTGGCGCTAAATAATCAATCGAGTCCTCAAAGTTTCAGTGAAAAGAAGTATAATCAAACAGGACACAGGTGACCGTCTCCAGTCAGAGCCATAGCATCTGAACCCACTGCCGTCACAGCCCAAAAAACATTGTCCGGGTCGTACTTGTTCTTAATAGCCACCAGCTGATCATAGTTACTACCATAGAACTGCGTCTTCCAGTCCACGTAGGTAGAAAAACTGGCCTCGTTCAGGTAGGCGCCCGTGCCTGCTGGGACCACGGCATCGATTTTTGCCTCGCCCGAGTAGATCAACTCGTTCTGTTGCTCCTGTTTCTCCGGCCAAGAAATGGACGAATTGAAATAGATTTGAAAAAGGATCGTCTCCACAGAGTCGCGCCAGCCAGGCAACACCGAGTTGTTGGCCACCGGCAAGCGGTCTGACTGGAATGAGACGTCCTGAGACGTCGAGGCAATGGCAACCTGTGTGTTGTCGGTAATCTCGCGGAAGGCATCCACAATGGCCTCCGGGCTGGCATCACTGACGCTGGCAGGAATCAAACGCCCGGAGATGAGATGGCCAATGATAAAGCTGCCCCAGGGCGCCGGGCCAAAGTATCTGATCACGTGGTCGTAGTAGGTGTCATCGACAGTCACAGTGAAGTTGTAGTCGACGCCAAGGCTGTCGAGACTGGTGGTGAAGTTGGACAGGAGTTGCCGCATCTGTGTCTCGTTGTAGTGGGGACGTGTGACAGACCACAGGTAGAATTCTGTCGGCAGGACTTCATAGACCGAGGTGGCACGGGCTGCGTTCATCTCCGGAAGTATCTTCCGAAACAAACCATAGGCTTCCCAGAAGGTGTCGTTGTCCAGGTTGGTCCGGTCAATGATGAGCGAGGCACCGCCCACGGGGCCATCGGGAAACGCTCGTACCGTCACAGCCGTAACCACACCAAAGGTCGACGGCCCTGAACCCGCCAGGGCAAAGTACAGGTCGCTGTTCTCCTCAGGTGTCGCCGTGACGAAGCTGCCATTGGCCAGCACAACCTCCCACTCAAGCACGTTGTCTGCCGCCATGCCGTGCATGCCAGACAGCGGCGAGTGGCCACCGCCCTGAATGTAACCGCCTGCGATACCCACTGTCGCACAGTTGCCACCGACCACCCGCAGTCCAGCAGCATAAGCTGCCTTGTACGCCTCGCCACCGCGGACGCCCGACCCCATCTTGATGGCAGGGCCCTGGTACCACGACTGGTCATAGTTGAGGTTGACCTCAATGTCGTTGAGGTAATGCGTCCAGATGGACAGGGATCCCTGACCGATCGACTTGCCATTGAAGTCGTGACCTGTGTTCTTGATAGACAGACGGACGCCGTTCTCGTGCGCAAACACAATTGCAGCTGCCACGTCGTCTGATCCTGTAACGTTGACGGCGTATTGGGCCATGTTGCCCAGCTCGCAAGGCGTCGTACGGTCTGTCCACGGGTCGCAGGTTGAGTTCTGGAACCAATAGCTCATGGGTGTCACGGGGTTGTCTTCAAAAGTAATCGGCAGGCTCCAGTTCTCACGAAGGTAGTTGCACTCATCCTCGTCGTAGTTGGGGTCATGGCACGGGGACCCTACCGGTACAGAGGCAATCAGACGGCCGCCCACGGTAGCGTTGAGCTGATCCCAGTCTGTCTGAGAAGGCCAGCCATCGTCACCGGGCAGGACACGGCACTCTTGTGTCCGGGTAGTAAGACTCTGTGCCCGGGAGAAGAGAAGAGGGAGAGCAACAAAGACGAGAGAAAGCATCATGACGAGGGATGGAAGTGTGCTTGCGATGAGAGAATCAGAGAGACGGCATCGGCCACACGTAGACAGCATCATGATTTATATACATTTCTTTCTGCCTCCGCTCGTACGATATCATCTCTTCCATGGACAATTTGGGCAGGTAGGATCTTATTCTTTTGTCAGCATACAGGAATCATAGCACCTACTCCACTTGTCTGCTCCTCCCCACCATAAGCAACATGGATGAGGCACTAAAATCGGGACGTACCTTGCATGCCAAGTCAGCATTTAATAGTCCATATGGACAGCTGGTTTCATTGCGTGTACACACTTCCGGTGCCAGTACTACTCTAATGTGTTCTTGGCCAAGCGCGGCTTAAACTGGAAATGAGAGGTCAAGATTGTATCTTACGTCTATCAATGGGGGCCAAAATCGGTAGATTTCTTTTCATATTGGGTAGTTCTCTATCGTGATCTTAATTCTCGTAGCCTAACGTCTCTTCACAATTACATCGTCTTCACACGCTCCCACTTTCCTGCAAAAGCCGATAGAAAGGTCAACCCGGACAGAGCAATTGCCAGGATCCAGGAATCCTTGAGACCAACCATGTAGGCTTCCATGACGTGTTCAAGGTCGGCGCCAGAGAAGACACTGCGAATCTCGGTGGCGCCCGTAGCCAGGACCAGCTCAGGGCTCAGGTCGGGCGCCAGCTTGGCCAACGCAGCGATCATGCGGTTGTTGAGCAATGCCTGCGACCCCGATACCCAAATGGCACCTGCAACCATCTGGAAGAATAACACGCCCGCTGTAGTCATGGGGATGTCTTCAGGTTTGGAGATGCCCTGTGCAGTCGTGATGGGCACCTGGATGCAGATACCAATACCAGCCCCCACGACGATCTGGAAGCCAATGATCTTGCCAATGGACGAGTCCATATCGAGCATGTACACAAGTCCAGCTCCGAGCGTTATCAGTGCAGCCCCGCTGATTAGAAATAATTGGTACTGCCCAACACGACCCAGCAGAAATCCACTGAAAAGCGAGAAAATGGCAGAGGCAATAATAAGTGGCAGGTTTCGGATTCCGCTGTCCGTGGCGCTGACGCCGTTGATAATCTGAAAATACTGCGGAAGGCTGTAGAAGATGAGGAAGTTCGCCCCGTTCAGACTAGCAGGTCAGCATCAGTCAAAGGAGAGAATGGTAGAGACAATACCACATACAAGAATATAAAGGCAGTAACAGCTGCAATCGTTCGGTTCTTGAGAATCCGCGGCACTAGTAATGCATGGTCACCAGCACGCCATTCTAGGATGCCAAAGGCAATGCTCATCACGCCAAATCCCACGAGTACACCGATCACGTCGGCAGACGACCACGGCTTCGATGTCCCACCCCACTGCATCGCCAGAGTGAGACAGATGAGTAGACCGAGGCTGAGACTGATGCCAGGAAAGTCCATGACCACAAGAAGGTCTCGTATTTTGATGGGTACCGGCTTGACCGTCGTCGGGGTGTGGAAGAAAATGAAGAGCAGGAAGAGGGCAAAGCCACCAATGGGAAGATTGATATAGAAGCTGCACCAATGTCAGATACCAAAACAATGAAAAATGAAAAAAAGTAGTGCCGCAAAACATACACCCAACGCCAGGTCACCTCGCCAGTGAACACACCACCAAGCAGTGGCCCGGCCACGCTGGCAATGCAGAACACGGCCCCCACCAGGCCGCTGTAGGCAGGGATGCGAGCTGGTGGAACAATGTAGGCAATAATGGTGTAGATACCGCCGGTGACACCCGCACCACCAAGTCCTGCAATGGCACGCCCAATGATGAGTGTCACACTATTTTGCGCGACACCTGGAATATGTTAGTCCTGGAAAATCTGCCAGAGTCACTATGGAGCCTCAACTGACCGCAGATCAGACTTCCGACTTCAAATATAAAAACCGTTATCATAAACGTATATTTCAAGCTGAAGTACTTGTACGCCTTTCCCCACGACGACTGGAAAGCTGCCAGTGTGAGAAAAAACGACGCCGCATACCAGCCAATATCTTCGAGGGACTGGTATTTTATTAGTCATAAAATAGAAAAACACGCGACTTCGCGTAGACTCACATGAAATTCATCCGTGATTTTAGGAATTGCAGTCGCAACAATGGTCTGGAAAGGTATTAGAATTAAAGCGTATGCTTCATTACATTTTGACTTGCCATATCCAGCGCAATCTATATTTCAGAGTGTATTAGCATGGAACCTCCAAGAAGAACTGTATCTCACGTACCAGAAACATGCTCAGGAGCAAAGCAGTGACCACAAGAAACAGCCGAATGCCATGGGGATAAGAATCCGCATCTTCCACCTGTGCAACAATGGCTTCTGAACCATTCTTGGCCTCCTCGAAAGAGCTGGGAGGCATATCGCTGGTGTCTGTAGAATCCATTTTGAGCTATTGTTGTCGTATCTAGATGGGAATGTGTAAATGGGACAGGATTACTTTTGACAAAAAGAATGTTATTTTTGGATATCCTATTATTATACATTGCAACACTGATTAACAACGATAAAGAGACCGCTGACAAATTAAACGCTGACAAGTTCGCTTTCTCATTATGATTACAATGCGTGTACGGAGTACTCCGTACAAAGAATGCTCTTACGTTGGATGCAACTACGTCGGGTATGAAGAATGACCTGAAACCATTCGAAAGCTGTCCAATCGTATCCACTAATAAAGTCCGTATTGCGGGGGCTAGCGGCTAGTCTCTCCGCATATCACTAGCGCCCGCAATCAGCTAACCATAAACGCTTAGCGCCCATTGTCCCTCAGCCTCCGATTTTCCTCCTCCGCTGCAATCTGTACTCCGTACATCCTTTTCTCATCCTATCATCCACTTCGAGAAATTACAGTCTCAATCAGATCACAAATCTCCTCCGTGCAATCGCGCGGCACTTCATGCCCTCCGCCATGCTCAAACACGCTACGCTTGTCCTGACAGCACAGACGGACCAGCTCGCGGCTATGGCAGATCCATTGGTCACGGCTGCCATAGATATGGCCCGTAGGAATCTGGATACGTACAGAGTCCACGGTCGGATGGAACATTTGGTATTGTACGTCCCGGCAGTCGCCATTCTTCTCGAGCTGAGCTGGGTTGCGCAAGTATGCGGCGTCTGTTATTAGGTTCGGCGGAATGGCTGTCGGCCGGTTGTATTTGTTGGGAGGATCGTCGCGGACGCCGAAGTATCGGCGGCTGTCAATGCCCACGTCATCGCGATAGGAAAATGGCACGGGTGAGCCTATGAAAATGGCAGCTTTGAAAAGTGGAGCATCTCCGTTCAGTTCCTGATGCAACAGGATCGAGGCAGCCACGGCCGCACCCTAATGTACTCCGTATGCATGGTCAGCAATGTGCAGGAAACGACCCACACAAGTAATGGCTTCCTACCTGACTGAAACCAATGACAATATCAAATGGCCCATGCTGCTGAACAATGCTGCGCACTTGTTTGTGGGCTTCCATAACCTTTTTGGTTGTCGGCGTGTTGTACCATGTCAGGTAAGGCGGAGGAAAGATGTCGAGAACCTGTGGAGTTGGCTCGCACTCGTACTTTCCATCATAGAAGCAGAACTCGTAATTCGGTGGAAGCATGTCCCGAACGAGTTCTATCTCTCCGTTAGACGGTGTTTTTTCTCGTCAATCGATTCAGGCTTACCCGTCTGCTTCCGGAAGATGGCAGAATTCACGCCTTGGCCGTGAAGGCACAGTATACGAACACTCATAATAAACAGGACGTATGAGATTGGGGCTGGCGGAAGTGTTGTATTTTCCTTGGCACGTTTTCGTATGTTGATTGTCCGTGGGAAACTCGACTTTAAGATATATGCCTAGGATCATAAAGGCTGGAGCTGAAATTGTGAGAGCCACAATAATCATAATTAGTGAGCACAAGATGCTATTTTAGTATACGTCTCTGCTGACCTAGAAACGTGTAGTCCATAATTGTTGCTGCAGACTGTAATCCTTTCGTGGAAGTTGAAAGGACACCAAGTCAGAGATGCACACGCATTGACTACTTTAAAATAGCGCTGTAAAATAGCGCTGTTTCCTTGCTGCCTAAAAATGGTTTATATTAGAACCGTTCACTTTAATGTTAGAGATGGGTCGAGATACACTACGATGTCTTCAAAGATTGTCTGTTGTTTTCAAAGTGAAAGAGTGGCGCATATTGTGAGACTGGAAATCATTATTCACTATGAGATAATTACCAACACTAGGAGATTTATGTTGCAGATGACAAAAAGAAAGAAAAAACAACGCGTATATATTCTTATATTTCTGCAGTCGAATAATGATAAGACAATTACATATGGAATTGTTGCATAACAAATCAAACGTCTAACCAAATCTAGCTCGATTTCGCCAACTGTCCCGAAACAACATCCTTGACAAATTTGGCCTGCAAGTCGGACAAAAACGGAAAATCGTCACCACTCAGTACGTTGAGGTGACCCTTTCCTGGAGCAATGTGTAAAAGCTTGGGCTCCGGAAAGCTGTCGTGCAGGGCGATCTGGGCCTCGGGCGGTGAGATCTGGTCAAGTTCAGGTACGACCATCAGGACGGGGGTACGATCGAGATAGCGTGTGATTCCTTGTGGCTGCCAGAGTTTGATCTTGTAGTAAGACTGGAACGTAGTACGATTCTCGTGGCGTGGAGCACCACGCATTTTTGCATTGACCATGCTAGAGTGGGTTAGTATGCATGTGCATGTGTGTGTGCTCGTGCGTGTGCATAGAAGTTTAATGCTTACTAATCGAACTCTTCCCGGTCTGCTCCCAGACCCATGCCAGCCGGATTCTTGCCCTCAGACGTAAGGACCGGAACGTAAAGTGGTGGGTTGCCGGTTAGCTGTGATTCACGATCTTTCTGCAGCTTGACGAGAACTTTGGGGAATTTGGCGGCCTCGTATTCGAGATTAAGCAGCGGGCAGATGGCGATGCAAAAGCGAATACGCGGGTCGAGAGCAGTGGCAGACAGGGCGACAATGCCGCTGAAGGACATTCCCCAAATACCGACCTGGGCAGCATCTACCTCTGGGAGGTTACGGACAAAAGTGACTGCATCAGAATAGTCGGATACCTGACGGGCGGGATCAATGTCGTTGCGGGGGAGGCCGTCACTGAGGCCGAGAGTGCGTGGATCATAGACAAGGACGGTGATATTGGCTTTCTGGAACTGCTCGGCGACTTCGGGTACGAACATTTCCTTGACACAGTTGAACTAGAAGTAGTAAGCACACATGATAGTGGTAATCCCCAGAGCGCTTCAAACATACACCAGGTGTAATTATCACTGCTGGACCTTTGCCAACTGGCGCTGGAGCCGGATACAAGTCTCCGCGCAATGTCAGGCCATCAATGGTCTTGAATTCGACCTCGTGCTTGGTGATTGCCATGATGTCGATGGTGAATTACAATGTGAGTTGAAAACAATTGTGTATCGGAAATTTGACAGAACGTGATTTTTCTTGAAAGTCCACGGAATACGTTGATATTAAAACCGGATACGCGGATGTATTACCTTGCAGTGATAATTTCGAGGTAAGCATTGCAAAGTAAGCTTATTCCCCGAAAAAAAAGCCCACCGTAATCACATATCTCAGCGATGCAACATTGTCAGCGGCAACACACACCTACGACTGCTTACGAAGGATTCAGAAACAGGCTTCACAAATCTGACAATGTTGGAAAAGATCTGCTGAATAATGAATGACTGCAAAGGAAGAAGAGAAAAATGAAGCTAAATAAAAGCATACAGATAGGAAATCAAGCGTAGATATTAAGACTGGCTCCCCCCTCTTCTTCCTCTACTCCCATCTCTTCCAAACACATCATTCCCCATTTCCTTTACCTTTTCTATTCCTTCTTTTTACCTCTTTTCGCAATGGTTTTAAACGACTCAGGCCGGGATGGCCATTATACCTCATCGATACAGCTGGTGCGTCAGCCAACCCGGCGATATGTTCAAGAACCCATCGCCGTCGTCGGCATGGCGTGTCGTCTTCCTGGCAACAGCAACTCACCACACGCATTGTGGGAATTCTTGGAGCGCGAGGGTATTGCCGACAATGTGCCCCCAGCGTCTCGGTTCCGCATTGACACACACCACGACGGGTCCAAGAAGCCCAACACAATGCGATCCCCGGGCGGCATGTTTCTCGAGAATATTGATCCGAAAAAGTTTGATGCGGCCTTTTTCAGTATCGGAAAGACGGACGCCATCGCCATGGACCCGCAGCAGCGGCAGCTGCTCGAGGTGGTGTACGAATGCCTCGAGAACGCTGGCATTACGTTGGATAAGTTGGACGGCGAGGCCGTTGGATGCTTTGTGGGCTCGTACGGTGTGGACTATGCGGATATGCAGGCACGAGACCCTGATGACCGAGCGCCTTCGGTGACGATCGGCGTGGGCCGGGCTATCTTGAGCAACCGCATCAGTCACTTTCTCAACATCCACGGGCCCAGCATGACCATCGATACGGCGTGTTCGGGCAGCTTGGTGGGCCTTGACGTGGCCTGCAGGTATCTGTCAAGCGGCGAGATTAATGGAGCACTGATTGCGGGTGCCAACTTGTACCTCAGTCCAGAGCACAACATGGACAGCGGCCCGATGAAGGGTGCGTCGTCACTGTCTGGTCGTTGCCATACGTTTGACAAGAAGGCCGATGGCTACATCAAGGCGGAGGCCATCAATTGTGTCATGCTGAAGCGACTGTCGGATGCCGAGCGCGACGGTGATCCCATCCGGGCTATCATCCGTGGAACGGCGACCAACAGTGACGGAAAGACGCCAGGCATTGCCAGCCCAAGTGCAGAAGCCCAGGCTCTGGCCACGCGGTCTGCCTACGCGAATGCGGGCATTGCGGACTTTTCTGCCACAGGCTATGTTGAGGTAAGTCGACAATGCCTTTCCATATTCAGAAACGGACATATCTGACAAGTTTAGATGCATGGCACCGGAACCCAAGCCGGCGATCCCCAGGAAGTCAAAGGCGTGGCATCTGTGTTCGCAGCAACGCGACCTGTGAATGCACCGCTGATCATCGGCTCTATCAAGAGCAACATTGGCCACTCGGAGCCGGCAGCCGGCATTTCAGGTCTTATCAAAGCCATACTGGCAGTGGAGAACGGACAGATCCCTGGCAACCCGACGTTCATCGACCCGAACCCAAACATCGATTTCAAGGGCTCTCGCGTCCGGGCGACGCGTTACACGATTCCCTGGACGGTACCGGCAGGTGTGATGCGGCGGGTCAGCGTCAGCTCGTTCGGCTACGGCGGGTCGAACGCACATGCAATCGTGGACCAGGTGCCGGCAGAGAAACAGAACTTTGTGTCGTCGTTCCGATCGGAACTGGACAGCTTGTTGGACGATGATGACGAAGAGTCGCAGGAAACTGCACGACCTCGTCTCCTCGTCTTCTCGGCCAACGACCAGGATGCCATCACGGCTTACACGGACGCATTACATAAGCATCTACTGGACCCGCGGATCTCTGTCGACATTGATAACCTTGCCTACACCCTGTCGGAGCGGCGCACACGGCACTTCCACCGCAGCTTTCTGGTGGCCAAGGACATGTCGCTAGATGCCGCTGCCATGGTGTATGGCAAGCGCCGGCCTGAGCTGCCTCGGATCGCATTCATCTTCACCGGTCAGGGCGCGCAGTGGTCGCAGATGGGATCCAGTTTGCTGCGCAACTTCCCCGAGGCGCGCACCGCCATCGAGCGTCTCGATGGTGTGCTCAAGGGCCTCAAACACCCGCCGACATGGTCCCTGATGACCGAGCTGACTGAGCCACGTGACCCGCTTCGTCTACGGCAGCCCGAGTTTTCGCAGCCACTGGTCACGGCGCTGCAGATCGCCATTGTCACCGTATTCCGCAACTGGGGAGTGCATGCTGACGCCGTCATTGGTCACTCGTCTGGCGAGATTGCTGCTGCATACACGGCTGGTCTCTTGACAGAGGAAAACGCCATCAAGGCAGCCTACTACCGAGGCTATGCGGCCAAGGCAACCCAGGATGCACCATCTTCCAGCCAGAAAGTCGGTATGATGGCTGCTGGCCTCGACGCCCAGAGCGTGCAGCCGTACCTCGAGCAACACGGAAAGGGGGTCGTCAGTGTGTCCTGCTACAACAGCCCACAGAGCGTGACACTGTCTGGTCCGACGGAGGCGCTGGAGGCCGTGCGCATCGCCCTTGTTGAGGACAAGCACTTTGCGCGCATGCTGCAGGTGGACATGGCCTACCACTCGCCGTTCATGGCCGCTGCAGGTGACGAGTACGTACGGTGTCTGGAAGCGGAGCATTTCACGGCCATCACGGCACCCAGGACAGCCACCAAGATGTTCTCCTCGGTCGAGGGCACCTACACCAACCGCCCTGTCGACATCGATTACTGGAAGAGCAACATGGTGCAGCCCGTGCTGTTTGAGCAGGCTCTGCACAGCATGCTGACGTCGAGCAAGGAAGCGCCAGATTTCCTGATTGAGATCGGCCCCAGTTGTGCTCTGGCCGGTCCGACAAACCAGGTCAAGAAGGAGCTTCCGGGTGGCGGTGGTGACATTTCCTACTGCGCGGCCATGACGCGTGGTAAGGATACTGAGCGGGCTATTTTCGAGGTGGCCGGGCGACTGTTCTGTGCAGGACACAACGTGGATCTTACCGTCGTCAACCAGGTCCCTTCGACGGCCCGCAAGATGCTGACCGACTTGCCCAATTATGTCTGGAACCATAATACGGACTACTGGTACGAGAACGAGGCCAGCCAAGATTGGCGGTACCGCAAGTTTGCCCACCATGACCTGCTGGGATCCAAGGTGCTGGGAACATCGTGGCAGGCACCGACCTGGAAGAAGACGCTCAGACTGGCCGACCTGCCGTGGCTGAAGGACCACTGTCTGGGCCCCGAAGTCGTCTTCCCGGGTGCCGGGTACATGTGCATGGCTATTGAGGCGATGATGCAAACAGATGCCATTCTCAGAGAGAATGAGGAGAGCAGTGGCGCTGAGCAACAGGTCCGCCTGCGAAATGTCTCTTTTGACCGGGCGCTCGTCCTAGAGGAGGGCAAAGAGACGCGCATCATGCTGACATTGGCACCCTTTGCTGGTCAGAAGGACGCCTGGTACTACTGGGTGGTTCGGTCGCTGGTGGAAGGAACCTGGGCAGACCACTGCAAGGGTCAGGTCCGTATAGAGCGGGACGTTGAGGTGACGGGCCGACCGATAGACCTGGTGCCTCTCCGTCACCCGACACCTGGCGTCTTGTGGTACAAGTCCATGTCTGATGTTGGCTACAACTTTGGCACGACATTCCGCAAGCTTTTGGAGACAGAGACGACGTCTGGATCGCGCAAGTGTCGCTCGCGCGTGGACATGTTGCCGCCCACGTCGGCCTACATCCAGTCGTACTACCCCGTGCACCCGACGGTGCTCGACGGCTGTATGCAGACGTGTGCCCCGGGTCTCTGGCGTGGCATCAAGAGCAGTGTGAACGCCGTGCTCGTTCCTGCCATTCTCGATGACCTTGTCGTTCGCGCAGCCGTCGAGCCTTCCGGAAGCGGCATTGCCCTTTCCGAGTCCGTCTTTGCGGGCCCGGGCCGAACCGAGCTGACTAAGAACTACGCCTCGAGCACCAAGGTCTTTGATGCCGCCACCGGAAACCTCGTCGTGCGCCTGACTGGCTTGCGTTACCATATGCTAGACTTCCAGGACACCGCATACGCCGCTCACCAGTACAGTCGCCTTGTCTGGGCCCCCGACGTCACGCTGAGCCCACAGGCCAGCGGCAACACCAGCAACAGCAACTGGGACAAGGTGCAGGAAATTGCCGACTTTCTGGCTCACAAGAAATCCAATGCCAAGGTCGTGGAGGCATCCATTGTGTCAAAAGAAGCGTCCAGTGTCTGGCTCGATGGGCTCTCGTCCGCCGCGAAAGCTCGCAACGCCTTCCAGACATACACCTTGCTAACCAGCGATGCCGGCGCCGTCGTTGAGGCTCAGAGCAAGTACGAGTCTATTGCGCGCACAGCATTCCAGTTGCTCGACATAAGCAAGCCGTCTGCATCTGCGTGGGAAGAGGAGCCTTTGCAGAATGTCGACCTTGTCATCCTGCGGGTGACGAACCCATCGCCACTGGAGAGCATTGCTCAGATCATCGAGAACGTCAACAAGATGCTCCGCCCCGATGGCCATCTTCTGGTCCTCGGACAGAACAGTGTGAAGACAGAGGAGGATACAACGACCGAAGAAACCATCACGGTCAACACCACAGACAATAGCCACGGTTTCGAGGCCGTGTATGCTGTCGACTGTGGGACGTCTCGTTCCCTGGCATATGCTCACTTAGCTGTTCGGTCCTCGTCTGAAAAAGCGCCAACTGTTCCACTCGACATTATCCAGATCAGCAAGGCGGGGTCCGTGAGCAGCAGCATCACTGCAGGCCTTGCCGGGCAGGGCTGGGACCTGCGGGAAGTCAACATTGTTGAGAAACCCGAGTCTCTCGATCAGCTCCGCAAAGACGCTACGGTTCTTGTACTTTCCGAGCTGGACAAGCCGCAGTTGCCATCGTTGGATGGCACGCAGTGGACAGCCATCCAGCAGTTGTTGCAGAAACGCAACCGCATCGTGTGGGTCAGTGAAGGCGCGCAGTGGCAGGTGCGGAACCCTGACGGAGCCATGATTCATGGGCTGTGTCGCAGCGTGCGGTCCGAAGACCCGTCCGTCCGGATCACGACGCTTGACCTTGAGAATGCCCGGGAGACTCAGACGGCCGTCTCCGTCATTGACCAGCTGCTCCGTGCACTGGAAAAGCCGTCGCCGATCGCCGGCACGGAGGGAGAATACGTTGAGCGGGGCGGCGTGTTCCATGTGAGCCGCATCCTGCGCGACGATGCCGTCAACGCTGCCGAGCAGGCCAAGACGGCGGGCGGTGCCGAGCCAGTGGACATACGGCTGCACGAGGCGTCGACGACGGTGCGCATGATTGCCGAGCGTGTCGGGTCCATCGACTCGCTGCACTACGTTGAGGTGGACGCGCAGGAGCTGCCGCTGCCGGAAAATACTGTTGAGGTGGAGCTTCAGGCATCAGCACTCAATTTCAAGGATGTCGCCGTCACCATGGGCATCGTTCCAGAGAACCACCACCTGTTGGGCCTCGAGGGTGCTGGGAGAGTCCGTCGCGTGGGCAAGGGCCTGCGCACGCCCTTTTCCGTGGGCCAACGGGTCCTCGTCTTTGAGAAGGGCACATTTGCCAACCGCATCATTGCCACGACCGAGCGGACCATCGCCCTGCCCGAATGGCTCTCATTTGAAGAGGCGGCCACGCTGCCATCCGTCTACCTGACTGCCCTCTACAGCCTGTTCAATCTCAGCAATGTCAAGACAGGAGACCGCGTGCTGATCCACTCGGCGACGGGCGGTCTCGGCATCGCGTCCATTCAGATCTGCCGGGCTGTGGGCGCCGAAGTCTACGCCACAGTCGGCCAGGATGTCAAGAAACAGTTCCTTATCGACCACTTTGGCATTCCCGCAGATCACATCTTCCACTCCCGCAATGCCGAGTTCGAGGCACAGATTATGGAGTCGACTGCCGGCTATGGAGTCGACATCATCCTCAACTCACTGACGGGTGATCTACTGGACGCTTCATGGCGCTGCATTGCAGACGGCGGCACCATGGTCGAGCTGGGCAAGAAGGACCACATCCAGCGCAACACACTGGCCATGGAGCCGTTTGCCCGCAACGCTTCCTACCGCTGCTTCGACATGTCCCATAAGCATGTGACCGACCAAGTGATTGCTGTGTAAGTCATATTCCTATCCGTACTGTTTTACCTGCTAACCCTTCAGCCTCATGAGACGCATGATGGATATGATCGAGGCTCGTGTCGTCAAGCCCATCTCTCCCATCAAACTCTTCCCCTACAGTGACATCCCTTCGGCCGTTCGCTACATGCGCAGCGCCAACCACATTGGCAAGATTATTATTTCCAACAAGGACCACACCGATGCCGATCCTCTTGTTCCTGTCCGTCCGGCCCCTCGCCACTTCCACCTGCGCGGCGACGTGTCCTATCTCATGGTCGGTGGTCTTCGCGGTCTCTGCGGCTCGTTGGCCGTCGATCTCGCCCGTCACGGCGCCCGTCATCTTGTCATTCTCGGCCGCAGCGGCTATGACGATCCCCGTTCGCAGGCGATCCTCAAAGATCTCGATGCCGAGGGCTGTGAGGCTGTCCTCGTTCGTGGTGATGTTGCTCGCTACGAGGATGTCCGCCTCACCTTTACGAGTGCCACACGACCCATAGCTGGTGTCATCCAGGGCGCCATGGTCCTCCGTGACAAGCCCTTTGAGCTCATGAGCCACAATGACTACACCACTGCCATCACGGCCAAGGTTGCCGGCACATGGAACTTGCACAAGGCCGCACTCGAGCTGGACCTCGATCTCGACTTCTTTACCACGCTTTCGTCCATTTCCGGCCTCATCGGCCAACCCGCCCAGGCCAACTATGCCGCCGCCAACGTCTTCCTCGACAACTTCGCCTACTACCGTCGTGGTTTAGGCCTGCAGGCGAATTCGGTCAACCTCGGCGCCATCGAGGACGTCGGCTACATGGCCGAGCACTCAGACCTGATCTCTGCCCTCGAGACCGCCGCCTGGACCCCCATCAACGAGGCACTCTTCTACAAGATTGTCCACGTGTCCATACAGCAACAGCAGCGCCCGCACCCCCTCAACCCCGACTCTTGCGCCCAGCTCATCACCTCCATCGCCGTACCCCAGTCCCCCTCGTCCAATTTGCTGTCGGATGCCCGGTTCTCCTCTCTCATTTTTGGCGACAACACCGGTTCTGCCGGTGCATCCGGCGATGCCTCCGGAAGCAACAAGGAAATCCAGGCTCTCCTTCTGCAGATCCGCAGCGGCGCCGACGTTGCCACTGTTCTGCCCTCGGCAGTGCAGGTCGCCAACACCCAGTTGATGACTACCCTGCGTCTTGACGAGCCCCTGGAGCCAGCCAAGCCTCTGTCGTCCTACGGCCTGGACTCTCTGGGCGCCGTCGAATTCCGCAACTGGGCCCGTGCGAAGCTGGGTGCCGAACTTACCACGCTGGAGATTACGAGTGTGCCCAGTTTACTGAGTTTGGCTGAGAAAATTGTCACCAAGATCCAAGCCAGCATAAAGCCATGATTGAAGATGGAGTGAAATGATTGTTTGTCTTTTTGTTTGTCTTTTTTTAATTCTTTGCTTCTCCTGTTTTTGTATTACTCCGATTACTCGACACAAAGATTGTCCCAAATGTGTCCATAGAGTTGTTATTCCCTGAATATTGAATTCCAATGCATTCATAACTTTCCATCTTGCTACCGTACAAACTGGTTCACATAATCAGCACCCAGACCGGCTGCCTCATAGTGCTTCTTGGCCTTTTCCAACTTGCTAAAGACATCCTCAATTCCGACCGCGTTGCCGTCGCGGTCCACATAGATGTAAGCACCTGTAACGTGGAAGATGGTCACCATTTCGTGCACATCTTCAGGCACTTCCAGTGTGTGAATGTCGCCGGGCGGCTCGTAGGCATAGCTGCCCTCCGTAGCCCACCATGGGTGTTCCAGATAGTGCCACCGGCCCCGAAGCACTGTCGCATGAACGGGTCCAGCGTGGCGATGACGCGACAAGATGCCTGCCTTGCGCACCCGCAGAATGTTGACAAAGTATCCCTGCGAGACGGACAGCAGCAGCGGGCGGAACCACACGTCTTCGGCCTGTGGCACCCAGAGACGTTCGTCGCAGCTGTCGATGGCGAGGACATCTGGAACGACGACATCATCGGGGACGGATGGCAACGGCGGTCCTCGATATGCAGCCTTGGCGAGGGCATCGGAACGACCGGCCTGGAGGGGGGTTGACGGTTGGGTAGTAGAGGGCATGATGGTTGTGATGGCAGAACTGTACGGACTGTTTCTGATGAAAGGGGAAGAGTAACTGCACTCTAATTTATAATAAAACAGACCTGGAGAAAATCAAACACAGACTGGAGTGGGCTGAGGTCGGCGCCAACGGCGGTGTTGGAGATAAAGATAGCCATCATTCGACTCGGCGCTATGGGCGGCAGATATTATTGGGCACTCTACTCTGTACTCCGTATGATCGGGAATTATGAGCGGCACTTTCTGGAGAGCTTGCGCACATTTGTTGGATGGGAGTCACTCTCCCGTTCTTCGTAAGAGGGGGCGGGTTTATCACGTGACTAGCAGTCGAGTATACTGATCGATCTATGGATGTACAGAGTATTGGATCTAACATCTATTGCATAAACTCTACAGATTTACAGAATTATTCACCTCCTGGACCACTTGTTCAATGCTCTTCCGTAGAATCCCAACCATCTCGACCAGCTCGTCTTCACGCACAATGTATGGTGGAGCCAGGATGACATGGTCAATGTGGACGGCGCCAGAGCGACCGAGTGTGCCCAGGATATTCAAACCGTTGGCGAGGGCCTGGTCGACGACACGGTCACTCAAGTGTTCAGATGGCGCAAAGGGAGTGCGGCTCTTTTTGTCACGGACAAACTCAACGGCCCAGAATAAACCGCGACCGCGAACGTCACCAACAGAGGAAAGTGGCAAAATGGCACGTCGCAGCAGTTGGCCGAGAACGTTACCCATGCGGACGACATTGTCGAGAAGGTTCTCACGTTGGATGATGCGCTGGACAGCGAGCGCGGCAGCACAGGCAGTAGGATGCGCCTGGAACGTGTGTCCATGTAGCAGGCGGCCGGAACCAGCAGCCAAGGCGGCGAAAATGTTATCACGCAGCAAAACAGCCGACAGTGGCACAAAGCCGCCACCGAGAGCCTTGCCAATAGTCTGGATATCGGGGCCTGAAATATCCTCCTGCTCCCAGGCGTGCATGGTTCCCGTCTTTCCCATGCCGCACATGATCTGAAAGGTCAGAATTAGGAAACAAAAGATTTCCTTCTGTTGCTGCTTACCTCGTCCAAAATCAGTAAAATATCGTACTTGTCACAGAGCACCCGCACAGCACGAAAGTAGCCGGGAACGGCGGCCACGCAGCCGAGGGTGGTGCCGCTGACGGTCTCAGCCACAAAGGCGGACACGTTTTCGGGCCCAAGACGCAATATGGTAGCCTCGAGCTGGTCGGCCAGGCGGGTAGCATAACCAGCGTCAGTCTCTCCGGAGAGCTTCAGGCGGTAGCTGTAGCAGGGGTCGACAAACTCGACGTTGTCAGACAGCCAGTCGGCATAGGTTTCACGACGGGAATCATGGCCAGACACGCAGAGCGCACCCAGTGTGTTGCCATGATAGCTCTGGCGGCGGGCCAGCACGATTCGCTTCTGTGGAAGGCCTCGTTCGTGCCAGTATTGTGTGGCGAGTTTGAGGGCCGCGTCCGTGGCCTCACTTCCCGAGTTAACAAAGATGGCTTTGGTCAGGCTTCCGGGGTGGTGACCAAGTAGCAGAGTGGCGAGGTCTTCTGCAGCGTCGCTGGTGAAACGCGCGCCTGAGTAGACGTAGGCCACGCGGGAGAGCTGTTCAGCAATAGCATTGGCAACTTCTGGACGACCTTGCCCAATACACGACACTGCTGGTCCGGCTGATGCGTCGAGAATGCGGCGGCCAGACTCCAATATGAGCGATACTCCCTCGGCCGAGACGACTTTTTCAGGACGAGCAGCAAAGGCCCGGTGAAGGACGTTGGACTGGACGACAAAGGGGTCTGCCATGTGGAAGTAGCTGGTAGGAATGAATTAATAGAGGAAGCAGATGGGATGATGGAAAAGCTATGTAGAGAAATGGCAAGAGAAAGACCGACAGATATAAGAGTGGCATCTAATACGGAGTACTGGAGGTACTAAGAGCGCCCATAGCGCCAGCCAATAAGATAACGTTGATGTTTATCACCTACGTAAGAGCCAGCGTGTAGCCGCGAGCCTGAACCACATCCAGCCAGTCCGGTGGAGTGCAGTGATCTGTCTGTACTTGTGCAGCTCGCAATCGCCACAGCTCGTCCAAAACCTTGATGCAGGCGTCGACATTGCGGAAATGACGCCAGCGGTTCATTTCCAGCAACCGGTTCCGGAGGACGGCAGGATCTTCACCAGTGGCTTCGCCGCCCGCCATGAAAAGCGGAAAAAGACTTGTACACTCAGCGAGACAGCCAGTGGGCATGGCCCGGGCGATGGCACAGATTGTTCGCACATGGCGCTGCACTTTCCGGCGTAGGATGTGGTCGTATCCTATCAAGTGGCGTCGCAGCGTCTGATACAGGTGGATCAGGGCGGCACTGCGGTATGCCTCGGCGAGCTGCTCGAGGGACGAGCCAGCATGGGTAGCCGGACACTGCCATTCCAACAGAGCGTGTTCGATCGTCTGGGCACGGGCGGAGAAGGACGTTGTAAAAAGATGGTCATGGTCATCATGGTGCAGCACCAATGCGTGAGACTGGATCTCGGCGTGCAAGTGGTACGGATGCTCTCCCGAACCACACAGCTCGGCTGCAGCAAAGTCTGCACGCAAATGGCTGGTCTGCCCAATAAGACGTAAGATGGAGGCTGCAAGATCAAAGTAGGGATCGACTTTGGTTGGTCCGTCTGCCTCCCCTATCCAATAGTCTCCAGCGAGAAGTGGCCGTCGGTCCATGGAAACACTCATGAGAATGTCATGGTAGGCGAAATTGCGTAGCAGCCAAGTGCCCTCAAATAGGGGCATGCGGAAAGGTTGTGCATCGAGCGACGAGACCGTTTGGCCTCCTGTTGGCACACCCAACACAGCCGCCCCGCCGACCAGATGATGATACCATGCCGCCGACCGGCCATCGGCAATGGATTCCATGGAGCAAAACACCATGGTCATGGCCAAACCCATTTCGTGGGAGAGGCCAGCCCCATCAGTATCCCCGTCCATGGCCCCGGCCAGTGCGGCCAGTGGGTGACACGATGTCGCAGCGCATCGGCTTCAAACCGTGAATCACGCAATGCCAAGTGCGTCGACGCCCAGGCCACAAGAGCCTGCATGAGAGCGGCACATTCAAACGCCATGGGCAGCAGCACAGACAGGAAGCAGTTGTTTTCCAAGTTGGTAGTCAGCAGAAACGAGAAACAGCTGGTGTAGTAGCGCAACATGGCACGGCTGCTGCTGCCATGGGCGCCGTCTTCTCCAAGAATATGGCACAGGTCCAGCGTTGCATATCGTTCAGCTATTGGCAGTGTTGGGACTGCCGGAACAGCATTTCGAGTCGGCAAGGCCTGACTGGCCACAGACCCTCCAGACACCACTGTGCGTGGCGCTTCGCGCTGGCACACCAGATTGAGCCGTGAGCAGTGTCCACAGATGGGATATGTCTGGTCGCATTTCTTCCTGAAAGAAATGTCAGCATTTCCGGTCACCAGTCGGACAGGGCGACGGACCTTTTTCGACACGTAAGACAGCCTTGGCGTCGCCTTGTGTAGCCGCCCCGCGTCTTGGCTGGGAGGTTCTGCTGCTGCCCAGCCATCTGTCCGGCGCTGAGGACGGAGATGTACGAAGAGTTGTAAGATAAGTACTCCGTAGTGGAGAAGGAGAAAAGGCGAGTTGAAAGGCGAGTTTGGGCCAATCGCTGATTGGCTAATTTGGTTTACAGACAGAGTGTAAAAATGGCAGTTACGTATCTTACATTGCGCTTTCTGTGTTCTTTGTCGAGGCATTGTCATATTTAGGCAATTGCGTTACACGTGACTACTATGCTAACATAAGCCATATGGGCAATGTGATAACTTCAGCGCAGTTTGTGTTGTCTAAGAGCTCCGCTCTGCGTACTGCTCGCTCTTCGGTAGTTGGTCGCAGTTGATCCCAACCATGGCCTCACCCAGGCCGGTACTGACCTCCGCCAGCACCTTGGCGTCGCGGAAGTGTGTTGTTGCCTGCACAATGGCACGTGCCCGACGTGCCGCGTCGCCCGACTTGAAGATGCCGCTGCCGACAAAGACGCCGTCACAGCCCAACTGCATGAGGAGCGCGGCATCGGCCGGCGTAGCCACACCGCCAGCTGCGAACGTGACCACAGGCAGGCGACCCAGCTGTGCCGTTTGCAGCAGCAGATCCGGATCGCAGTTGAGTTCCTGGGCGAGGTCCCGGATGCCAGACACGCCGCTGTCTTTGAGCGTCTGCTGCGCGGCGCGGATTTCCGCCTGCACGACGCGCACGTGACGCACAGCCGCCGACACGTCGCCCGTGCCGGCCTCGCCCTTGGTCCGCAGCATGACGGCACCCTCGGCCACACGCCGCAGCGCCTGGCCGAGGTCGCGGCAGCCACACACAAACGGTGCGCGGAAGCCGTCCTTGGCAATGTGGGCGCCGTGGTCGGCGACCGTCAAGACCTCGCTCTCGTCGATAAAGTCGACGCCCAGAGCCTCGAGGATCTGCGCCTCCACAAAGTGTCCGATGCGCGCCTTGGCCATCACCGGCACCGTCACGGCCCCCTGCACGGCCCGAATCACCTCAGGATCCGCCATGCGTGCCACGCCGCCGTCGCGCCGGATGTCCGCGGGCACGCGCTCCAGAGCCATCACTGCACATGCGCCCGCCTCTTCGGCAATGCGTGCCTGCTCAGCAGTTGTCACGTCCATGATCACGCCGCCCTTGAGCATCTGCGCCAGTCCAGCCTTGACTGTGCGTCCGGCCGTGCTATCGACGGTCTCGAGCTTCAGGCTGCTCGTAGCAGTGTCAACAACTTCGGATTGGCCCATTTTGAAGAGAAATAAAAGGTTCTTTTCGTAAATTGAGACGAATTTGCGGCTGCGGATGTCAAATTTCGAGTAGAACAGTTCGCAAAAGTCGAACAACGGTGAGAAAGAAGCAGAAATGGTTGTGGAATGCGTGATTTTTTTCGCTTCAAAAATCAATGCGGAGAGATTCCATGACTCAATGTCTGGGCAGAAGTCCGTCTTCCACTAGCGATGTTGGAAACCTCCTTTCTTTCTCTCTTTTGCTGGCAAATACGCCGATTGTAGCCGTAGCGGCGGCGTTTCGGCTGCTCGCCGGAAAAAAAACGTTCTTTCCCCGTATCTTCCCCCTCTTTTCCTTCACCAAAAAAATGACTGTCTTCACCGTCGGCGTGTTGGCTCTACAGGGCGCTTTTGTCGAGCATATTGCCCTTCTGAGACGGGCTGCTGCATCGTCTGCTGTCTTGTCGTCGTGTTCTTTTGCCTTTTTGGAAGTCCGGAATGCCGACGAATTGGCCCGCTGCGACGCCCTTATCATTCCAGGTGGCGAAAGCACCACTCTGGCCCTTGTAGCCACACGATCTGGTCTGCTAGAACCGCTTCGCCAATTCGTTCGGTATGTCAGGAGTCTCGGGGAAGTCTGGAGAAGCAAACCGGATGGGAATCTTGTATCGCAAAGTATTCACGCTCGCTTGCCGATCGCGGTGCTGACTAATCAGGATCGAGAAGAAGCCCGTCTGGGGTACCTGTGCCGGGCTGATCCTGCTGGCCGAGAAGGTCGATGCTGCTAAAGAGGGCGGCCAGGCAGTCATAGGAGGTCTCGATGTGCGTGTCCATCGCAACCACTTTGGCCGGCAGATCAACAGTTTCGAGGGCGGCATCGACCTGTCCTTTCTGACGGCCGGTGAAGGCGATGGCAAACCGTTTCGTGCCGTCTTCATCCGCGCTCCAATCGTGTCCGAGGTGATTGACCACAGTGACACAACGAAAAATCGACCGCCGGTTCGCGTGCTCGGCCGCGTCCACCATGCCGGATCTGTCTCGCCCGACGGCGACATCGTGGCCGTCCAACAGGGAAACATCTTTGGCACGAGTTTCCACCCCGAACTGACAGATGACGTTCGAATTCATGCGTGGTGGCTGCAACAAGCGGTGGAGCCGGCGCAGAGCAGGGGGCCTGGACAATAGATGCCATTTATACCTGCTAATAGATTTCATACTTACAACAAAGCCTCATCACCATCAAGCATCCGAGGCATCAAAGTTCCGGATCAGGTTGTAATAGAACTTGACCATGTTGACGTGGTCCTCCATGTTCACCCGCTCGTCAACCGTGTGCGCGTTCAGACTCGACGTGGCATACAGTGGCAGAAACCGGTAGATGTTGGTCGTAAGGTCTGGATGGTCAGCATCGTAATAGACGGCAGGAAAAGATAAAAGACCTACTCTGATAATGGCGCGTGTCCGTGTTGCCATTCATCAGATCGCCTGCCGGGACAATCTTGCCACCCTCAAATGCAAATGTGCTCTGGATGGTTCCCGAGAAGACATCCCAGACCGGTCCCGTCGTCGGCGAAATCGGCGCAGGTTGCGTTGCTTGTTGAGTCTTGAGGACCAGCTTGCCGTTGTAATCGACGCTGTACTGGGGACTGACGGCATCGATGCTGCTGCTAAAGGCATCCAACTCAAGTCCGTACTTGTCGACGACGGGCTGGATCACTTTCAACGTCTTCTCCTTCACTTCCTCGATCGTGTTGTGCGAGGCCACCCGGTAGTTGACGCCGAGAGTGACCAGCTCCGGCATAGCATTGATTTTGACGCCTCCCGAAATCATATCCACTGCCTGCGACGTCTGCAGGCGGAAGTTGGTCGGCAAGTCGATGGCGGCCAGTGTCTGCGCCAGTTGCTCGAGGTCGCCCGCGCGCACAAGCCGCGTGATCTCCGGGTCTGCCTCGGGCGCATACCGCGCCTTGCAGATGTAACTCTTGTGGAGCGGCGAACCCGCCACCACGGCCGGCGTGTACGGGTTCGCCTCCAGGGCAGCCACAATCTCAGCCATGATGCCGATGCCTGTGTGCGGGTACGGCATGGACGAGTGGCCACCGTTGACGTGCAGCTCATACAGCACATCCACGTGGCCCTTTTCCAATACCGACGGCAGAGCAAACACAACGGATCCTCCAGGCGCCGGCTCAAGGCCTAAGCTGCCCTCATCCAACAAAAAGGCCATTGAGTCACGGCCGAATTGCTCCTCCAGGTATGCGGCAATAGTACCGGCACCCCGCTTGCCCGACGTCTCCTCGTCGAAGCCAAAGGCGACCACGATGCTGCGGCGCGGCGTCCACGATGGCTGCGACAGCAGCGCCTCCAGCGTAGACATGAGTGCTGTCAGACTGTTCTTATCATCACCAGAGCCACGGCCCCACATAAACGTGCCGTCAAAGTGCGCCGAAAACGGCGGGTGTGTCCACGTCGAGGTATCTGCCACAGGCACGACGTCCTGGTGAGCTGCAAGCATGATGGGCCGCAGAGACGGATCACTGCCCTCGAGCGTGTACACGAGTCCAAGACGGTTGATCTTGGTAAGATTCATGCGAGCATGGCTGTTGGTCAGCAAGGACAAGAAGACGAGATAAGGAGAGAAAAAAACGCATGAAAATAAAAACCTCAACTTACACTGTCGGGTACAGTTCCTCTAATAACCGGTGGACTTCGAGGAAGATGAGCCAGCGCGGGTCCTCATACACGTCCAGCATATCATCGTAGCTGACAGACGGGATGCGGACAAGAGCCGCATGCCGCCGGACCTGGGTGTACAGTGCCTCGGAGCCGGAAAAGAGGGAGTCTGCTGAGGGCAGGCCGTCACCATCTGGCGAGAGAGGCAGCGGGAGGTCACACCGGAAACCGCCCGTCACATCATGCGAGAGAAAATCTTGGCTGCTGCTGCTCAAGACATTCTGAGACGAATCAAGGCTCGTACCGAGTACTGCGGCCGAGACCCCATGGTCTGCCGCAAACGACAGGAGGGCCAAAGCACCGAACCGCATGGTCTGAAAGAAGACAGAAGACAGGAGAAATCAAAGAAGACAGAAACCAGAAACAGACACTATAGAGAGTCAATGCAAACGAGAACAACACAACAGACGCAACGCAGGTACGCAAAGACGACAAACGACTCAGATAGGCAGAAACAAAAAGGAACGAGGGAGGAGGAGGGGGATCTGCTCACATGGCACGACAGGACCGAATATGAGAACATTTGTGTCAGTGGAGATAAGCTAATTTGCCGGCCGGCAGAAAGCCCGCTAGCTGTTCTTGGTCGAACACTGTGTTTTATGTTATTACCACTGTATGTATACACTGTACTTTTATTCGCACCCGGAATCCTCCCCAATCCTACATTGGGGCTGGCGTGGGCATTTCATCGGTAGGCTTTCGCAATGGGCGCGTGGGGATCACGACGAGAGAGAGGCATCGCCCTTTTTGCCATCAATCTTATACCAATATGTGCCTCAACAAAAGAATATCTTATCTTAGCGCCGGCTCCACGAAACGTCCCTCTGTGATGACGTTCAGACTCAACAAATCAAGGATGAACGGCGTTTTCGTGTTCTAGATCTGCCGGCTCCGCCTGCGCGCATCCTCGGTTCTGCGATAGACAACACTACGGCCCAATGCTTGCTGTACGCATGCGCTCTTCCTGCCAAAGGACACTTTCCTTGACCTCCTCGACCTCCTCGACCTCCTCGACCTCCTCGACTCTGACTCGGAACTTGTGTCCTTCCGTTCGCTTCTACAACACCATCCTCCCCAAAAACATCCGCGACGCCAAAACACGTACCAACTGGCGCGATATGGCCGAGAAGGACATCACCAAGTACCTCGAGCAGAGCCATGACCGGCTGTTTGAGCACAACTGCGCCTGGGCCGCCGCCAAGCGGGAACAAGACCCCGAGTTCTTTGTCAAGCTATCCGCCGGTCAGGAACCTGAATACCTCTTGATCGGCTGCAGCGACTCGCGCATCCCCTTTGAGCAAATTGCCGGCCTCGACCCTGGCGAGGCCTTTGTGCACCGCAACATTGCGAACCTCGTCTGCAACACGGACCTCAATGCCATGAGTGTCATCAACTACGCCGTCCGCCATCTACACGTCAAGCACATTATTGTCTGTGGCCACTACGGATGTGGCGGTGTCAAGGCCGCCATGACACCCAAGGATATGGGCCTCCTCAACCCGTGGCTACGAAACATCCGCGACGTCTACCGGCTGTACGAGAAAGAGCTCGATTCGATCCCCGAAGGACCCGAGCGCTACAACCGTCTCGTCGAGCTCAACGTCATGGAGCAGTGCCGAAATGTCATCAAGACCGCCGACGTTCAACAGTCTTACGACAAGAACAAGTACCCCATTGTCCACGGCTGGGTCTTTGGCTTTGAGGACGGTCTGCTCAAGGATCTCAAGATTAATTTCGCGTCAGTCTTGGAGACCATCCAGAAGATTTACCACTTGCCGCATGACAGTTAAAGCGTTGGAAAACGAGTTGGCAAGGTCATTGGACCATTCTATTTTCTTCTCTGGGCCTTGTTCCTGGCATTTATCCTGTCCCATATTGTTTCCTAGAATAATACATGAATACATTCAGCCCCCGGCCGCCGCGGCCTGCTTTTTGTGCCCGTTTGTGGTGGCATACCCAATGGAAGAAAGTTCTTTGCTGTACTCCGTACATTTCCTCCTTTGCCAACGCCGTCGCTACTGAAGCAAGGCGTGGCTGTGCACGAGTACTCCGTACTATACCCAGACTCCAGTACTTTCTTGTGGGATTCGTTTCTCTTTCTCTTCCGCTAACCCGGTCTCCACTCTTCATGTGCTCAGTAGATCTCGAACGCTCATGCCCCGGCCCGACGCGTTGTTGCCTGAGCCCCCGCTGCTACCACCGCCAGTTCCCCGCCGATCACTGTTCAGCATCAGCAACGCCGCCGTCGCCTCCTGGTCCATATCTCGCTGCGGCAGCAGTACCGGGCTCGTCAGCGTCGAGCCGGCCACTGAGCTGTGCGTGGACATGGCGGCCGGAGGAAGAACCGGTGCCGAGGAAGCAACTGACGCATACAAGTAGGATGGCATCGGACCAAAGGCAGGTGAAGCTTGGGCAGACGCAGCACTGTAGCTGAAGCTGTAGTGCCGGTGGTCCATAGCAGGCATCGATGACTGCGAGTCCTGCCGGTGCTGGCGGTACCGAGCATCCTGAGCCAGCAGAGCCGGCGACACTGACGGCTGGTGGTGCATGATGGAGGAGCGCCGCGACGACGACAAGGGTGACGACTGATTGGATTGATTGGACTGTGGATGCGTGGTTGTCAGAGCGGGTGACGGCAGGTTGTCCTCGTGGATGCTGCCGTCGTTCTCTGCCATGTTGCCCTCGTCATCCTCATCATCCTCGTCCTCGTAGTCGTAGTCGTCGTCACGTGACACGCCCGTGCCCGTCATCTCCACGTCGGGCGACACCGAGCCCTCGCTGTATCCATGTGTGTAGGGTCTTGCCGGGTCATAGTGTGCCGACGGCGAGACAGGGAAGGTAGCATTTTCCTGCTGCTGCTGCTGCTGGTGTTCACTCTCCCGCTGAGCCTTGAGCGTGGCAACACAGTCTTCCAGGTACCGCACATACTCAATGGAAGCCTACAGCGATTAGAAGAGTAGAGAACAGGAATCTACGAAGCACGTACCTGCAGAATGGCCAGCTTGTGCATCTCGCCGGTACAGGCGGGGATCATGTTCTTCAACACGGCAAACTCTTCGTTCATCTTAGACCGCCGCCGCCGCTCAATGAGGCTGTGGGCGGTCTTGCGGGCGATCTTGCGGCCGGCTGCGCTGGTCGAAGAAGGCTGCTTTCTCTTGCCAGTTGCTGTTGTCGTTTTGGACCCGGCATCCGATGCTGCAGCAGAAGAAGCAGCGCCGGACACGGCAGTCGTAGAGGTGGCGGCAGCAGTACTGTTCTTGGTCGTGGCAGACTTGCCAGCGCCACCTGCAGACCGACCCTGGGCAGAGAGCACTGGTGATTCACCCAGCTCTGAGGTTGTGCCTGCCGAGTCGACGGTGCGTGGCTTCATTTGGATGATCTTCCGGGAGCGTGTGGGTGGCGGTGGCAGAGCAAAGGCGGCCTTGCTGGCCGCTGCAGCTGTCTGTGTAGACGACCTCCGACGAGACTTGACGGCCTCAGCAGCCTGCATGGGATACGGAGACGACGACGACGGCTTGGTGGAAGCAGCAGAATTGTTCTTGGGGACAATGGGTGGAGACATTAGGCTCGCATCGATTGGCATGCCTGTTGCAGTAGGCGAAGACGAAGCATTCCGGGCAGACGAATTATTGTTTGGTGCGATCATGGCCGGTGGAGGAAGCTCGAATGCCATCTGTAAGGCGGCCAGATTCTTGCAGCCGTCCTGACCGGGGATATCGGTCGAGGAGGCCGGGGTAGGCGGGAGGGTTGTTCGAGGCATGGAGAAAGTTGAGAATGTTCAACTTATCAAAGAGTGTGTGTGTTTGGCAGAACAACCGCAAGAGCACGCGTGCTTTGTCAATTGGGTATCAAAAGCGACGATCGGACAGGGCAGATCGGCAGCTGGCTATGGGTGAGATAGCTGATCATGCAGGATTGTGACAGATGTTGTGGACCGTTAAAACGAAGGGAAAAAGGAAAGAGGCAAGAGAAGAGATAAGGAGGATGTTGACAGAAAAAGGAACAAGGAAAAAGACAAAGGGAAACAGGAAGTTCTGGCGAGATAACCAGTCGTGGAGCAGGTGGCGGTAGTGGAGTCGAGAGCAGTAACAAGATCCCCAAAACTGGGGGGCCTAGCCTACTGCGTACCCTGTACTCCATATGATCGTATGCGAGAAACCCAGCGCAAAATCAAAAGGCACATGCGCAAAGATTCCTCAAAGGGGGGGGGGGGGGNCCCCCCCCCCCCCCCCCCCCCCCCCCCCCCCCCCCCCCCCCCCCCCCCCCCCCCCCCCCCCCCCTTTTTTTTTT
>NIPS01000041.1:485696-725478 GCA_002215975.1 Dryadomyces quercus-mongolicae | reverse complement strand
AAAAAAAAAAGGGGGGGGGGGGGGGGGGGGGGGGGGGGGGGGGGGGGGGGGGGGGGGGGGGGGGGGGGGGGGGGGGGGGGGGGGGGGGGGGGGGGGGGGGGGGGGGGGGGGGGGGGGGGGGGGGGGGGGGGTCCCTCCAACTCCCCCCTCATCCTCCTCCTCCTCCCTCCCCCCCAACTCCACCCCCGGACGTTACCACACTCTTAGCTTCCCCCAACCTGCAACCCTGGCTCTGCCCTTCTTTCGCATACGCCGGAACAACCCCCATTGCCACGAGGTGGCCCGGGTTCGCCAGAACCGAACGATCAACGTTTTCCGTTCGACCTATTCGTGCCATCTCTTCTTCGGTTCTGGTTCGATCTTTCGCCATCATGCGCCACGAGTGACAAACCTGAATCTTTGCTTCTGCATCTCTGCATTTCTGCATTTCTGCATCTCTGCATGGACGCCACGAGACAGTGGACATAGTGCCCCAGAAATTTAAAAAACTGTCACGAGTCTTGATGCATATATTTATATTTTTTTTCGCATTTCGCATTTCGCATATTATTTCCCATTTTTCCCATTATAGCGCTGCCATAGAATATCACGCGACGCGCAGTTCCTTCAAGCCTTCATTTTTCTCCCCTCTAATTTTCGGCTAAGCAGACGACGACCTGCCGAACAAGCCGAACACACTGCTTACGGTCGCCGCATGTCGAGCCGGCATGACCGTTTCTGCTGTCCAACCGCAGCCGGCAGCACTTGTGCCGATGAGTGCGCCGCCTGTCGCCATGTCGAGACCGCAGGTCGGCATCGAGCGTCTGCCTACGCGGCGCATGAGCAATGAGCCTCGAGAGTCCATGAATTGCAAATCCTGTCGCAAGCGCAAGGTAGAAAGTCCCGCATGTCTATGGAGTATACGCCGTACTTCTTCTTGCTGACTAACCATCAGATCAAATGCAACCGTCTACGTCCGTCCTGTGAGGCCTGTCAAGTGTTTCAGTGTCCTTGCATTTATGGTGTGTTTTTATGTCCTTTCTTTTTCTTCTTTTTCTTCTTTTTCTCTTTTCCTGACCAATAGATGCTGTCCCGAAAAAGAGAGGACCCAAGACAGACGTCCTGGAAGCTCTGCTGAAGCGAGTCGACGGTCTCGAACAGCAGCTCAAAGACAAGAAGGACAGCAGCAAAAACAAGGACGATGCCGGCAGCAGTGTCGCTCGGTCCGACAGCAGCACGTCGCCCACAGACGACAAGACACCCACCGGCTCGACGACGGTCAGTGAGACGCCGACGGTCACGAGCAAGTCGGCCAAGCGACGGACGCATGTTCATGCGGCGCCCAGCGATGTCAGCAGCACGACGACGACGGGTGTCGAGGGTTCTGAAATCTACCCGTCGCCGCAGTCCAGTCGCGACCAGCATGCGGCCGTGCAGACGGAGGCGATGCTGGACACGTACTTCCGGCGGCTGCATGCCAAACCGTTTAACATTCTCGACGAGTCTCTGTTTCGACAACGGCTACAGCTTCACCACATCCCCAACTATTTGTTAAATGCCGTGTGCGGTCTGGCCTCGCGGTCGACGCCACATCCCAATGGCTACCAGGCGGCTGTGAGTCTGGGCGAGGAATATGCACGACGGGCCCGGGCTGAAGTCGAGATGGACGAGCCATCGATTGAGGGTCTGCAGGCGTTGTTGTTGTTGACCTTGTCCTTTAATGCTTCTGGCAAGGGCAAGAAAGCATATATGTTGTTGAGTAGGTCTCTTCTTCTTCTCCCTCTTTCTTCTCCCTCCCTAACACCCTCAGCAAGTGCCATCGGTATGGCTTTGGCGCTCGAACTACATCGTGAAGCCGATGCTCACGTGCGGATGATGCCGGCTGAGCGCGAAATGCGTCGACGACTCTTTTGGTCATGTTACCTCCTGGACCGGTTCATGGCCTGCGGATCACGGCGACCATCGCTGATCTCGGACCGCAGCATCCTGCTCCGGCTGCCCAGCTGGTCGCCGAGTCCCAATGCCCTGTCGGTCGAGGGTGACTTCTTCCAGAACGCGTCCAATTTACAGTACCTCCAGGGCGGCGGCGGCAAGAAGAGCCAAGGCAGCAGCGGCATGCTGATCGATATTACACGCATCCTGGGCATCACAAACCGCTACATGGCAGCCGGCGGCGTCAAGGGCGACTCCCACTTCCCCTGGCACTCGCTGTCGAACCTGTCCAAGATCCGCCAGGACCTGGACGTCTGGGCATCGGGGTCACAAAACATCTTTTCGAGCGTCGAGTCGCTCTTCAGCCAGCCCGACTCGACGGCCCTCATCCTCAGCAAACTCGTCTACCACCTGATCCACTGTCTCATCTATCGTCCCTTTCTGCCCGTCGACCTGGCCGAACTGGCCGGCACTGGCCAGCACCAGTCGTGGCAGATCGAGGCGACCAACATGTGTTTTTTGCATGCCAACGCCGTGGCCGAGCTCGTCGAGCTGGGCAAGCAGATGCCCGAGGTCGAGTGGCCTGGCTTTGTGGGCTACTGCATCTGCACGGCCGGCACTGTGCACATCCACGGCGCCCACTACACCAAGAATACCAGCGGTGTGGGCGAGATGAGCGTGTTTGCGTCGTCGGCCGAGTTTCTGTCGCGCGAGATGCAGCTGCTCAACGAGCTGCGGTATGCATGGGCCGTCGTGCAGCACCACCGGCAGACGCTGCAGACCATTTACAACACGCACACGGAGCTGATCAAGAGCCTGGCCACGAACCCTATGCGGTACACGTCTGTCTTCCACCTCGACGACTTTTTTGACCGCTATGCCAACATCACTGGTCCTGCCAGTCTGTCGTCCAATTTCGACGCGGCCAATCTCAGTCTTGCCGATATTGTCGTCGACTATGGTGCCAACCAGTACGTTGGCCACGATCTGTACCTGTCCAAGATGAACTTGAATGGTACTCTGGACGGGGCCACAGCCGAGCGGCCGAGTCTGAAGCGGAAGCTGGCGACCTCGTATAAGGACTCGACGCAGCAGCAACAGCAGCAGCAGCAGCAGCAACCACAGCAGCAACCACAGCAGCAACCACAGCAGCAACCACAGCAGCAACCACAGCAGCAACCACAGCAGCAACCACAGCAGCAACCACAGCAGCAACAGTCACAGCCACAACAGCCACAGCCACAACCACCATCTTACTCCCCCTTCTTATCCCACACCCCCGGCCTCCTATCAAGTCCTATGACGCACAACTTGCACACTGGCAACTTGGCCGACCACTCCCACGGAGAACCGGCTCTGGGCGGGTTCTCTCTTCCATCTCATCCACCACACACACAACATCCGTCCAAACAGCCAACCTCCATGTCTCCATTCAGTCCGGCATTTGATTTTTCCACTTTGACAGGAACGCCAGCAACGGCCGGTGCAAGTACGGGAGACGCCCCGCAAAGCCGTCACGGCCCCGGTCCCGACCTTGGCTACGATCCCATGTTTGGCCTGCAAGACCATTTCTCAAGTCCATCACCATGGCCAACGGCTGAAGAGAATGGAAAGTCGACTACAGCTGCAGCCACCACAACGGCAACCCTCCATAGTCCGGGAGCCCACAGCAACGACGGCAGCACGGGCGGAACGGCACCGGGCGAGGAAAAAGATCCTTTCTTGAGTCTGCTGGAACAGTTGGCCGAGACGGAATATGCGCGAGGGCCAGGGAATGAGCTGGACTTTTTTTTGAGCGGGACGCCACGGCCAAGTTAGTGCGGGGAGACTAGGCTGAAGGCGTTGCAGGGGGGTATTCATAGGCATGTGTAGGATCCATGGCAGGATCCATAACAGGATCCATGACAGGAGCATGCAAGGAGGCAGCGATTTGGAATAGTACAGAGAGTTGGAGTAGATACATTGTGCGGATTTTGACCGCCTGCTGACATATCATGATGACGTATGAGTGCGAGTATGGGGGACAGTCGCGCCTGCCGCGGAAATGTCGATGATATTTGCTTTTCTGCTTTTTTGCTTTTTTGGTCCCTTTTCCATCACTTTTTCATCATCCAATTCTTCTTTTTCCCATCTCCCATTTCCTTTCTCCTCAGTCAGCCGCCGGAGGCGTGCCGTCTGCGCACAAAATGACGTTATGCCACGAAAGGACCGCTACCACATAATCTTGTCTTGGATCGGTTAGACAGCCGTCCCAGAACCCCGGAATTCATCCAATGCAGCTGAGAGCTGAGCCACAGCAACAGCAAAAGCAAAGAAAAAGCCTGGACCAATTCTCATGCAGACCGCGGAAGCGCTTCCGAGTCTTGTCCGGGCCAATGGCACTTTCAAACAGGCGAGACGGCAAGACTAGAGCGGGAGCGGACCACCAACAGAGCCGTCTTTTCATTACGGCATACAACGAAGAAGTGCGGAGGATCTGTTTGGCGCTACTGTCTACTGGCTGGCATTCCTTTATTGGATTTTCTTTTTCTTTTTCTTTTTTCATTTTTCTTTTTATTGTTTGAGGGCATTTTTTTATTTTATTTTATTTTATTTTATTTTATTCCTTTTTCCTTTTATTGTTTGGGGGGCATTTTTTTCAATTCCCTTTTCCCCTTCCGGACGAAGACTCGACCATTAATTCTGACGTCGACTAATATCCATTCCCACCCATTGACGGCTTGTTTTTTGTTTTGTTTTTTGTTTTTTTGCTTTCTCTCGTCTCTTTCGTTCTCTTTCTAGTCTGTGTCTTGTCTTGGTCTTGACTTGGCCTTGACCTCTACGATTCGCTACCGCCAGACTTGCGGTCTGCTGGACTGGACCCTGCATGTTGGCGTGTTTTCTTCTGCACAAATTGGACACGTCCCACAATACAGTCATGAACACGTTCTTCAACGGCGTTCCCTAAACTGCTCGACAATGTCCACGGACTCGAGGATCAAAAAAGGCCACTAATCTTGCAGAGAACGCTCAAGACGTTGTCTGGACCGCATCATGGTCGCTGAGGTCTACGCTGGCCGCGGGCCCTCCATTTTCGTCGCCATTGTGGTCGTCTACTCCATCGTCACCCTCTTTATCTTGGCTCGCATGGTATGCCGCATCTTTGTCGTTCGTCGACTCGGTTGGGATGACTTCTTTATCATGCTGGCCTGGGCCCTGGGTCTGGCCTCCACCGTCATCTTCGGCGTCAGCATCCACCACGGCTTTGGAGCTCATGACACCGACATTCCCGAAGGCAATGATGCCTATTTGCGCAGATACCAATACGCCATGGCCATTTTATATGTATGCTATAAGTTTTCATGATTTCATGATTTCATGATTTCTGTTTGTCTCTAACACTACCAGTATCCTATCAGTGGAGCCGGAAGAATCTCCATCTTGGTCTTCTACTTATACCTGACCAAGGCCACCCATAGAATCATTCATGTCGGTTCCTGGGTGATCCTGACCATTGTCAGCCTTGGTGCCGTCGTCCTCTTCTTTATCAGCATCTTCCAATGCAATCCCATCCGCGCCGCCTACAGCAATACCAACGGAAAATGCACGCCGATGCTGACTTTGTTCATCTGCTCCGCCCCCATCAACATTGTCGCCGACCTGGCCATCTTACTCTTGCCCATGCCTATGCTCACCAGTATGAAACTCCCTCTACGCCAAAAAATCATCCTCATCACCACTTTTAGCCTCGGCATCTTTGTCACCATTGTCGCCGTCATACGCGTCTACTATCTACAGCAGGCTCTCGGTGACTACCCTAGCTACACCTCCACTTCCGAAAGCGATGCTGGCATCGTCAAGGACTTTGCATGGAGTGGCATCCTCGCTGTCTTCTGGTCTGCCGTCGAGTGCTACCTCACCATGATCTGTGTCAGTGTCCCCACCCTGAAGCCGCTGGTCATCCGCATCCTGCCCGCCGTCCTAGTCGGCCCCAAGGACCACCGCAGCTCGGCCTACAGAAACCGAAGCTACGACTCCAGCTACACGCCGCCGCTGACGGCAAACCGCCAACCATCGGCCTGGGCCCAGATGCAAGCCATGTCCATGTACGACGACGAGCCGGCCGTGAGTCCTCGGGCAGATCCCCAGGCAGATCTCCAGGCAGACCCTCAGGCAGACCCACAGGCAGACCCACAGGCGAACCCGTCTGCCATGAGCTCTAATGCCACGCTGGGCGCCAGCCCTACTATTCCGTCGCCCACCCATATCAGTTCCCGACACAGTCCTTGCTCAGGACCCGAGACCACAGCACAATCCACGGCCGGCGTGCCCACGACGTGGACCGACACGACCGTGGGCGATGGCCTGACCCAAAGCCAGGACCAGGCCCAGGCCCAGGCCCAGGCCCAAGCCCCGACCCATTTTGGATTTGTCAACGTCAAGGAGCGCAAGAGCATGCTGAACATGACCGCGCGTGAATCATGGAAATACTGTTCCTTGGTTTCTATTTTATTCTTTCTCTGGGGATTCAGCTACGGGCTCTTAAACACCCTCAACAGCATTATCGGTGCAGCCTCCGATATCACACAGGCGCAGACCCTGGCCGGCAACAGCATCTACTTTGGCGGCGGCTACCTCTGCGGCCCACTGCTTCTGGGCGGCCGGATCCTGCGCCACGACGAGCGTCACCTGCGCCGATGCAACGAGCGGGAGAACCAGTCCGTGGGCGTTTTGGACTGGCTGCCGGCCTCTGTGGGTCATGCCACGGACGGCGAGACGCCGGGCGGCTTCAAGGCCACCATCATTACGGGTCTGCTGATTTACGGCACGGGGGCGATCATGTTCTGGCCGTGTGCCGTGCTCGTTTCGTTTACGGGTTTCATGTTGTCGAGCTTTGTGGTCGGCTTCGGCCTCAGCATTGTCGAGACGGCTGCCACGCCGTTCATGGTGCTCTGCGGCCCGCTGGAGTATGCCGAGATGCGCCTGATGCTGGCCCAGAGCCTGCAGGCCGTCACCAGCGTCTTGAGCGGTGTGCTGGCGCAAAAGGTGTTTTATGTCTCGACCAACTACGGCGCCGCCGGCCGCTCCAACGACATCCTGGGTGTCCAGTGGACCTACCTGGCCATTACGCTCTTCTGCGCGGCTCTGGTGGTGGTGTTCTACTATATGCCACTGCCCGAAGTGTGCGATGCCGAGCTCGAAAGGATGGCCAGCAAACTTCCCGTGGACGGCAACAAGCGGACGCGTTTCTTTGGCATGCGCCTCCGTACCGTCTGTCTCATCCTGGCCGTCTTTGCACAGTGGCTGTATGTGGGGTCACAGGAGTCGGTGAGCGACTTTTACCACAGCATTATCATCGCGTGGCTGCCGGAACAGTCGTCACCGCAGACAGAGGCCTCCTCTTCCTCTGTAGTTGTCACGCGCGATACCATATGCGACACGGATGTAGTGCCCGGCATGAACCTGTCGGCAGCCAACTACCTACTGATTAGCCGCGTCGGCTTTGCCGTGGCGCGCAGCATTGTGGCGTTTCTGCTGTATATTTACGCCAAGTTCCCACGGCGGTGGCTGCTGGCGCCACGGTCAGCTCTGCTGGTCTGCATTTCGTTCATGATCCTGTACGCGCTGCTTCTGGTGTGTTTGCCGCCGCAGCAGAATCCAAACTATATTGCCGTGCCGTTGACGCTCTTATTCATGGCCGAGGGCACCATCTACCCGCTCGTCTTTGCCTTGGGTCTGCGTGGCCAAGGAGCCTACACGAAGCAAGCGGCCATGTGGCTGACGGTGGGAACGTCAGGACCGCTGTTCTGGCCGTTTGTCATGTACGCGATCATACGGCGAGGCGGCACGGTGCGGAACTCATTGATCCTGATCGTCGGACTGATGACGATGGCACTGGTGTATCCGCTGTACCTGATATGCAACCGGGATGCGCGGCAGTTGACGGCGGTGGTGAAGTCGGGTCTCACAGACGAGAGCCATGCGCCGCCGACCGTGGAAACTGGGGGGATGTCCGAAAGAAGATCCGGATTCAGAGAGCCATTCGGAAACACGAGTCGAGACCGAGAAGTTGATGCATTACCTGTGGCGCATATATTTTGATTTTGGATGAATTTTTGATATGATTTCTTCCATTCCTGTATTAAAAAGGCGTACAAAAAGTTCTTGGAATCCGTTGCTCGGCCTGGCAACTGTTCGGCATGTGAAAGCGGGGAGTACTTGTTTTGTTATGTACGATTTGTCTGTTTACGAGGCATCAAAATATACTATTGCGACGATCGTCTGCCGTAACGTTGTGCTCGGTAAGCCCCGTCCCCCAGAGGCGTTTGGTGGCTTCCTCTTTGGCTTGTGCGGCTGCTTTCTTAGTTCCCAAAGGGGAAGGTGCCCCTGTCGGGGACCTAAGCACTCCCTCGTGCCTGCCGCGGATGTCGAGGACGACGGCCATGCAGCGGGCCAGAGAGGGAAAGAACGGAACGGGCGGGGGAGGAAGGAACGGGTGTGCCGCTTTGTGCCGTGGCTGCTTACCAATATTCGGATTTCTTTCCTTTTTCTTTCACCATTTGCGCCTCATTCAAGCCTCCACATCTCATCCCAACCCATCACATCAGTTCCTAGGCAGCCATCCGGACTGACGCTAAATACGAAGAGAATGCAACGCCGGGACACCCCAGAGAGACCAGATCGGCGAAATCTCCGGTTCTCTTGGAGACATCCAATCAGACTTCTCGGACTCATCCACCTGCTCGTTGCCAGCCGGCTGATTGTGACCACGGATGGGCTGCAGGTGCCGCCACCGGACTCGATAGAGGTGTAGGATGGCATCCACTTCAAGGTCTTCGGTGATGCTTCTGACTGTCCACCCCTGTCTTGGACGACGGCCCGTGGGCAGGATGGATGATGTTGGAGCGGTCATGGAGGACGTGAGGATGTTGCAACGGATATTTATATCCAAGTTGGCAGCATGTCGGCGAGAAGTTTGTCTGTCTGCCAGTCTGCCAGTCAGTCAGTCAGTCAGTCAGCCAGGCAGCCAACATGTTATTCTCTCTACTTTTGGACGTCGTCCTCGTCGGCATCAGCTCCGCTGCTGTCCTGCCACCGCGGGATCAAAGCTGCAATGGATCGCCCGAGCTGTGTGATCGTCTCTACAGCAATGTCACTTTTGTCGGTGCCCACGACTCTGCCTTTGTCGGCACTTTTGTCACCGACAACCAGTACCTGTCTGTGGCCGACCAGCTCGGCCTCGGCGTCCGTTTTCTGCAGGCCCAGACGCACGACAAGGACGGCACCATTGAGCTGTGCCACACGTCCTGCCTCGAAAAGGACGCCGGCACGCTCAGCGACTACCTGACCACGGTCAAGACGTTCCTGGATGCCAACGCCGACGAAGTCGTCACGCTGCTGCTGACCAACGGCGACGAGATTTCCATGAGCGATTTTGGCACTGTATTTGCCGACGTCGGCCTCGACACCTACGGCTTCAGCCCGTCCGACACGTTGACGCTGGCCGAATGGCCGACGCTGGCGTCCATGATCGCCAGCGGCACTCGTCTGGTGGTGTTTATGGACTACTATGCAGACACGAGCGTGGTGCCGTACATTCTCGACGAGTTTAGCTACTATTACGAGACGCCGTACGACACGACCGACCCTGAGTTTGCCGAGTGCACCATTGACCGGCCGTCGGGGGCGAGTGCTACGGGCCGGATGGGGCTGGTGAACCACTTTCTGGACGTGGACTTGAACCTGTTTGGGTTCGACATTTACATTCCGGACGCGTCGGCGGCAAACACGACCAACTCGGTGTCGTCGATTCTTGCGCAGACGAATCTGTGTGTGGCTGCGTATGGCAGCGAGGTGAATGTTGTTTTGGTAAGGACAGTACTCCGTGCGGGTGTTTCCCGTCTCCCGTTCCCCTGCTGCGCCCCGTGATTCCTTCTAGAAGGTGTCAATACGGCAAATACGAAATACGAAGTTAACCTTTGCTAACCGATATGACAGCTCGATTTCATCAACATTGGCGAGGCCATGGAGGCTCAGAGTCAGCTGAATGGCCTGTAGACCACTCACAGAGCGCTATACAACCACGTGTCAGGGGTCTTTACCAACCAGCATAGCCGCCTCAGTCCGCGAAAGGCAGCAGCCCCTGGACGTGTAAGGCATCCGTCCTGAGCCACCGAGCACCAATGTGACCTCGTGCCTCGTCTACAAGCCCTGTTTCTCTCTGAGCCCAGCCCCTTCCCACGCCTTGCCTTTCCATCGTTGTTCACCGAGCAGTGCCTAATTTTGGGTTTGAGTACATTTTGATTTATGACGTCTTTTTATATTTATTTTTGAATAGTATGATTATGGGCACTTGATCTTTGAAGGATGCGAATCTACTCTTCTACTCTGTACACAATTCTATATATTCCTGCGTCTATTACTGATGTCCACCATGCTTCTCTTCCTGCATGTCTTTTGACATTCATCTTCTGATTCCCTCATGTTTTCTGCATGATGCAATGCAACCTTGAACTCAAGGACGGCATCATGTTAGCCGAAGAGGCTGCATGTGGTCACCTGTGCGCCGGTGACTGGCTGGCTGGTGACAGCAGCTACCAGACTTGTGTGGAAGCCTTGTCTGGTTCTGATCCACGACTGCGCAACCGTGACCCCAAGGCCGTGTTACAAAAGATCCCTTGGGCCGACACCGGACGCGTGGCCGTGCTCGAGCTGGGCGACGACGGCACGTTTGGACCAGCCACGGAGTTTCGGGACGTCGACCGTCTGCGTGATCATCTCGCCAGCACACGGGCTAAGCCTGTCGATGCAGACGAGCCGCGTGCCCATCGCCGCGTCTACATTCTCGAAAGCATGGGTCCCGGCTTTGTGGGCGTCTTTGGCGAACACTTTGGCATGCACCCGTCCGTCTTTGTCGACCAGGAACGTGTCATTGTCATGAACACGGCCGCTCAGGGCGAGAGCGACGGCATGTTGCTGCCATCACTGTCCTGTCTGGCCGGCTCGCCAGTGCCGACTGATCCAAGCCATGTCACGCTCAAATACTACGAAACCGTTCAGTTCGACCGGTGTCCCGACAACTTCCGGCTTGTCTGCGGCGACACGGGTCGCCATATTGGCGTGTCCCGGACCGATGGGCGGTTCACAGACGTCGGTGTCGTCCGGCGAAAATGCACGCTCTGGACACGGAGTACGGCTCATGGCGGATGGGATTATGTGATCCTCTCTGACCCGGCCGTCCGCTGCGTCCGCACCGGCTTCGAGTACCGAGACGTGTTTCCCGTCCAGACGCGGCCGTACCAGCGCGGCTATGTGGACTTTGTGCCGGAGTGGGCACAGCTGCCGGGCAGCGGTCCACCGCGCACGTCGCTGCTCGACGATCTCGTGTACTACCTGCAGACGCACGTGTCCCTGGTCGGGCCTGGCGCTTTGGATAGTCCTGACTTGGCCGTGGGCACGTTTGTGCGCAAGATTGTCGCCTCACACTACCTCAAGTTGGCCGGCAACGTCCGAGCGATCCTGTCGAGTGCCCAGCGTGCGCTCAGCCGCAAGCACGACCTGGCATCGCTGTCCATGGAGAAGGTCGAAGAGCTGTGGAGCGATATCCAAGCGTCGGAACGCCGCGTCGGCGAGTACGGCGAGGATCTGGAGGCTATCATGTTGAAGCTGGGCCTTCCGCTCGAGAAACCAGACCCGGGTCGGCGGGCATCGACATCGGCCGCGCCACTGCTGACGTATTCGCCCTCGGCACTATCACTCCGGGGACGGACCGACACGGGCAGCACATTGGGAGGAATGAGGGGAGAAGACGTTGTTTTTTCACTGTCGCCAGCGTCGCCAGTCTCAGAGGACGGGACCGACTTTCACCCTGCGGAACGCCGACAGTGGCTCGACGTGGCCGTGGACTACCAGTTTTTGCTGCTGCGGTTCCGGGAGCTGCGGCATCGCACCGAATGTCTCAACGCGGCTGTGACAGGACTGGCATCCATCACAGGCAACCGGCAGGCATATCATGAGCAGCAGCTGGCACTGGAAACGGCACGGCGCAGCATCCGCGAGGCCAAGAGCTCCAAGGCCGTGACACTACTGGGGCTCATTTTCATTCCGCTGGCATATACGAGTTCGCTCTTCAGCATGACAGAGCCGTTCAATCCTGGCGGTGCACAGTTTTGGCTGTACTTTGTGGCGTCGGCGCCGCTGATTGTGGTTGTGATGGCGGCCTACACTGTGCTGGATGCAGGTTACACGGATGACGGGACGAGCTGGTCTCTGGCGGTATTCCGAAAGACGGCACGATCATGGTTTGGGAGGTAGAGCTGGAGGACAAGTCTGGAGTACGGAGTCTTTCCTGTATATAAGGAGCATTACTAAGCATATAATGAATACATACAGCGCAAGCGCTATAAATTAGGGGACGGCAGCCATTAGTGGACCTAGCGATGACTAACTGGCTGCAGGGACGATTCGCGCTATTACCTTCCGGCGCCCATTTATTTCCACGACCTCTACGACCCTTCTCCACGCAACCAGCCATTCCGTTTGCTTCACCGCTTGCACGGCGCTTTCACCAAGGCCGTCTGCTGTACTGCTCGTACTCTGTGTGCGATACCAACGCGTCCAATCGGCCAGTCAGGGGAATGGAGCGGCACGCCCCGTCAGAAGAGACGGCCAATCAGCCGTCAACACGACAAAAAGAGGCAAACGACGTCGACCCATCCACAAACAGTCCAAGCCATGGCAGTCTTCCTCGGCGCGACAGCGACCACGTGCAGATCAAGGCGGAGCCGGCCATGAGCCCAGTCGACACCAAGATGACGGGGATTCTAGACGTCGACGTCAAGGTAGAACAGCCTCGAACACAGTCGTCCACAGTTGATGCGGAAGTCATGGATGTCGTGATGGACGGCACAGGCGAGGGTGAAAGAATGCAGGCCTCTTCGTCGTCGGCTTCGTCGTCGGCCAAGCTGCGCAAGTCGCACATCCTCAAGCGGATGTGGGAAGAGCGCGAGGAACACGAAGTCGCCGAAGAGGCAGCCCGGTCACATCGAGTGCCGTCCATGGACGAACAGGCTCGCGAAGGTCTGCGTCGGTCCATCGGTCTGGCGCTGTCTCATGTCGGCTTCCACAGCGCGACCGACGAGGCTCTCGAGAGCTTTTTGTTGATGACCGAGACGTGTACGTGAGACTATTTACAAAGTTTCTTGTCGTCTGTTCTCGCTGACCCCCCCAGACTTCCATTCCCTCGTCCAAGACATTGTCCGCGTCGCCCACACCGCCCGCCGTGCTCAGCCTATTCCTACCGACTTCGACCTCTCCTTTGCCCGCTTCAACCTCTCACCCGCCGCCCTGTGTCCACACCTGCGCAACCCCGTTGCCCCGTCCCGTCTCGTCCCCGTCTATTTTGACCCCCTCGCCCGTCTCCGTCTGCACGGCCAGGCCGCCGGTGATCTGCCCTTACTGGGCGCCGAACTCAGCGGCAAGGCCGAGAAAGACGCCCGCGTCTACATTCCCGCGAGCTTCCCCGACTTCCCCAGCATCCACACGTACCGACACACGCCCGTCGACGTGTCTACGGTCACGGTATCGGGCACCGGTCTGCGCTACGACGACGGCGATGCCATTGGCGAAGACGAAGACGCCGAAATGAGCCCCGTCAACCGCCACGACGCCAAGCGCATCCGCGAAGCCGCTGCCGTCGAAGCCAAACAGGCCGAAGAGGCACTGCGCAGTCTCATGCGGGCCAGCAAGATCAACAAGCTCAAGGAGGTGCGGGCAGCAGCCGAGCGCAACACGCTCAGCCAACAGCGATACGCGCTCTGGGAGGCGACGATGCGCGAGCTTATAGAGGAAAGCACGGCACGGACGCAGCCTGGGCGGGTGTTGAGTGCGGCGGCGTTGCGTGAGGAGATTGCCGACCAGAGCATGATGGTCAATGCCGAGAAGGTGTTCCACCGCAAGGAGATTCCGCGGAAGCCGGCCAAGCGGGTGGCGCAGAAGACATAAGGGAGGCGGCGTGTACGATACGGAGTACGAGCACGGAATACGGAGTATGGAGTACAGAGTAGGCCATGGAATATCAGCCAGCTGCCGCCAGCTGGTAGGATGCTTACCAAGCACATCTCCTCACGTGACATACGCGGAGCGAGGTGTGGCCCCGCCGACATGCGAGCGGGATATCTGATTGGACAGAACCCCCCACCTTATTTTTGGCCCTAACAGTTTTTTGGGGCCTTGCACAAAAAAAATTTCCATTGGAAGTGGGAAATCGGGCCCTAAAGTGCGTTCAGCCCTCCTTTCTGCTATTTTTTTTTGTCTTGCTTCATTTGCCCGGGCTCCGACGATCCAACCTCTTCCTACCGCAACACGCTTCTGGCAGAAGACCTGTTCGCTCAACCCGACCTTTGCCCTCTTTCTGAACCGCCTTTTTCTCCGACAGCCCAACATGTCTGAGCAGCTCATCCTCAAGGGCACCCTCGAGGGCCACGTACGTTTGCCCGTTTGCTCCATTCTGTTATTTGTTTGCCTCGACAAGGGGACAAGGGGAGATATCAGGGAGGAGGGGGAGGCTTGTTGAGGAAGAACTTGCTGAGGCAAACCCTCTCAAGAGCTTGAACTCAACTTGAATCGTCGAATTGTCAACTTGTCAACTTGTCGGGGCAACTTTTGAGGCAACAGTCAAGCATTGTTCATGATATACTGACAAAATCACAGAGCGGCTGGGTCACCAGCTTGGCGACGTCCATTGAGAAGTAAGGAGAAAGATGGAGAGAGAGAAAGAGAGAAAAGAAAGAAATGCTAACCAAATAGCCCGAACATGCTCCTGTCCGGCAGCCGCGACAAGACGCTCATCATCTGGAACCTGACGCGCGACGAGTCCCAATACGGCTACCCGAAGCGGTCGCTGCACGGCCACTCGCACATTGTGTCGGACTGTGTGATCTCTTCGGACGGTGCGTACGCTCTGTCGGCGTCGTGGGACAAGACTCTGCGTCTGTGGGAGCTGGCGACGGGCACGACCACCCGGCGGTTCGTCGGCCACACCAACGACGTTCTGTCCGTCTCTTTCTCGGCCGACAACCGGCAGATCGTGTCGGGCTCGCGCGACCGGACCATCAAGCTGTGGAACACCCTGGGCGACTGCAAGTACACCATCACCGACAAGGGCCACACCGAGTGGGTTTCGTGCGTCCGTTTCTCGCCGAACCCGCAGAACCCTGTGATTGTCTCGGCCGGCTGGGACAAGCTGGTGAAGGTGTGTAACCTCCTCTCCTCTAGTTATTCCCTCTTCCCATATGATGTTTTGCAACCGTATTTGCTACTTCAGAGCCTTCGGGCCATGAGACAATTTTTCACCATGCACCTGATGTTTTATATATCTTCTTTACGTTGATTATTGGATTGTTGGTCTGAACCCCGCTAACTGAACTGTTCAGGTCTGGGAGCTGTCCACCTGCAAACTGCAGACGGACCACATCGGCCACACGGGCTACATCAACACGGTGACCATCTCTCCTGATGGCTCACTGTGCGCTTCGGGCGGCAAGGACGGCACCACGATGCTGTGGGACCTCAACGAGTCCAAGCACCTGTACTCGCTCAACGCCAACGACGAGATCCACGCGCTCGTCTTCTCGCCCAACCGGTACTGGCTGTGTGCGGCCACTGCCTCGAGCATCATTATCTTTGACCTCGAGAAGAAGACCAAGGTCGACGAGCTCAAGCCCGAGTTCCAGGCTGTCGGCAAGAAGAGCCGCGACCCGGAGTGTGTGTCGCTGGCCTGGAGCGCTGACGGCCAGACCCTGTTTGCCGGCTACACTGACAACATCATCCGTGCCTGGGGCGTCATGTCAAGGGCATAGGGGGCGTAAGGAAAGAATAGTGAAAAGGAACGAGAGCGGACGCCAGCGTGAGACAGATCCATGTTTGGTATCCGGCGAGCGCTCGTTGTTGTTTTTGCTCGGCCACGACAGTAGAGCAGGACGGCAGGGAACACATGATTGCAGGGCAGGGGAGGAGGCGCACAAGGAATCCTGATGACTTCTTTGTCTCGTTGTATGTTCGATTGGAACTTTTTATTTCTTCTTCGGCAGCCATCCAGGAAGGGGGAAAAATCCTACATAAAAAAAAAGGAAAAGTAAAATATCAAACGAGTAAAGAGTTAATGTGATAATAGTACGGAGTACTGTATAAATGTGTGTGTACGGAGTATTCGCAATGGATATAATGACATAATCATGCTTATATAATCCCGAAGACTTGCCGACGCGGTGCCGAACCAGGTGTGTCTTTTAGTGTTACTCGATTGGTCCGTTGGGCGTTTTGCCCCCGAAGCATTCGTATTTACTCGCCAAAAGCTGTGCCATTTCCACAGGGTATTTCTTCTTTATCTTGATTGCATGAATTTTGTATTTCTGTACTCCATACTCCGTATTTCCATTCAGATTCGCATTCGCATTTTGACGCATTTTCAGCATTTTATCATTTAATCATTGAACTATTAAACGACATCAAATCTCTAAATTCTCGGAAAATCTTTCCTAAACTCATTTCGCCGCCTTGGCATTTCTTTCTTTCTCTACTGTCCAATGAGCCAGGGGCACGACGTAGACGAGTCCGAGGACGAGCGACTCGACAACTTTGACTACGATGAGACAGAAGGCCTACTCATAGACGACCCAAACCGCCTGGGCAAGACATCGGAACAGATTGAGAATGGCCAACCGGGACAGCCGGCCAGCCCGGCCGAAGACGATGACCAGCCGAAACGCGAAGTCGTCCGGTGGCGCGACTTGCCGCGAAAAGGACAGCTGACGGTGCTGACGCTGGCCCGGCTGAGCGAGCCGCTCGTGCAGACGTCTTTGCAGGTGGGGAAGAGAGTTTTTAGAGTTTTGAGGAATATGTGTTGTGGTCTGCTAACCAACAGTCGTACATGTTCTACCAACTCAGGTCGTTCAACCCCGAGCTGCCCGACTCTGTCATTGCCAGCCAGTCGGGCATTCTGCATGCCAGTTTTACGGCGACGCAGTTTCTGACGGCCATGATATGGGGACGACTGGCCGATTCACCAGCATTTGGCCGCAAGAAGGTGCTCATGATTGGTCTGAGTGGGACGAGTACGTGTGCATCTGAAGAAATCAAAATGGGATGCTAACCGGCAGTGCTCTCTGTGCTTGGGTTTGGGTTCTCGCAGTCGTTCTGGCAAGCCCTGTTCTTTCGATCGCTGGGCGGTGCCACGAATGGAAACGTGGGTGTCTTACGAACAATGTAAGTGGGAGTGACAGAGAGAGAGAAAGAGAGAGAGATGTTAACTGCTCAGGATAAGCGAGATCGTCCGGGAAAAGAAGTAAGTGTCTATTGTTTCGTTCTTTACTTCCCGCTAACCAATAGATACCAATCGAGAGCTTTCTTAATATTGCCCATGACTTACAACATCGGCACCATTATTGGTCCCATTCTCGGTGGCATCCTCTGTGATCCGGCCAACAGTTATCCGGACCTGTTTGGCAACAACGCCTTCTTCCTCAAGTTTCCTTATGCCGTGCCGAACTTGCTCAGTGCCTTTTTTCTCTTCTCGGCCACCATGGCTGTCTGGATGGGTCTCGAGGAGGTGAGCCTTCCTTCTCTCTAATGCTGTGCATCCTTCTAATCCCCAGACGCTTGATTCGTTGCGCAATAAGCCCGACTTCGGCATGGCCCTGCGCCGCAGGATCGTCCGGCTGTTCCGGCACGCCCCCAAGATAGCGGTCAGTGGACAGTCCACGCCTAACCTGGTGTCTGGCTTGCCACTGACTGATCCGCTGGCCGATCCACGGCTGAGCTCTGCCTCGACATCGACCAGCCATGGCCCTATACATGCCCGGTATACACAGCGTCTACCGTTCCGCCGTCTCTTTACGCGCAACGTGGTCCTCACCATCGTTGCCCAGTGCATCTTTGGCTTCCACATGGGCGCCTTCAACTCGCTGTGGTTCGTCTTTCTGTCGACGCCTGTCTTCGATCCTCACGGCGACCACCAACACCAGATCCGCCGTCTGCCCTTTTTCTTCACCGGCGGCATCGGCCTGCCGCCTGCCCAGGTCGGCATGGCCATGGCCATTCTCGGCTCGTTCGGAATTCTCATGCAGCTCTTCTTGTATCCGACGGTGTCGGCGCGTCTCGGCACGCTGCGGTCGTGGCGGCTGTTTCTGCAAATCTTCCCGCTGACGTATTTCCTCGTGCCGTACCTGAGCCTTGTGCCGAGTGCAACGGCGCCACCGCATTCCAAGGACGGGCCCGGTGTCTGGTTGGCCATTGCGGCCGTGCTGCTGTTGCACGTGGTGGCGCGGACGTTTGCGCTGCCGGCACAGACGATCCTCGTCAACAACTGCACGCCGCATCCGTCGGTGCTGGGGACGGTGCACGGGCTGGCACAGAGCACAAGTTCGCTGACCAAGACGCTGGGGCCGATCTTGTGTGGGTATGTGTATGGATTGGGGCTGGACCACAACATCGTGGGGATGGTATTTTGGGGGCTGAGCGTGGTGGCCGTGTTTGGGTTTGGAGCGAGTCTGTTGGTGTACGAAGGCAACGGACATGAGATTTGGCTGGAAGGAGATGTCGAAGAGTAAAAGATTGGATGAATATAGATATGATTTTGATCATGTTGGCTGAACTAAAGTTGTACAGAAAAGTTACATCTGAATTTGTCTTGAAACCCTGAATTTTATCTACCAATTTTCATTACAACTCGACAATCTTTCTCTTTCATCTTTTCTCTTCTGTCATCTTTCACCTTTCATCTTTTCTATCAAGAACACCTTTTCTCTAATCCAACCTCCACTATCCAATGGAGTCCCATCCAGAAGGCGTCGAGGTTGTCTCCGCCACAAATCCACCCAACCTGCCTGAAAACGAAGAGGCCGAGCTCGAAGCTGAACTCGAAGCCGAGCTGCTGGAAGTCATCCGTTTGACCATGCGAACGGTCCGCGAAGTGACGCAGACCGGGACCCCCGAAGAGGTCCGCATGGCTTATACCATTGCGGAGCGGATCAAAGATTCGTACATGGCCTATTGCCAGGACAAGCGTCTGTACGCGGATACCATCCTGCGTATCTGCCTCGGTAGGGACTATGCCAGGGCCGTGCAGCAGGAGTTGGGCCACTGAAGAGTGGTCTGAATGAGCAGAGAAGTGGCTGAGAAGAAGCTGAGTTGAGAGGAGTTGAGAGGAGTTTACATTTTACGCAGTTTTCCCAAAGGCATTTATACTTGGAGCAAGAATAAGAAAAGGATACGGAGTACCTGCGTACGTCTTCGAGACAGCAGAAAAGACGAGCCAATTGTGATGTTCTTGTCGTCAGCATGCCTTCTCTCGGTCACGTGACCTTTCCACCGGTAAAAAGGCAAAGGCTTCGCTGGAGCATCGTCTGTGCCGCACCGCCTTTCCGTCCACACTCTTTTCCCGGCACCCACCATGAAGGATCTAGCGACGCTCCGCGCCGGCGGCTACCGCTCGGCTGGTCTCACGAAGCTGAAGCTCAGCGAGCCACTGCCCGACGACGCGTTCCCGCGCGAGATCCTCGACCTGGGCGCCACTCTCGAGCTGCTGGACCTCTCGGGCACAGGACTGTCAGCGCTGCCAGACGACTTTGGCACACGGCTGCCGAACCTGCGCATTGCTTTCTTTAGCGGCTGCCGCTTTGCTCAGTTTCCGGCGGCCGCCCTGGCCGGCTGTACGCAGCTCGAGATGGTGGCCTTTCGCAGCAACGGCATGGAGACATTGGGGGAGCCGTTTGAGATTGCGAACTCGTCAACTCCCCTCGCTCACACTCTCCGCTGGCTCATCTTGACTGACAACCGCCTGACAGCCCTGCCGGCGAGCATCGGACGCTGCACGCGCCTCGAAAAGTGCATGCTGGCGGGCAACCAACTGGAGGAGTTGCCGGCCGAGATGGCAGCCTGCCACAGCCTGACGCTGCTGCGGTTGGCGGCCAACCGGTTGAGGGAACTGCCGCCGTGGCTGCTGACCATGCCGCGGCTGGCCTTTCTGTCTTTTGCGGGCAACCCGTGCACGGCCGGGACAGGCTCAGGGGAGCTTGCCGAGTCATGCGAGACGGTGACGGGCGAGCTTCCACACATTGACTGGCACCAGATTGAGGTGCACCACGTGTTGGGTCAGGGGGCCAGCGGTGTCATCTCCAAGGGGGTGGTTAAGGGGGGGAGCACCGGGGGATTCTCGGGCGAGAGTACGCCGGTGTCCGGGACAACGACGCCGGGCAGGACAGTCGCTACAGAGGACGCCGTGGCCATCAAGATCTTCCGCGGAGCGCTGACGAGCGACGGCACGCCGTACGACGAGATGGCAGCCAACATTGCGGCAGGCCATCACGTCAACCTGGTGCGGGTGCACGGGCAGATCCGGTTTGCCGAAGAGGAGGAGGAGAAGGAAGAGGAAGACGCTGAACGAGACGACGATACTGCGTTCCAGGGCGGCATCGTCATGGAGCTGATCCCGCCGCATTACCGCGTGCTGGGCCAGCCGCCGTCGTTTACGAGCTGCACGCGCGACTGCTTTGGCCCGGACGGACTGGTGACGCCGGCAGCCGCTCTGGCTATTCTGCAGGGCGTGGCATCGGCGGCGGCGCATCTGCACGCCCGCGGCATTGCTCACGGCGACCTGTACGCACACAACATTCTGGTGGGAGCGGCGGATATCTTAGAGGACAAGACACATGCACTGCTCAGCGACTTTGGCGCGTCGACGCTGTACGGAGGCGGAGGAGATCCCAATCTTGGACTGCTCGAGAAGATTGAGGTGCTGGCGTTTGCCCACTTGGTGGAGGATGTGTTGGGACTGCTGGAGCGTGGCAGCGAGGCAGGCAGCGAGACGGCCGTGCGCCAACTGGCACAACTACATGCGCAGTGTGCCGTGACGAATGTGGCAGAACGACCAACATTTGAGGCGGTGGTGGCAGTACTGGAGAACATGAGAGCATAGACGGCACTGGACATACGAGCATAGACGGCATGAGAGCATAGACGGCGGCGGCGGCGGCAAGTGTTCTTGTCTACGGGATCCAGAGTCTGGACCCGTTGAGCATCTGGTAGGATGTGCATTTCTTGCAGGCCACCAGTCGGAAGAGTCCCCTAGCGGGCGATCAGGAGAAAGCTGGAGAGCGATCACGCCTTTTCTCAGGCCACGGGTGGCCTGTGCCCATGTCTGGACGGGCCAGCGACCAGGCACGACGGCGGCATGAACCAGCAGTGGAGGCGTGCGCTTATTTCGTGACACATGGGGTCGAGAGTTGACGTTGGTTCCGTTTTGATCTGTTCTTCTTTTCTTCTTTTGATTTTATTATTTTGTTGGTTATTTTCGTTGGTTTTTCTCGTTGTTTGTTTTCCTGTTTTTCTTCCTTTTTGTTGGTTTTTCTCGAATCCCTTTCTTCCTCGAATCTCTTTCCTACGCTTATCGACGCGTAAGTTTTCCTCTTCCGGATAGGATTGACCTCTGGGAAGCAGGGCAGCAGGGCAACAAGATAACAAGGGCAGCCTTGTCACATCGTCTCGTGACATCGTGTCGGCAATACCGCGCCATCGGCGGCAACTGGTGGCGTCGGTGGCGTCGGTGGCCGTTTATGGTGGTGATGAAGATGGTGGTGACAGTAGCGATCTATATGAAACAAGCGTGGGATTGAATAGATTTACATAGACGATACAGGACAATACAAGACTTTACTAGATGTCACGGAGTATTTCGCCTGATTCCATCTCTGTCTTGGCTGCTGACGGCTTCAAGCCGCTGCCGATCATGAATATTCAAGTGACTCGTCTCTTAATCTTAATTTCCCGGCGTCAATCAGCGGTCGAACAGCAGTCGAACAGGGTCGAACAGGGTCGAACAGCCACTGACAGGGGCCCATAGGCCGTTCTGACGATCACCGGCATTTGACGACCCACGTACAGGGAGTGGAGGTGGCGTCACATCCCATTCGTACGAGTACGAGTAAGTATTACTCCGTGTCTGCTCTCCAGCTTCTATTTGCACGCGTCACGTCGCTCTCGCCTGGGCAAATTGTCTGCCGCAAATGAGAAACACGATCAACCGGGCAAAATGAAGGGATCAAGAGGAGACGGCACGCTACGACCCCAGTAAGAAGACGAAAAAGGCTAAACGGGTTGAATGCACACCGACTCTGGCCGGTTTCGGTAGGGAAGAGAAGAGGTAGAGGAGGTAGAGGAGGTAGAGGAGGTAGAGGTAGAGGAGGTAGAAAAGTAAAGAAGTAAAGAAGTACAGAAGTAGAGAAGTACGGAGTACAGAAGTACGAGTAGAGAAGAGATCTTCAAATACGGAACAAACAAAGACGATACACGAAAAGACGTGAAAATAAAAAACGGAGACAATAAAAGACGTAGAATACTCCGTACTCCGTACTCCGATACAAATGCACACAAAAAGTACAGTACTCCGTACATACGTAACCCGACACCTACGGAATACGGAAACAACCCCCGGAACTGAGTGGAGCCGCCTATAAACCTATTATAGTTATAAACGCCTATAGGCCTACCCTAAGCCTATACTTGGAGTCCTGCCCTATACAGGCACTACGGGGTACGACGTACAGGGTCTTCGGCCGATTGCCCTCCCTTGTCTTCCCGCACTCCCTGCATACACCATCTATCCATCTGTCCATCTGGCCGTCCACTGCCTGTCACTGCTCTTTCATCGTCATCTCTGGCGCCACACCCCCCCTTGGGCACTAGTGTCGAGTCCTTGCATATGGAGAAAAAAAAAGAAGAAAAAAGGAAGCGCGAGTGCATGAAGACTTAAAATAAAACAGAAAAAATACCCGTAAAAATACTCGTAAAATACTCGTAAAATACTCGTAAAATACTCGTAAAATACGCGTAAAATGCGAGATCGGCCCCGGTTTCTTCCACTACCGGCCTCGTCTCCGGGTGTCAACAGCAGGCAGGTCGATCTGTTGGTCTCTTGGCCGCACAGCCCAACCAGAGCTTGTTTCGTTTCAACCTCTACTTGGAGTGACTTGGAGGGACTTTTCCATGCACGAAAAACCCTCTTGCACAAGTATCTGACCTGTCTTTTGCCCATCACGGGAGTCCTCCCCAGACTCGTGTGGACATAGCCCCTGCCCTACGACGCTAGGGTGAAGGTGAGGGAAGGGGAGAGAAAGAGAAAATATATAATGATAATAATAACAAAAAATACAGAGTACTCTATACAAGTACTCAAACTAGCTGAGACCTGAGACCTGAGACCGGTTTGACAGACGCAGAAAATTGCGAGGGGATGTACCGCTGAACGTCACAGCGCCAAGTCCGTCCTCTGGCTGTCGTCCGCGTGCCTCGAATTGCCAATCTCCCCGCTCTTTTTTTTTTCCAACTCGGACCTCATCCTCACCACCTGGAACACGTCGACTCTCTCCCTGGTCTCGTCCTGTCGTCTCTCTCTTGCCGCTCCGCCCGCCCACGCTCTTCTTGCCCGCTTTACCCCCAATCTCTCATCTCTCATCTCTCATCTCTCATCTCTCATCTCTGATACCCCCCGGTCTGATATCCCTGCTCTGTTTCTGGCCTGCTCCCTGCTTCTGTTTCCGGCCTGTTCCTGCTTCCCTGCTTCCTTGATTCCTCTACTCGTACACTTGCCGCTTTGCCTATAAGACATCGTCTCTCTATCGACATGCAGTACACCTACAAACCAACAGACTCCCAAGAACCTCATCTCTTTTCCATATTCATACTGGCATCTCATGCGTTACACCTAATTTAAGCCTTCTTTTGTTCTTTTCCTCTTTTCCTCTTTTCCTCTTTTGTTCTCTCTTTTCTCTCTTTTCTATCTTTTCTCTCCCCACCATGGCTCCCTCTTTTCCCATCAGCCTCGCCAACTTTCCCGCCCTGCGCACAAACAAGGCCCTGCTCATGATCGACCTGCAAAATGAGTTCTGCGGTCCTGGCGGCACTTTGCCCGTCAGTCTGCCTGAAGGCTACGTGGACCGCGCCCTTGCTGTCGCCCATGCCTTCCGCGCTTCCGGCTTTGGCGAAGTCTTTTGGATCCGCAGCCAGTTCGACAGCCACCGGCCTGCAGCGGATTCCCGCATCATTGCCACAGAAAACTTTGTCATGCCTCTGCCGTCCCGGCCGTCTCGGAACCGTCGGCAGCCGCAGCAGCCGACGCCTTCACCTGCCCAGCCCACGGTGGAAGACGGCGACGAGGAAGCCTTTCTGAGCGTCGGCGGACCCAATCCAGAGGAAAAGCGGCAGCAGGTCCAGCGACTGCTACCGGGCAGCGCCAGTGCAGAGATGTCGGCAACCGTGGTGGCTGCCGTCGACACCAGCAAGGATATTGTGCTGGCCAAGTCGCACTACTCGGCCTTCCAGTCGAGTCAGCTGCTGACGCGTCTGCGCACACACTTTGTCACAGAGCTGTACCTCTGCGGCGCTCTCACCAACATCAGTATCCACGCCACAGCCGTCGACGCCGCTCGCTACGGTCTCGCGCTGACACTCATCGAGGACTGCTGCGGCTACCGGAGCGAGAACCGCCAGAGCATGGCTGTCCAGAGTCTGGTCCAGCTGACGGGCTGCGATCTGATCGACTCGGAGATGCTCATTGATTCTCTGCCCGACCCGACACTGCCACCACCACCCCCCCGGAAGACATACGGTCCCGAGTCATCCCGGAAACCACACAAGTCTCATCGGGGAACAGACAGTAGCAGCAGCCATAGCAGTGGAAACAGCCATAGCCATAGCCACGGCCACGGCCACAGCCACAGCACCAAAAGCAACACTGCTCTCGCTACCGGCAAAAGCAGCAGCTTACCCGTACGTACCAAAGCTCCAGAACCCGACCGGGAGGAGAAGGAGAAGGAGAAAGAGAAAGAAACGGAGAAGAGTCAAAAGAGTCAGAGCACAGACGAGCCTCGTCAGGACTTGACCGAGCTAAAACCTGCGCTTCCTACAGCCGGGGTGTCTCCCGAAGCAGAGCCGTCTGTATCAGCCTCGGTACAGCCCGTGGAACCGGTGTCCATAGGGACGGCAGACGAAGCACCCGAGTCCATTGATGACTCAGCAAAGAAAGAGGAGCCACAGCCAGAGCCCGCGCCCAACGTCTCGAGCCCGAATATACCCAAGATGGAGCCTACAGAGGCTGCACCTACACCTACCGAGGCTGAGACTACAGAGCCCACATCTACAGCTGAAGAGCCCTCACAAATCCCTCCCATGTCCGCCACCGAACCTCTGTGTGAAGGCGACACACTCGTCTACCGCAATGTACTGCCACCGTCTCTGGAAGAGGACATCTACGACCGCCTCTGCGATGAGGTGGACTGGCTACGGATGGCCCATCATGGCGGCGAAGTTCCACGGTTGATCAGCGTGCAGGGCGAGATCGACGATGATGGAAACATGCCCGTCTATCGACATCCCGCCGACGAGTCGCCACCGCTCGAGTCTTTCAGTCCGACTGTGCTGAAGATCAAGGCGAGGATCGAGGAGATCGTGGGTCATCCTCTGAACCATGTTTTGATTCAGCTTTACCGCAATGGTCACGACTACATTTCCGAGCACAGCGATAAGACGTTGGATATTGTTCCGGATTCGTACGTGTGCAATGTCAGTCTTGGAGCCGAGCGAACACTTCTCTTCCGGACGAAGAGAGAGAGAAAGGAAGAGGAGAAGAAAGAGGAGAAGAAAGAGAAGAAAGAAGAGAAGACAGAAGGGAAGACAGAAGAGAAGACAGAAGAGAAAGAAGAGAAGAAGGAGGAGAAGAAGGAGGAGACAGAAGAGAAGACAGGAGAAAAAGAAGAGAAAGAAGAAGAGAAAAAAGAGAAGAAACAGGAGAAGAAAGAGGAGACGGAAGAGAAAGAAGAGAAGAAAGAAAAGAAGAAAGACACAGAGAAGAAGACGGAAGAGAAGAAAGATACAGAAGAGAAAGAAGAGAAGAAAGAAGAAGAGAAGGCACCCCCCAAGTCTGAGGTCAACTCAGACAAGCTTGACAGCAAAGACAACCTCCAAGACGTCAACAAACACACCCAACGCAAGACGTGCCGTGTGCAGCTGCCACACAACTCGCTTTGCCGCATGGGCCTCCAGACCAACATGCGCTGGCTGCATGCCATCCGCCAGGACAAACGCATGGACCGTGACAAGACAACGACCGAGTTGGCCTTTGGCGGTGGCCGCATCAGCCTGACGTTCCGACGCATCGGCACATTCCTCAACGGCGACCAGACGCTCATCTGGGGCCAGGGCGCCGTGGCCAAGACGCGCGAGACCGCCCGAGCCGTGGTCAACGGCCAGGGCGACGAAGCGGTGCGCATGCTGCGGGCATTTGGAGCCGAGAACCACAGCGTCGACTTTGACTGGCAGACGCACTACGGCAGCGGATTCGACGTGCTGAACATGGGCGACGCGGCGCGGTTCTTTGCCAGCAGCGACCCCGTGGTCAACCTGAGCATCCAGCTGCAGCTGGCCGAGCTGGGCCTGTCGTATGCTAAGGGTAGTATGGGGGAGACGGACGAGGGGGGCCCAGCTGCGGCTGCGGCTCAAACGACGCTGGCCATCCCTGTACGGTTTACCGATAGCGACCGCGGCAATACGGTTGTGGACGGCATCCTGGCTATTATGCTATATCTCGATAGCCTATACGGGCCGGGCAAGCGAGGGTCCCTGGCACAGGTGGAGACCGCCTACACGTTTACGCGGCTGCAACAGGCCCTGCGACTGCAGGACCAGTGGCGAACGGCCCGCCGGACCGCCTCGTCATCGTCTTCATCGTCGTCATCGTCACTCTTGGACATCCTCAAAGATGAGTTGGCCGCGTGGAACAAGCTGCAGCCGGGGGCATTCATTGCAGGTGGTGCAACGGCTTCGGTGGCAGACTTTGCCTTTTGGCCAGTGCTGCACCAACTGGCCAAGACGCAAGAGACAGGAGACGACTTTGCTGCCGAGCTGCAGCGCAGGAAACTCTACCATCTGGCGCAGTACTATACGAATTTCCAGGCACGGGAAAACGTGCAGCGTGTTTGCAAAAGCAAAGGGTAGACGGGACAGGGATATGATTTGATATGATTTGATTTGATTTGATTTGGTATATTTGGAATTCCAGGATATTCATAGCACATAGCAAGCGGGTACAGGGTACATCGTTTATGACAAAACAAGGATCCAACGATCAATGCATTCAGTCGTTTCGAAACACGTTCTGCAGTTGGAACGAGAAACTGCCCCAGGTCGAACTGGCCGTCCAGGTGATGGGTTTTGGAGGCCGACGTGACGAAAACTGGCCAGGGTGGGCGAGCAGCTGCTCGTACTGTTGCCGGAGGAGATGGACGTCATCCTCGACAGAAGCATCGACGCGCAGCCATCCGTAGAGTCCTGTCCGTGCCCGCACTGCTCCAGCACCGTCTCCAGTGCCGACGTGCATGCTGGCACCACCGCCGACGACGAGCATGCCCCAGCAGGTGCGGTCACGCTGGCGCTGTGGGCCATAGAGGACACGCTGCTGGGCAGCAGCGAGAACAGAAGCCGAGACGGCGCGTGGGTCGACACGGAAGACGTGGACATGGCGGAGGTCGTCGTCGGCGAGAGAGCCGGAAGTGTCCTTGTCGCCATCATCAGTGATCGTCCAGGTCAGGCCCGCCATGGCCCGGACATCGAAGCGTCCCTCAAGATCGACAACGACAACGGCCTGTCGACACGGCGGCGCCACAACGGCCGCTGCCATCAGATACACAAGAGGCAGTGCATCCGGGCCGCCGATGTCGAGACCGGGCGCGCGAGTGTCGCGGAAATGGGCGTCGACGAGACGCTGGAGAGCGGGCACGGGGAACACAGAAGACTCTGACATCACAGGAGGGACGGCCGGCGTGGGAGAGCCCTCGGCAGCATGCTCTGCACCGGCGGTGGCGGCCAGCACGTCGACCTGGACCCGGACCTGCCGCAGTACCTGTGATTATGTAAGCACACGACAGAAAATGCAGGCCGTCTTCTGGGGACCGACCTCTTCGAGGCTCGTCTCTTCGATCTCGGCCAGCAGACGTAGTCCCACGGCCGCCGCAGCAGCCGCAGAAGCCGGGGCAGTGGCGGCCATGGTGGGAGAGAGTAAGATGGATGGATGACGAAAGCGGCGATAATGAAAATGGAAATGGAAATATTTGGATCCATTTCACAATCCACCATTCTTCTCCTCAACACACACTCGCCCACCATGACACCTCCGTGCTACACATTCTCAGTCGGCGAACTGGTCGATCGAGTGCAGTTGGACGTTCATGGCCGCCAGCGAAAGCCGCCGCTGGAGAGCAGTCGTCCGGACAAAACAGACAAAACAACCACAACGTCCAAACCCTACAACATCGACCTCGCCCGCGACTGTGCCTTGCTGGCATCCATGGCACAGTACAGCTGTGTAGTAGCACATCCGCGCGACCCCAAGAGCCCCGTGCGCTGTTGGCCAGTGCAGCGCATGTTTCGACGGTTGGTCTTACTGCTTTGTGGACAAGATCTCTGCTAACGAAACAGATGTCAGGACCGCACGGGAAGTTTCACGGTCGAGACGACGGCATGGGAAGGCAAGGCAGCCAAGCAGTCGAGTCAGTCGAGTCAGTCGAGTCAGTCGAGTCAGTCGAGTCAGCCATAGGCAGTCATTGTATACATTTGCATTCAGAGCATCTCGCAGCATTTCACAGCATTTCAAAGCATTTCACTCAGACAGGCCTCAATCGCTTCAGGTTCAACACCCTGTATTGTCTCGCATCTCCTGCTATCTAGCCATCACCCTGGTGTCCCCTTTGGCCCTTCAGGTCTTGGGCTACCTCGGCTTCTCTGTCCAATGACACCTGCTCCCCTAGATCGTTGACCGTGCCGCGCGCTCGGCCTCGAGCTTCTTGTAGTACGCGTCGCGCTTCGCCGTCCGCGGCAGGTGGAAGCCGTACCAGAAAGTGCTGCCCGCAGCGACACCGAGAGCTGTTTTCCGTTAGTAAGCGTTCTCCTCTTTGCATATCGCATTCTCCTCTTCTCTTCTCGTCACATACAGAGAGCCACGGTGATGTCGGTAATGAGCCGACGGCGGAGCATCTGCGCAAAACGTTAGTTACATCTCTGATCCTCGCAATCGCTCCTGGTCGCTTGTCGCGCCTCAATGGATGCCCGTCGGGACGCCACTCGACATCCCGAAGTCGCCTCCATAAGGTTCCGGATCCAATCTTCCCCTCTTCGGGTTGCACGTACGCCAGTGATGGGTTGGACGGCCATTGCGATGGTAATCGGAGTGAAATGAATGTTAAATGTTCAATTGCAGACAGAGGGCGCTGCTGGGTTTCCGGCTCGTGCGGTGCGTGGCGGGGAATGGAGCTGCGTCGTGGTGTGTTGGGGGGTGGACGAGGGAAAAAATTACGAGCAGCTCCCGACAAATGGCCTGATGCTTATTTCCTCAGCCGAACGCTCGCGGCCACCCGGATGGTCACATGACACAAACGGAAATAATGGGGTTACAATGGTCACGTGCATATGATTACTCATCACCATAGACATGCAACTTCACTCTAGCATTTTTTTCCACCTCGCATCGAGCAAGCCCGCACCACTGCTCGACGGACGGCGTCCACAATGAGCCTCAACATGCCCTCTCGGAGGGTCTTTGTGACTGGTAGGTGGTCAATTGGTGTTGTCCATGAGAAAGAAAGAAAAAAATTGCTGACAATAGTAGCCTGCAGTCTCAGGCCTGCGGCCTCGACTACTGCTCTGGTGCTTCGGCCGCTGGCCGTGACAGCAGCTCGCCCGCTGCACACGACCCCGGCGCGCCCTATTGACTGGAAGAATCTGTTTGGCAGCCGCCGGCGCAAGAAGAAGAGCGCTCCGGACACGAGCGGGATTGCGGGCGATATTACGCGGACAGAGACGCGGCAAGCGCTCAAGGACCGCATGACGAGTCCGCAGCTGGGCGCGAGTCCATTTCTGAGCGAGATGGAAGGGCGAGGCGGCGAAAAGACGGCGGAGAAGACGAGTGATCAAGGCCACGCCCAAGACAGCAGTCCCCGCAACGATCTCGGCACGTCACTCGTACCTGAGCACCTGCAGCGGGCACTGGACCCTGACCCGCGCAGCCGCGTGCGCTGGGAGCGCAAGATGGTGGTGCGGCACGTGGGCAGGCTGCTGGACCCGCAGGGGAAGGAGACCAAGGATGAGCGGCTGGCCCGGACGGAGCGGCAGCTGCTGCACAAGTCGGTGGCCATGCCGACGAGCACCAAGAAGCTGATGCACCTGGCGCGGCAGATTGCCGGCAAGACCCTCGAAGATGCGCTGGTGCAGATGCGTTTCAGCAAGAAGAAGATGGCGCGCGAGATCCGGTGGCACTTGGAAGAAGCGCGCGACACGGCCGTCGTCGAGCGCGGCATGGGTTTGGGCCAGATCGGAGAGGCCCCGGCGTCTGCCACGGCTTCCACGGCCTCCCCGGCTTCCACGGACCCCCTCAAGATCCAGACAAAGGACGGCCGCTGGCTCACCATCACTGACCCTTCCCGCATCTACATTGACCAGGCTTGGGTCGGCAAGGGCCCTTGGCTCAGCGCAAGTCCCGACTACCGCGCCCGTGGCCGTCGGTTCCTCAAGTGGTCGCCCTCGACGTGTGAGTCTTGTTTGATATCCCGTCCTGTTTGTTGCTTACTAACCAATAAACAGCCCTCACCGTCATCCTCAAGGAGGAAAAGACACGCATCCGCCTGCACAACGAACGTGTTGACAAGCAGGCCAAGAAGGCACCCTGGGTCCATCTACCCAACCGGCCTGTCACCGCCCAACGACCCTATTATTCATGGTAGGCCAAGTTGGACAAGCACCGGTGGGACAAGACGGCCTATATTGCCGTCTTCTATAGCACCCTTGTAAAATACGAATACAAACACACTTTTTGCAAATTGCCTCTTCATGCGTGCACCTGTCCGATGACGCATCTCAAACAGTGGGGCGTGTCATTGTTTCGTGTCTGCCGTACGGTGAACTCCGTACTCGTATGCATAGATTACCTACTCGTACTCGTAGCAGGGTTACATTTCCGCTATATGCTCTAATGTAGTACAGAAGCACAACCGAAGCGATACAACGTCACCCCCAGTCGCTATTAACTTGGATTGAAAGAATCGCACGTCACCCTCGACGTGGCGGCCAGTCTTCACTTTCAAACCATGGTTCGTGGCACTTGCCGTGGCACCATGTCTTCGTACCGTCGCGACTTCATCTCCAGCTCCGATGAGTTGTCGTGCTCATTGGCATACACACGACCAGCGCCGGGCAACGGGTCCGAGATCTCAATCGCACCTGCACCTGGTGATCTGTTGTGCTTCCGCGTAATGTACAAGGCAGCAATCGCCGCAATCACAGCCACAGCACCGACGGCCGAACCGATACCAATGCCAGCCTTGGCACCTGCCGAGAGGGAAGACGCTGCTGCCGTCGACGAGGCAGAGGCCGAGGCGCTGGTGCTGGTACTGGTGCTGCTGGCCGTGCTGGAACCCTTCGTGGTAGACGATTTCAAGGTCGTCGAGGTAGCTGTCGCAGTTGCACCCGAGGTCGTGGGGACGATGCCGGCAATGCCCGTATAAGTGCCGTTCGATGAATAAGTCGCAGCAGTGGTATCAACGTACGCCGACGTGGAGGTCGTCGTCGGCACAACGGCTGTCGTCGAGGCATAGTAAGAGGTCGTCGGGCTGGTTGCAGCAGACGCGTACTGCGTGGCGGCTGGATCGTGTTAGTGAATGACAGACAACACAGAAAAGTCCGTCCGACTTACTGTAGCACACGCTGTACAGGTAGCTGGTGACACTGGGGACGAGATCGGCAGCACAGGCGCCGTTGGCACAGCCGATGAGGCCGTTCGTGAAGTCGGCAATGGCGCAGAGGCAGCTGGCAGACTCATCGGTACATCCTAGAGTAGAGCTCTCGGCGAGCATGTTGGTGAAGCATGTTTGCTATAAGTGTCAGCAGAAGCAGAAAAGAAAAGACTAGAACCACTTACACCACAGCCAGGCAGCGTGGACTCATCGGGAAAGGTCTGTGCCCCGACAAGCGCCGCAGAAGCGGCAAAGAGGAAGATAGAGCTAGCAGAACGCATCTTCAAAGTGGGTAGATAGATGGTAGGCGGAAAAGCAAAGTAGACGAAATCGAAGCAAAAGGGTTCTAGAGAAGAAAGCGAGGGCAAGGTCGATCAGAGCCTCCCTCCCCAGACCGTTTGCTGGGTAGACCTGCTATAGCCAAGGGCCAAAACGAAGAGCCGAAGGGGTAAAAAGAGCGAACGAAACGAAGCGTCGAAATATGGTAAAAAGAGTGCGAACGAAGCGAAACGAATGAAGAGGAAATGAGCGAAGATGAAGAGAAAGTAAAGGTTGCCAGGGCGGGCTGAATGCCGCGAATAAGGAGCGGAGTAGAAAGGAAGGGAAAAGAGACAAGAGACGTAGGATCACGCAAAGGGAGGGTAGGACGCCCGCGTGAATGTATATAAAATTGAACGGTAGGAGCGCACAAAAGGCCCACACAGGAGCTCCCGCTTAAACGAGTCGGTGGTACGTCGAGAGAGAGAAAAAAAAGGAGGGGGTGGATCAGGGCGAGAAAAAAAGGTTTAGAGCGCCAGCCAAGGGCAAGACGAGGCAATGGAACCGAAGGAATGGCGTGGGTTCAGTCGAGCGCGGATGGTGAAGCAGGCGGCTGTCGTGCGAGGATATGCGTATGTGTGTGGATGGGTAGCTGAACGAGCAGTGGTGCTATCGCGGCGTCCTTGAAGAGGAGAGATCTCGTAAGATGCGTAGAAAGGACCGTCGTCGAGTGCGGAGTAGTCCAACAAGTCGAATACTCCGTAGTCAAACGTCAAATCGAATAGTCGAATAGCCAGATCCAAAGGGTCTAAAGGCGCGGGACCCGTATAAAAAAAAGTGACCAAGGCTAAGGTAAGACGCGCTCTAGATATTTGTCTGCAGGAGCCAAAAACAAAAAAGGGAGTGGAAAAAAATAAAGGGATCACGAAAAAAAAAAACAATCGATGTTTGGAAGTGAAGAAAAGAGAAGAGGGCAAAAAAATCTAGAGTCTGAAGTACAGAAAGTACAGAGCACACGGAGAAGAAATTTTTTTAAAGGGAGTAATGGCAAAAAGGGAAAGAGCAAGCTTGTGCAGGAAGGAGCGACGAGAATGAGACAAACGGAGAGAGCGTGTTTGGTAGTTGGATCAAATGTGTGTGTGTGTGGTGTGTACACGTAAGGAAGGCACGATGCAAAAGCCTCTGCATGCGAGAAGGAAGGAAGGAAAAGAAAGAAGGAATAAAAAAAAGAATAAAAAAAAAAAAGGGGAAGGAGCAAACCGACGGGGGCAGCCGACGACAGGGCGGGCTCTGGACAGGTTTAAAGAAGGAGCCAGGAAAGGAGCGGCCCAGGCTCGTGAGGGACAGGTTCTCCTTCCCCTTCCTTCCCTCGTAATGGTTTATTCATAATTGCCTTGCTCCTGAATCTGCCCTCCTTCCCTGCAGCCATCTCGCGGGCCCATGCTCCTTCCCCGGTCGATGCCCTGTCCCCTGCCTGGGACGGGGAGGTCTTTCCGTTCTGGCACTATGACAGTATGATGCTCGTACGGAACACAGAATACAGAACACAGAGTATCTTACAGGGTGCAACCTGTTATTTTGGCGCCGTCGTTTTCAGTTTCTCCCTAAAAAGTCCTCTGCAGGTCCGTACGGAGTCGGTACCGAGGACCCCTCTGTGTCTTCCCCTCTGCACTAAACCCAGACAGGGCATTATGAGGTCAAGGGCGCAGATCGGGGCCACTTTAGCGGCTGATGAGGAATCCAGGGGTCCCTTCAACGTTTCTCGGAGTCTACGGTAGAACTGTTCGAGTCTGTACTGCTATTACTCGTATATTCGTATTCTGTAATCCGTACTCCGTATATTAGTACTCCGTACGAACACTCCTTTGCATTCCGTATTCCGTATTCCGTATTCCGTATTCCGTACGATAGTATCTTACGCCTTCAGACTGTTCCGTCTCCTGTCTCGTCCCACAGGCCCACTGCACCAGGTTGATTGCCCCAGGTTGATTGCAGACAAGGAAGAGAGATTGGAAATGAAAGACAGCTGACGGCGAATTAAAAATAAAGTAAAATAAAAAATAACAGTAAAAGTAAAAGTAAAATGCACAGTAAAGACACTGTGCTCCAAGATACGAGTACTCGTTCTTACACTCGTGCTCATAATGCCGCCGTCGGCGTACTCATGCGATACGCTTCCTCCTACGGTCCAACAATACACTGAGCGTGCTGAACGTGCCGTGCGCTCTTTGTGCCGCATCCTGCATCTGCATCGGCGTCTGCGTCCTACACCTGCATGATGTCCAACCGCCAAGAATCTCTCGCGATGTCCCGTTCGCCCCCAATGATTGGCCTGGGTACTTCCCTAGACAGCCATCCTGCAGGCAGGGGCAACCCACCTCGGCTGCCACCTGTCCACTTTTTCCCACTCTAGTGGAGGTCTTCTGCAGGCCGGCCGTCTCAGGTTTTCAGCACAGCCTTGGTAGGCGAGCTAGCTGCTCATGCTCTTGGCACCTCCCTATTGCAGGCGGAGTAGAGAGCACTTCACTGTATCTGTACGAGTACGGAGTACTCGTACGAGTAATACCGTACGGGATTACTCTATACTGTACTCGTACTGTATCGGTTCTCCGCATCCTCAACCTGGCGCACAGCCATCACCAATGCCGCCCGAGATCGATACGAGACCTTCTGCGTGCTCGTGCTCTTCCTTTCTCTGGTTCTCTCCACTTTTCGCCCGTTTCAAATGTCAATGCAGGTGAATATCGTCATAGCAAAGTCGATCACGACTCGAATCCATGGGTTTTGTTGACTCGGCAAAGGATAAATACCACAAGACACGGAATGCGCAACAACTGAATTGTGAGTGACTACTCTGTACAAGGATTGCAAGCTCGTATCGCAGAGGATTCCGGGTCACCCCAACTCGAACCATCGCTTCCTGCAGTCAGCACAGCTTCGATCGCAAAAAGTAAAAGTACTCCGTAAAATGCTCGTCGCCCGTATGATGCTCTCACTACAACCTCACGGCTGTCCGAAAAGGCAAACCTCTCAAAGTCCGGTACGGAGTATGTTTAATATTATTAATACATGTACTCCGTACTCCGTACTCCGTACTCACTCCGTATGAATTTCTCGAGCCCTGGAAGAACCCCTGTGGGCGGCCCCTTTCCAAACTTGCATGTCAGCCTTGCAGAACAGCATCCTCTGAACTGTCATTGGCCACTCAAGGTCCAGCCAAATTGCGAGGACTGACCCCAGTCCGCTTCACGTGTCACCACGCAACTCCTCGAACGAGAAAGAGAGAGAGAAAAAAAAACTTTCCAAGAACCGGCGAGACATGCTTCGGTGGCGTTCGTTCCTGTTCCTTTTGCTCTGCCAGCCCATTCCCGACGCCGCGGTACGGAAGAATGAGACGTCCAAACCAGGAAAAAGAGACTTCCATGGCAGCTGCCAATGTCACACTGCTGGCGTACTATTATATAGTACCAGGTACTATGCCACCTTGGGATGGACACTGGCACCAAGGCTGGATGGCTTCTCCGCATACTCTGGACTCATACGAAGGGATGACAGCATTCCATCCTGACAAGCTTCCCCTGGCAAGCTCTCCTGCAAAATGGGTCCAAAGAGACGAGCCGACAAAATAAATGTCTCAGTGTGGCTGATTGCTAGTGCACAATAGTCCAGTATGGCGAATGCTGCTGTGTCGCGTAAAAGACGCTCGAGACGCGTCCCCATGGTCGACAACGCGATCCGGATGGTGTCTCCGATCCAGGGCGCCTGGCCCTGCCGGCTGCAAGATATGTTGAATACGAGCGTACAGCATACGACCATGCGACCATGCGACCATGCGACCATTCGAGCCACACGCAGTGCCACAGACATGGGTTCTCGACTGACTTGCCGCGGTTGCCTTCTCTGGCTTGCGAAGAGCGGTGAGCGGTGAAGGCTGACAGCCGGAAACTGAAAACTGAAAACCGAAAACTGGAAAATATGCCTCAGAAGAACATCGTGGCCATGGCAGACACACGGAGTACTGACTACACGAGAAGAAGAAAAGTCCGAGACAGTCTGCTTCAGCGTCCTCTTGAATAGCAATACGAGAAATGATGCATATTCATACACAAAAGGCCGTACGCGAAACGAGTCAGTACGAGTCAGTACGAGTCGAAATTTTCGTAAGATACCGAGTACGCATACTCCGTACTCCGTACTTCCGTGCCTGTCCCTGCTCACGATGATTAGTCATCATGTGACATGTAAGCGGTGCATGGACCTTTTCTGTCCATGGTCAGAAACGTCGAGGGCCCTCGCCGGTCATGCTTCATGCTCGGGATGCTCACTGTCACAGAAATCGTCTGTTCCGTGTCGGTTTCCGACAGCATGCCCGACACTATTCGGAATGGCTCTCACGCCTCCGGGCATGTCGCGTGCTGAGTTTCTGCGGCGAGATGTACCGAATCTTGCCCGATAGGCCATTGATCGTCCTCCAGATGCACAAGCCCACGCTGCTGCTTTCGAGGACGTATCGGGGCTTCTTGTGACCCTTCCACATGTTCTTGAGCATTAAATTCGCCAGCGGCACCGGCCGCTCTGTGTACGTCTCTTCGTCGGTCTCGTCTTCGTCTTCGTCTTCATCGGCACTCTTGTCTGCTTGTGAGAATGTTTGCTCTTCGACGGGCTGCTCGTCTGCTTCGGTCCGTTCCCGGCCTGCCCACTCGCTCTCGCTCTCGCCGGGCTTGGTCTTGCCGCCGTGATGGCGTCGGTGCATCAGATCCTTGGCACAGTTTCGGGCACACAACAGCCAGCGGCCACGCTTCGCCGCCTGCTCCTCGCAGCTCCAAGTGTAGTTGCGGCGGCGGGAAGAGGTGGCAGGCAAAGCAAGTCCCGGGTCCGATACAACAGACTCAGACTCGTCCACCTCGGGGATGGTGTCCAAGTCGGATAGCTGGCGTGGCTTGCAGTCGCGGAAAGGTCGGAGCAGCGACAACAGTGGCAGACTGCCCTCAGCCTCTTCGCGGCTCTGTCGCCAGTGCGGCAGGGTGGTGTCGGGCAGGTCGTAGTCAATGGGCCGCGGGCCCAGTGAGTTGTCTTCGGCCTCGTCTTGGCTCGGGGTGGCTGGCTTGTGAGGATCCTTTTCGGACGGGTCGAATACGGGAGGCGAGAGCTGGCGGTCGGCACACATGGTCTCGACGGCTTCGGCGGCCTGCGAGCCCTTGGCAAAGGGCTGCCAGGGAGGCAAGTCGGCTCCGATGGCAGCAATGGAGGCGCGGACGGTAGCCATGCGGGCCTCGAAATTCGGCAGACGGTCGACGTCGCTCATGTCGAGGTCGTCCAGAAAGGACGAGCTGTTTGCGGGCATGGTCGGATAAAGCACGGCGACGTCTGCTTTGTTTTGCTTTTTCTTGTTTTTCTTTGATCGGATTAACAGCCTCATCAGATGAAAAGGTGAGGCGTAAACAATGCGGAAAAAAGGAGATATATTGAAATGATACCAGAGACTTGTAAAAGAGTACGGGTATAGAAATGTGCAGAGGATGTAGATGCTGCTGAGTAGGAGAAACGATGCAAGCAACGTCTGCAGAGGCGAAGAGAAAGACTACAAGCCGCTCACAAATGACCGGAAACACTGAAAAAAGAAGCCAAACGGAGTTTATAATAGGCCTCTTAGCCGTCGCTCACGACAGGTTCTCGATTAGGAAGGCACGATATGTCATCGGCGTATAAGTCGTGAGTACGCGACTTCCGGCCGACAACCATTTAACGCCACCCACTGCTACACTGGCTACTGCTACGGAATCATTGCTCTTTCCTCGACGTCATCTCTCAAGAATTATTCTATGACTTGCATTGACTACTACTAAATATTCATCCAACCACCTTCGTTTACACATCCTCATACATTGCTTATGTCATCATCCATCAACAACCCTGTCAACCATCAACCATCAACTCGTCAGCTCATCAGCTCATCAGCTCATCAACTCGTCAACTCGTCAACCATCCAACCGTAAACTTCAGCCGTCAACTCGTCAACTCGTCAACTTCAACCTGCCCTGACTACTAGAAAGAGACGCGTGAAAGCTTAGTGACGGTCCTTGTGGTGGATGTCCACACGCTCCACACGCTTGACCTCGTCGGGATGACGCGCAATGCACAGCTCGCAACAGAACAAGCCCCAGTCCGTGTGGCCCGTGGAATCCCGCACCGCCTCCTGCATGTCGCGACCGTAACGCGTGCGGTAGGCCATCTTGACTGCGGCCATGTGGTGGCGGTCCCAGTGGAAACGCACGAGACGGGAGATGAGAAGTTCGCGGCGAAGTTCGTCCCGCTTCGAAGCTGTCAGCGCGTGGTGCACTAGAGCAGCGTCTCGGACGGGCTTGTTGATGACGCCGTTGAGAATATGCGCGAGCATTTCGCCCTTTGAGGAGTCAGCAGTTGAAAGAATAGAACAGTAAAATGTAGACTACTACTTACCACCAGGTTGCCACTCTTCTTCAGACAGTCCCGCGCAAAGTTGCTGTTGTACTCGGAACTGTAGTGCCGCAACACCTCCCGCAAATGCGAGTCGCTGCGCTGCACCACAATATTGATCATGGCCGACTCGCTGCCCCGGTCCGAGTTCACCGCATAGCGTAGGGCCGCCGCATCGTCCAGCACCAGCTCCTGGTCCAGCGGCAGCGGCCGACCATCCCGGTCATACTCGTTCATCCGCTGCTCGTCCAGCACAAACAGCACGGCCCGCTTGAACTTGTCCTCCTTCAGCTCCGTCCGCATGCACTTGGTCAGACTGTCGTCGTACTTCTTGTCGCTGAAGCCGTCCTTGATCAGCCGGATCTCTTCGTTGGTCCGGCCCATCAGCGACTCGATCAGCAGCTCTCGCCGCGTCTTGTCGCCGTGGTACCAAAAGTTGGCCCAGTACGCCTCGCTCTCCCACCGGCCCAGCGCCGTCGTGTAGCATGCCTTCATCAGCGCCGGGTCCTCATCCTTGAGCCGCGCCTTGATGTGCTTGGCCAGGTTCACGCCCCGCCGGTCCGGCCCCGTCTTGACAATGTGCTTGTATTCGCCTCTCAGCTCCATCACTTGCTCGTGCATGAGACCCGGCAGGACTTCAATGAGCGGTGCCACGTCCGGCGGGTGTCGTTCGCCCTTGAGCGCCTTGGCCAGCCGATGCGCGTCCGCCTCCACATCGTAGAACCGGGCGCGGCGCCGCAACTTGTCCGCACTACTTATGCTGGCGCCGGGACTCAGAATCACATCCTCCTCGGATGCCGGGCTCGGAATACGCGGAATCTGGGACGCCAGAAGCATCGGCGATGGCATCGGCGACATGGACTGGTACGTGCCGTGGTAGGACTCGAGGAGCGGAGATCCCGGGGCGTTGGAGACCGACAGGTTCGAAAGACGCGGCGCGTGGTCCAGCAGATTGACCACGGACAGCCGACCCGTATCCACGGGGGGCGCAGGCGAGGCCGATCGCCCACGGCCGCCGCGGTAGTCCGGTTCCACCGTGAGAATGTTGGAGCCGCTGCTCCGCGGGTCGTGGCTGTGCGTGCGATAGTGCTTCCGTTCTTCTTGGACACTGTCACGGCCGCGGTGGGAGCTGGTCGGCTCGACGGTGAGGACCGAGGGCGTCCGCCGGCCAGATGCAGAGACCGGCACAGTACCACTTCCATAGGTGAGACCGTCGTCGTCTTCTCTGGTTCTGTCTCGGCTCCGGCTCCGGTGGCGATGGGACGATCGAGGACGGTCGCGGTCGTGATCATCGTGTCCGCTGTCACGATCGGACGTCACTTTCTTGGCGTACTTGGCGGGCAGAAAGGAGAGTTTGTCTTCGCCAACCAGACGGTGTCGGTCCCTGTCGAGATCGTCGTCGTCCCGTTCTCGCGTCCGGTCTTTGCCCTTATCTCGGACTCGAGAACGACTTCTCTCTCTCTCCTTTTCATACCGGTATTCCTTCTCGCGACGGCCACTGCTGCTGTACTCGACGTTGGCGTCGTCGTAGTCCGGAATGCGCGTCGTGTGACGAACATCTTCCTCGTCGCCCGGGTAGGGAGCATGGGTAATGCGTGGCTCTGAAACCCGAGCCGTGGAACTGGAACGGCCAGAAGGCGAGCGGGAACGGGCACGACGGCCACCGTCATCCACCTGAAGCGACATTGCGTGCTGTGCGTTTTCTGGGGGGAAAGTCTCGAGTTCCTCCACGCGGGTCACAAGCTCCAGCGAAAGCTAGAAGTATTTATCTTCCCCGAATTCCTCAGGTCGTTCGCAGTGTCGTTTGTTTTGAATGTTTTGATTGCCTGAGATCAAACGCGAGGCGGTCAAGAGTTTTGATGTGGCTGCACCGCTGTAGAAGAAGTGGTAAAACGAATGAGAATTGACAAAGGGAAGAAGAAAAAGAAGACGCCGAAAAAAAGGGAAGAAAAACACTTTGGGGATAACGGAAGGCTGGGTTGTGGAGGCGAGTTGACGGCAATGAAACGCAGTGCCCCGCCAGCTGCACCGTCTAGCAGGGATCTCTTGTTGGAGAGGGGGGCTGTTGGAGGGGGAACAAGGGTATTGTGTGGCTCGGAAGGCGGCCAATGACGACCTAAACGGTGATATTCCTCGGCCACCGTCAGCCCACAGCCAAGCCAACTTCTCATTCTTTCGTTCTCCCGTTCTCCCATCCTTTTTTTTTCTTCATCGCAGGCCTCAAAAACTGCCAAACAACCACTGGTTCTTTCGGGTATTCCCGTCATCCATTTGCCACGTCGACCGGTTTGTGGTTGTTGGGGCAGCCAACCATCGGTCGTCATCCATCAACCTGTGAAAATCCTGTCTATCCCGTCTCAGCTGAAACGCGTCAGCCCAGGACGGCAGAGCCGCTGCCTTGTGCTTCTGTGGCCATGCTCTCATTCTCTCGTGTTCTCGTGCTCTCGTGCTCTCGTGCTCTTGTGCTCTTGTGTTCGCTGCTCGCGTGCTTGTGGCGCCCAACTGAAGATTGCCGCCGCCAACATGATCGCTTGCTGTATCCTTACGTAGGATCTGTAAGCAATTCGCATTCGGATCCGTAAACACATCACCTTGTGAAACGATCACTGCAAAGACGTCCCAGACGAGGCAGAAAATGGCCACTCATGCTGATGGCTGACGCGAGCACCACACTCCGTAGACCAATGTTGCAATGGCACAAGGCGACGTCCATCGTCCATTCCACAGAAAACCAAAAGCACGACAGCTGACAGGCGAAAAGATGCTCACAAACAGCTGATTATCCGATCGTCGGAATGGGCAAAGAGATTCTGACAGGTAGAAAGGGAGCCCGAAACCTTTACAGGTCAAGACAGCAAAAGAATGTAAGCCACGTATTATGCTACTCGCAGATGAAGCCATGCCTGTGCTCCATAGGAGTGTTGATCCAAGAACAATAAAGCAGGAAAAACATATGGAATAGAGTACGGAGTAAAGATGCGAGTCTCAGGTCACCGATCGGCAGGCACTCGGACACTCGGCCCTCACACCTTCCTCGTGGGCTGTCCTGCATGTGGACTCGTCTATCCACCAATTATATACAGAGTACGTCATCGAAGCTTAATAATACTTTCCAAGCTGCTGTGGTATTGCAATTCTACTGTGTATATCGGTTATCCATAACAGTTTGTCTTCCCAATCCATGCAGGCTGCGGTGCGCCTCTAGACAAAGAAACAAAAAAAACTAGACTTTGAATAAAAAAAATCATGGATGCCCTGACTCCCTTCGTTCCTTTGTTTTCCCTCCCAGCCGGTCCTTAAACAGAACCCCATCCAAGCGCCGTGCCAATGAAATCGCCTCAAGATCTCGCATCCAGTATCCTGACAAATGAAAAGGGAGTGTGGTATCAGACAAAAAAAATCAATGCGTGCTCCAGTAATGATGTCGTGTTTTGGGGATCCCTGCATTCCAGGGCTTTCTTTTTTAGTTTAGTGGTCGGCGTAAGCATCGTCTTTGTCTGCCTATGCGCTCTCCTCATCGTGTGCCGTCTTCCCGAATGGGTCCGCTTGTACGGATAACGGCATCTTTTCCAGGTCAAACTGCTGCTTATTGTCTGCTAGACGGATGGACCCCACCGGGGCAGCTTTGTCTGCACGGGTAGACCTGTGGATGTATGTTAGCAGATGCCCCGGAAATGCCAAGGGAACACTGGATATCGACTCACTGTCTGCTGTTGCTGTTGCTGCTGTCGTTGCTGTTGTCGTTATCGTCCTGGAACTCGATAATGGCGACGACCAACAGGAAGACAACGACCAAGCTGATAACCACGATTTCGTCGTGGTCGCCGCGAACCAACACACAGTAGGGAATGCCGCTGTGCTCTTCGGGGTCGGCAATTGGATGTTCTTGGTAAGCAGCGGGGCGCTCAATGTCCACTGCGCTCACGCCCTTCCGGGGAGCGGTAGGAGGCTCGCTCAGCAGGGCGCCCTTTGCTCCCAATTTCCGTGCCGTGTCGTGGATGCTGGCAAGAATGGCCGCCCGATCCACTTCGTACTTAGCTGCGTTATCGGACGTTGTCTTACTGCTCTTCTTGCCAGAGAGAAAGCCGAGCTCCATGAGATAGCTGGTCACAATGGGGCGCGGAGTAGCGAGGACCTCAGCCGGGTCAACCGCGTCCGACGGAGCATAGGGTCTGTTGTCGATCATGGACACGGAAGATTTGGTGTCGGTTGCAATGGGTAGCGACGGAGTGGCAGGAAGGTGGTCTTGCGAAAAGGTCTTGGGCGTGACCGCCGACATGTGGGCAGTCCATTCGTGGATGAGAACAATGGGCAGTGGTGCCGCCAGAATGAGAGGCATGCTGGCGGCCGAAGCCAGGAGAGAGACAAAAGTGCTTGACCGCATCTTGGGGGATGTTTGGCGAAGAAGCAAAATGACGAAGGCCAAGAGAAGAGAGCTGCAAGAATTGTCTCCAGTTGGGTAGCTATCGGGCAGATCGTCCGGATAGCGAAAGAGGCGGAATAGACGTGGTATAAATATACGTCGAGGAAGGTATGGTAAAAGCTGAAAAGGCTAGAAAGGCTGTTGCTTTCAAGCTGGACGAATCGAGAAGCAAGAAGAAGCAGGAAGCCGGAATAAGAATGTTTTGTAAAAGCGAAGCCACAAAGAAGAAGCTGGAAGGAATTGATTGGGTGGTGTGGGGGAAGAAAAAAAAAGAGACCAAAACAAAAGATTAAATATGAAATATCGAGGCAAACAAAAAGGTCGAGCTGTATTAGAGGTGGGGTGGGAGAAGAAAGATGAGGCAACGATGATACATGTTCTGGTCCGCCAGGTATTTATGCCAAGACTCCTGTGAAGAGCGCACTGGTCTGGGGGGGCGGTATATTTTCTACCTAAACCTTAGTCATCGACCAAAATGGAAGGAACAGAATAATATGAGCTATGGAGAACGGAGTACGGAGCAACACTCCATGCTCGTATCGAAGTACCGGGGGAAGGGGGGGGGGGGCGTGCAAGTTTGGCTAGGGAAGGCACGGGCTAAGCTGCATGGAGAACGTCGCGGATATCTCTGACGAAACGGATAACGTCGCCAGCCAGACGAAAGCGCCGGCTCTGCGACTGCGCCATGTCCAGAAAGAGCGAAGAGCGAGGGCGAAGAGAGGGAAGGAGGCAAGGGAGAAGGGGCAATTTGCAATGAGTGAGTATGGGAAGGCACGACGCTGGTACAAAAGACATGTGCGAGGGCATGTGCAAAGGGAGACGGCGCCTAAACGCACAGGTCTCGATTCTCTCAACGCCAATACGGCCAATACGGCGAGTACGGGCCCTGAGGAAGGAGCCGGAGCCGCACCGTTACAGAAGGAATATGACCTACAACCGGAGTGGCGCGACTCTCTGCTGGCTCGGTCACTCTCGGTCACTAACTGAATAAGCAACAACCTGGAAGCAATGGATGGCTTAATGCGCGACTTAGCGCTGATGCCACCAAATGCCACCAAATGCCACCAAATGCCACCATCCACCAGCACAGCCTGACCCATCCCCCCGTGCTTCATCTACTGGCTGGCTGGGGTTGCACTCCCGTCCTGTTCGATTTGTGGCTGCCTGCAGCATCTGCAGCATGTCAATAGTGCCATCTACATCGGGTTTCTGTCTTGGCATTCTCGGCAGCCATCTGGGCTTCCGCCTGTGCTTTTTTTCTTGGCGACCATGACGCCGGAATGCCATCAATGATCCCTGAAGGACAGGAGGAAGGGGGAGGAAGCGAGCCCAAAAGGATGCGGATCGGCAGTCTGGATCAGCGTCTCCATGGGATTACTGTGTAATTACGGCGTAGGGGGCCATGACTACGGAGCAAGATATGACCTTCTCCGTATCCTTGCGAACGCATCTTACGGACACGCGTGCTGAAGAGGATCCCATGAATCGCCTATGCCCTGCAGGGGATGGGGATCCAAGGTGTCGGCGACCTGAAAGGAAAAAAGAAAAGAAAAAGAAAAAAAAAAAGGAGCTCAAGAACAAAAATGAAAATGGAAAATAGCAGGAGGGCAAAATAGGAAGACAATTGTGGCTCACGAGGCCAGCATAAAGCGTCATTTCGGCCAGACCGTTCTAACGGTTGGCAGCGGGTAAAGAAGGAAGACGAACGTAAGAGAATAAAGAAATAGTGAGAAGTGACAAAGCAAAGCAAAGCAAAGCAAAGCAAAGCAAGCAAAGCAAAGCAAAACATCGTTTCCAATGGCAAAGGAGCTCGCTAACGTGCAGCACAGACACAGATAACCCAATGATAGCCCTTGAAACGACATCCCGATTCAAGTTCCAGAGGACGTTACAGCATGCTCATAGCGGCTTTGCAGCAAAACACAAGATACCGAACAGCCTACCCCCTATTGTCCCAACCAACGTCGCAGTCCATCCGCTAGCTGCACAAAACGTGGGAAAGGGGAAAAGTGAGACGCCAAGCTTTCTCGAGTTGGCCGCACATCGATGTAGGGTAGGATGTGAGGCCATGGACGGGAGAACAAAGCCAGTGTGTATACGAGATTTACAAGTGGAAAAAAAGCATAAACGAGAAGAGCAAAGGAATGTGGGCTCACCGCGACAAAGGAAGAAAAAAAAGGACCTTGTAACGGTCGGAGGGTCTCCATACGCAAGTACTCCCTAACTAGCTGAACGGGTCTCCATCGATAGTTTCCGCAAATCAGATCACGACTGTGACCTCGTATAAGCCTGTCTGGTGAACAGAGCTCTGCAGATCCATCATCAAAGGACACTGCTAGAAAACCAAAGCAGTTTAATCGATTTGCCCAGCCCAGCCGGTAAGATACTTGAAAACCGGTTCAGAAACTACGAAGGAATGAGTACGGAGTAGCTTGTGTAATATTCCGACGTCTGTACGATCATAATTACGGAGATGTTCCTGTCGTTGGGAGAGACCAACACCAACAATAGTTCCTGACTCCTTCAACCTGTACCTGAATTTACCACCAACTTTTGCTTGGCATTATTCTCCAACCTGCCCATGCCAAGCCCATCTAGACTGACTCTCCCCCCAAAAATCAATAAGTGGCGGAGTAATGCTCCGGCACCTCAGAGTTTTCTGCGCTGTGGAGTAAAAACTCCTTCTCACAAGACAAGTGGAATAGGGCATTGCCACATATGAGGTATATGTGCATTGTTCAGTCCCAAAAGAGAAGGTATGAGGCGGAGAATTCCGTACCGGTTGAAGAACCCAGCAAGATGACCTGAAGTTGTGCTGGCCCCTTTTTTGTGGAAAGGAGACGCATAATGGACCAACCAGCAGCTAGCAGTGACAACAAGTGAGAAAGAACATGGAGATCCCGTGAGTCCCGCGAGGCCCCACGTCTGTTTTTTCATTCTTTTTTTTTCAATTATTTTAATTATTTTATTATTTTATTATTATTTTTTTTTTTAAATCTTTTAAATCTTTCGTCCCTCTTCAATGAGGCCTGTCTGCGTCCCGCTTTAACATTACTGTATCTTACCACACAGGGCTGATCAGTGGCCCGTCAGGTTACGCCGCATCTTATTTGACGGACCGAATGTCGACAGTTAGTTCAATCAAAAAAAGAACCATTCACAGACTACAACATGGGACGGGCACAGCAAATAATATGGAGATACCTTAGCATAGGAGATCCCTTTTCCGTAGATGCTCCGTAGCTGCCCTGTCGGCTTTGATCTTTGGGTCTTTGGGTTCTTTTGGCCCCCCCCTAAGCCGCTAACTATGCTGGTCAGGACGCTAAAATAGTCCAAAGACCCCAAAGGACCCGGAAATGCAGGGTAAGTACCAAAATATCTCCCCTGGCACGTCGTCGCCCAGTCCAAGTGGCAGGGCAGTGCACCGATCAACTCACAAATTCTCGTATCTGACTCGTGCAGCCAGACAACCTGAGAGTCCCCATTTCTCGCATTTCCCGTCTTCTCCCTTTTTCCACCTCGATCACGCGGAGGCTTACACCGCACGTATGGAGTCCAACAGGGTACCCCGTAGGATAGTGCTGATGTGGCCTTGATTTTGAACCTGTGGAAACCTCGTGAAAGCCAGGTCGTGACAACAAGGCAGGAGTTCCTTGCTTGGGAAAAGTAAGCTCTATTTTAGGATACACGTTGAAATGTTCGCACAATCGTGGTTTCTCCAGCTCAAGGTGTGTACGCGTACGAGTAGACAGCAAGAGCTCGGACTGGTCCAGCACTGCCGAGGCTTTGCTTCCGTAGTTGCATTACATGCATTCTTGCTGTGTAGAAGAAGCTTTGCACCCTCGGCAGGCCGAACCATAACGGAAAAAGTAGAGACGACCTACTGCTCTAAGCTTCTTCTCCTCACTTATAGGACGGGGGACTCTGCTATAATCCGACCATCCGGTCGTCGCTCACATGCCTATTCGGTCGACTAAGGATCGTACGTTACTTTCTAGCCCCCTCCCCTCCCCCCTATAAACTGCAGAGAAGACTTCTACGGCTGCGGCCAGAACGGCCCAAACCAAAGGTACGAATGTCGTATTCGGTGAGCTAAGACTATATCGTACAATATTGTTTCAAATACGATGCCAAAAACAATTGTTCTCCGTACGCCAAGTCCTTTTCCTAGAACCCGTGCCATTGACCCAAAGAACCCAAACCCAAACCCAAACTTTTCACGCGCCCAAAGCCACAATGTCCTCGTGTTCGTATTCCGACTATCCTGCTGCCTGTTGCAGGAGACCTTGGATGTATGGGACGGAATCAACGACGCTCAAACGATTCGTACGGCTCGTACGGCGGCAGCGGTGTCCCGTGCTCTAGAGGAGTGTACGGGGGCAGCACGACAGCCTCTCTTGGCTCCATCGGACCGGAGACAAGATGTGCTGGTGTTTCGGTGGCACTCGACGACTGTGGCGCATGCGATCGGTGTCTCGACTCTGGCTTGCCGCGCTGCAGGTTTTCGCGGACTCTGGCCGAATACCTGCCGTACCACTGCAGCTCCATTGCCGACATGTCTGAAGTCTGTGTCGCCGCCGCACTGCCCGACGACTCTCTCTCTCGGTGATTGAGCCAGGCCCGGCCTGGAGTATTTTGCGAGGCGGCGGCAGCGGCGGCGGCATTTTCATTCTTGCGTTTGGCCTTGGCTTGTTCTGTTCCGCTGTTAGGAGGCGTCCAATTATACTAAGTAGCCCCAAACAGCTTGAAGACTTACGGTAGTGGTGCACGCAGGTCAGAAACCCTATGCACAGAATCACGCACATGACAGCAAATAGGAGCCAGACCCAGCCAGATACTGTGCCTTTATTACCCGAAAATGTATCTCTCGGTGCTATTCTGCCGGCATTGCTAGTGATGGTTTTTTCGGCTTTCCTCCCGCCTGCTTCGCTTGTGCTTCCTCCAGTGGCCAGACTGGCCAGAATAGATTCCACGACGTCTTCTGGGATGAACATGGCGACTAAAAAAGGTAACTGGTATGTATATAAAGAAGGAGTGCTGGTGATGACTGTGAAATGGCTGTAGATGAATAGATGGAATCGAACCCGGATAGAATTAGCGAGGCGAAGGAGTTACGAGGGCAATTTCCTCTTTTTATATCATCCCTCGCGCACATCTGATATAAAGAAGCATGATGCTTACTGTATGCCCGCCAACATGACTCGGGAGTGGCAACTTGTGCAGTTGGTTGTGATGTGGGTCCATAGTAATCCAATCAGCTTGCTGATTGGCTGTTAGTAAGTGGCAAGGCTGTCAATTCTCACGACTGGCAGCACTCAATTCTTCAGCCTTGCAGCTGTCAACGAGGCTGCCTATGACATTGCTTCTATTGGAAGATATATGCCTTTCTGTGGTATGGAGTTGGTGATGCCATCGTACGGAGAATCGCATCGGCCTGCTGGAGTAGACAGGCCGTCGTTGAAAGATGCTCATCTCAGCTTCCCCTAGGTTGAACCCCAAGGTACTGACGCCAAACACCACGAGAAGGTGTGAGCATATCGTTTGGCACCAAAGCTCCGAAGAGCAAAGGGAGGTAATGCCTCTTCGGCACTGAGAGCCGCTTCAGCACTGAGAGCCGCATCGGCACAAAGAGCCGTATAACTAAATAAAATAGGCACAAGGAGCCTAGAGAGGAGTGAACCTCGAGCTTTGAGACGCCAGTTCAATCTTAAAGAAAGAGACGCAAGACTCATTCTTCCAGGTAGGGAGCAACATCAAAGTCCCGTCTTTCGCGAGTGATCTGTCTAGATCCTTCAATCAACAGCGGCATGAAAGCCTCCAGTCGCTCGCACGGGTGATAGTGTTGTATCACTGAAAATATATATTGATGATCTCCTCTGAGAAAGATCTCGACGGCGGAGAGGGCTAAGACGATCCACACGAATGCATCTTTCGGCGATGTGGAATATAGACCCTGGCGGTATTCCACAGTGCCCAGCCTCCTGAGGGACAGAAAGTTCCACGCGACATATTTTCGGTCCCATATGTCCTCTGTATTCGTGGGTGGCCTGTCCGGCACCATGGCGTTAACCAGTTCTTCCTGGTCCATTCGGCCGATGCTGTCAAAAAGCGATTCCGCAAAGCGAACATTTCTTGAATAAACGTTCACGCCGCGCGTCCTTGTAAGAAGCGAGATGGCGTCCTGGAATAAAATGACGCCGCGGGCTATTTGCCTAAGTTGGGCAATAGTAAACCTGACAGCCGGGCTAATGTGTACATGTGTACTGCAGTGATGCTCCGGTCTTGTCACAATGTCAAAGTATAGCTCAATCGTACAAAAAGCGTCCCGAAGTCTTGGGGTCCACGTGTCAAAATCTGTTGCTTGGAAGATTGGCGAGATGACCTCTATGCCATATTCGGGACCTTGGTCCTGAATGCTTGGATCTTCAAAAATCGACCATTTATTGTAGTCGATCGGACCGAAATCAATTGCGTCGATATCGGCGCCACCTTGATTCACCGACAAGTGCATATGTCTTACGAAAAGTTCTCGTATAAAGTTGCAGATGTCAGAGCGGTTTTTCTCGTGCTGACCGCCGAGCAGCTCGCAATTATGACCAAGATCTGTATCATCAAAGTCATATGCGTTTTTAAGAACATCAACGCACATTCTATTTGGCCGCACAACCATTTCAATCTCAACGCCGAAGCGAAGAGAATGTGAAATATTGTGTTGTGGCATGTTGAGAGGGGGAATTGGATTCTTGGACTCACTTGATTTTTGCTGTAATGTCACTGAAGCAATGAACATGGTAGCGAACGAAGTAAGTCGGTAAAAGAATGCGTAAAAAAGGGAGTGTCAAGATGTATCGCATGCAATTTTTAACAAATAAATATTGTATCTCTTTCCAAAATGGGAAGTGTAGATAGAATGTGGAAGGGGCGATGCACTTCTAGAGAACTGCTATTTGTACTGTGATGTTTTTTCTATCCGTACCGTAAATCGCCGATATGAAACAAAATACATTATGTGAATCTTTAGTAAAGCATCCATACTCCTAAGACATAAAGATGCGATGGAAGTAAGAAAGAGACGAACGTTTTAACTCTTCAATCTCCTTTATGCTGGAAAGATAAAATGTACAGAGTAGCGATGCATGCATTGCTTTCTCTATCGATGATTTACGGTACGGATAGCAAAAAGATACGGTACAAATAGCTCTCTTATTATGAGCTTGCCAAATACAGAAACTACGTCCCGTAGAGAGAAGAAATAGAAAGAAGGAACGATGCAGAGTATTCCCAAAATCCGCCCATAAGATTCATCGAGACTTGGGCAATGATGATTTTCCATCGCCACTCTTTTTTATCTACCACCACCGCCACCACCACCACCGCCGCCACCACCACCGCCACCACAACAGAAGAAACGCTCCCAGCCCAATTCTCAGTATATCAATCTTCCCTCTTATAGCTGCACGAAATGTACTGACTTTATGCATTAGATGGTGCGCCGCTGCCGCCGCTGTGGCCGTCCTGGCCACAATGTGGCCTCATGCCGAGTCCCGGCGGACCGGGTAGCCAACCGTAAGTATCTTACATTTCTACACACGTTTGTTACGATGCCTAACCAAGAGACAGCTGCCTTTAGGCAGGGTGGCGGCCCGGCCGCCATAACCACCCATACGACGACGACGACGACGACGACGATGACGACGACGACAACGATTCCGTTGGGGCCCCCGACGGCCCAGAAGTGGCTGGGCCGTCGGGGGAAAGGCCGCCGCCGTCGTGCCGGCGCCGCCGCTTCTGCTGCTGCTGCCGCCGCTGCTGCCGCCACCACCGCCACAGCCGCCCCCCCTCCCGCCGCCCCCCTCCCGCCGCCCCTCTCCCGCCGCCCCTCTCCCGCCGCCTCCCCTCCCGCCGCCTCCCCTCCCGCCGCCTCCCCTCCCGCCGCCGCCGCCGCCGCTGGTGTCGGTGCCGGTGCCGGTGCCGGTACCGCCGTTGCTGAGGCCGCCGCCGCCAATGCCAGCAAGCCGGCTGGCTCTCGTTCGATGTCCGCGCCACCCGATTGTTAGACAGCAGCTTTCTAATAAAACCCATTTTTATTATTTCGTAAAGATATCTGTAAATATAGAATTTGAAATATTAATAGCAAAGCCGTCCATTCTTAAACCTGCCAATACACCGTTTTCTAGCCTCTGAGTTGCCGGTAAGGATTTGTTTCCCTAGAGCATGGGGTAGAGTGTGTTGGATTGATGGCTGTTTATCGTTGCCTATTTTTCAATAAATGTTTAAACTCTTTATATTAATATCAACAACCAGAAATAGAATTGAATCAACATTTAAGTAACATGTCATTGAGAACTTAATAGCTGTAATAGGCCTTTCCATAGCATGTAAATAAATCTTCATATCTTTTGTTAAAAGGACATTATTTAGTCACAGCTAACTTGTAAGGTGGCGGCCAGATCCAGTATATGCGCTGGATTCCTTCCAGGTCAGCGGCTGCTCGAGTTTGCAGGTCGGGAAGAGGTGGATCGTTGCCGGGCAGACGCCAGGGCCAATGTTTTGGCAATGGTGGAATTTGTCGGACGTATGGTGGAAGAACAGTCCGTGTGAGTGCCTGGTCTTGGAGTCCAAGTTGTTGAAGAAAATTCTGAAGTAACTCCTCCTCGTCGACGTTCTCGTCAAAGATCAGATGCAGCATGAAAACCGATTCCAAGGGTGTCATAATATTCGTCGGCCCAAAATTATATTTGTGCTTGGACATCCACGAATACACGGCGCCGCTCTCCTCTGGTGTCAGGAGGACAAAGCAGACGTCGCGGTCCTCACAGGCGCCATAGTCGTACTCAGGCGTTCGGTTCCGCCAGTGGTCTGCATAGCTTCTTCTCGGCAACATGTGCAGCCCCAATCCTACCTGGCAGATCCATATTTTGAGCGTCTTGCTGTAGCCGAGGACGGCACGGATGATGGCCTCGTACACTTCGACGGCGTGGAGACCCGGCTGGACGAGCCATGTACGACAGTCCTCCAGCACGATCCCGTCCACTTGAGGCTTGGGATGACGGTGGTAGGCACGTGTCGAGGGAAAGTAGGGAATGTTAGGGTTTCGTGGCTTGTAATAATCAATGTCGCACATTGTAAGTATGGGTCTGTTGTGTAGGAGAGAGATGTGGCAATTGGAGTATGTAAGAACTTGGTGACGGAAAAAAAAAATGAAGGGGACTTGGTAAGATATCTTATAAGTGAAAATAGAAAGTATTTAAACTACAAGACCGAGCGGAATGAATAAGCGGGAGGCGAAGAAAGCAGATATTGCCACCTTCACGTGATCTATTAGGGGAAGGTAAGATACCGTTAGTAGGCTACTATTCCGTACTTCATAAGCTGATGAACGAGAAGCATGATCGATTCATGGAGCTATCTAGTGTCCCCCTGGCAGTGGGGCTGTGATGCAGAGACTGCACTTGGTCACATGACCAAATGGGTCTCCAACAGTAAAATCCTCTGAATATGCTCCTTACAGCGTAAGATACACCTCCGCCGAGCTATCGTGATCAATGCTCTCAGATAAACACCCGCAGAAACTCCACCAGTGCCATAATGGCCATCGCCTGTCCATACGGCATGCTCGTGATCGGAATGTCCTTGTAGTGCTGCAGGTCGACACCCATGGCCGTGCCAAACGACGTGTTCCGCAGCTCGCCCGCCTCGTCCACATTGTCGAGGACACCCTTCACTGCCCGCACTGCCGTCGCCTCGTACGTCTCCGTCGATGCCAGGTACCGCTTGCGCTGTCCCTTGAGGATGCCGTACGCAAAGCCGGCCGTGGCGCTGGCCTCGGGGTACGAGCCTTCGCTGGCGGGCACGTCGAGCAGTGTGCGCCACAGTCCTGTCTCGGGGACCTGCAGACGTGCCAGGGCCGCACACTGCGCCTCGAGCGCGTCGCGCAGCACGGCCGCCACGGGATCGCCGGCCACGTCGGCCGGCTGCAGGTCCAGCATATCGAGGAACTCGGGGATGACCATGGTGACCCAGGCGTTGCCGCGGGCCCAGCGGGCATTGGCAAAGTTGTGGCCGAGTTTTTCCTTGGAGGACTCGTCGTCTTCAAACTGCCAGCCGTGGAAGAAGAGGCCCGTGGAACGGTCCTGCAGATACTGCAGGTGCAGCAAGAACTGGCGCTTGGCCTCGGCGACGTAGTGCGGGCGGCCGAGGACGAGGCCGATCTTGGCGAGTGGCAGGACCGTCATCATGAGGGTGTCGTCCCAGAGCTGCTGGTGATTAGCGTCGCAGTAGGTGAGGTGCTGCATGCCGCCGTAGCGGGTACGCGGCAGGTCATGGTAGGCCCATTCGGCCCAGGTGTCGAGCCAGGGGCGGTAGGTGGCGTTGCCGGTGCGTTCATAGACGTAGGCAAGTGTCAGGAAGACGGCCATGGTGTTGATATTCTTGGTGGTGCCGCCAGCAGCAAAACGGTCGGCGAACCACTTCTCGATGATGGCAAGATATTGAGAGTCACCAGTGAGTTCATAGTATTGCCAGAGGCCGAGCAGGCCGACGCCATGCGTCCATTCCTGGGGGGTTAGAAAAAGAGATATCCAGGGAAAAGTCATCACTCACCCAATCATTCCATCCTTTGGTGTCAATGACTCGGCCATCATCCAGCGTCAACAGAAACTCTCCCGTCTTGTCCTGGATATTAACCATGCCATGAATCAACAACTGGATCTTGGCATGCACATCTTGTGCCCGGATTCCATGCAGTTCGAGAGGCATGGTGAAGATGTCACGAAAGTATCTGAATGCTCAACTCGTCGAGCTGGTAGAGCTGGGCTCCTCCTGTACTTGTTCTGCCCTCGGGATATTCTATTCCGGACCGGACACAACTGGTTAGGGTCATAGATCTGCTAGTGCTACCAACCCCGCGCGAAGAGTCTTGGCGGGGCTTGGTTGAAAAACATACGGAATACTCCGTACAGCGTACTCGTACGCAATACTGTCTTGTTCTGTTCTCATTTGTACGAGTATGGGTATCTGTATGATTACATAATCAACACCTCACAGGAACTTGTTGCTCGTCTCCTGCTTGAACAGCCAATCCTGGTTGGCATCAATCATAAAGTCGGTAATATTGAACTCATTCGTCACCGACGTGCTCGGCCGGCCCTCGCCCGTATCGGCAGGGTCGGCACTGTTGCCGTTGTTCCCTCCAGTCCCATTTCCAGTTCCATTTACCTCTGTCGGCATGTTGAACGGCAGCCGCGGCACATTGAAAAAGTCAAACACGTCGAGGTACTCGAGATCGTGCGGCTGCGGTGTACGTGCCGGTGTGATGCTCGGCAGCCGACTGACTCCAGGGCCGGTCGTCTGCAGAGGACCGAGACCGACGTCGTACATGGACGCCACAGGTGTACCGACGGCTCCAGTTCCTCCTGGAATTCCTTGGCCTCCTGGACCTCCAGGCACACCTCCTCCTCCGTGCCGTGGCTGCCGGCTGATCAACAGGTCCAGGTCAAAGGCCGTCCGACGCATGTCGGCCAGGATACGCACGCTGCTGGGCGTGACACCGTCGCCCTGGCGCTGGCTGTCGCGGTGCTCGTCGAGGACACGCTGCAGCAGGGCACAGTAGCGGTCGGCGACGGGCCAGTAACGGCCCATGGCGCGCAGGACGTCGACGAAAAAGGCAACGCGGGCGCTCAGCTTGTGCTCGACGGTAGAGCCGTGGACGAGCAGCAGTCGGGCGGCGACCCAGAGCGAGAAGGCAAAAGGAGGTCCGAGTTTGGGGAGGAGATTGTTTCCATTGTTTCCACTGTTTCCTGAACCACTGGGATTTCCACTGTTGCCACTTCCTGTGCCGACAACAAACTCAGCCAGTGTGGCAATGTTCTCGACGGCGCTGTGACACCGCTGACTCGCCGAGTAGCTCGGCGTGAAGATGGGAGAACGTGTCGTCGGGTAGGCGGCGGACGAGTGCAGGCGGATGATGGCAGTGTGGTAGGTCACGTGCAGCATGACCCAGGCACAAGTCAACGTTTTGGTGCCGTGCGTCTGGAAGAGCCGCGACATGTTGCCAAACTCGCCCGGCAGACTCAGTTTCCAGTCGGCCAGCATCTGGTCGAGCTCGCGGTACCGCATCTGCCACTGCTCGACGTCGCTCAGCGACGAGATGTCCACGGGCTGTTTGAGGAAGTTGTGGATCAGCGTCAAGATCCCGAGAATCTCAATGTAGTAGCTGAAAGCTCCGAGATTTTCTGGTCGGCTCTCTGGCCGGCTCGGATTCCCGTCCGTCTCATTGTTCTCTCCTTCGCCACTGCTCTCATATCCCGGCCGGAACAGCCGCGTCTCAACCCGCTGGTTCTTGGCCCAGAGATCGTCTCGACATGGCAGCGCACGATCAATTTCATGGTCGTCGAGCGCAAATTCAAAGGCCGTCGCAATCGTCGCGTACCGGTCCAGCATGTAAATCACCCAAAACAGCCGCCGCCGCGACTCCTCCTCGATAAAGTCGCGCGGCTCCGGCAGGATGCGCGCCCGCAACGTATAGATGGACATGTAACTCGGCGACACAGAAAAGGAGTTGGCCTCGACGGCCAGGCCCAGCTGCACCACGGCCCGCGTGATCAGTGCCATAATGTTCCATCCCGGCGGCCCGTTGCTGCTGCCGCACAGGTCCAGCGCCAGAATCACCATGGCCTGCAGCGCCTTGACCGACGAGTTCTCCATGCCGTACAAAATCACCCGCTGCTTCGAAATGTCGTGATACCGCTGCCGCTTCTCGTCGGTCAGCCGCGCATCTGTCGAGAACCGCAGCGTCGTCGCCACAATCGCATGCAGCAAGATCTTGTTTGTCTCGTCTGTCATTGCCGGCCCAAACAGCGCCTCGATCGTCGGGTTGCGCTGCAGCAGTGGACACCACGTATTGATGTGTTTGAAATAGAGATCTACCAGCGCATATGACAGGTCATACGGCGGCAAGTCTTGGTCGGATCCTGGATATGCCCGGCTGCTGCTGCTGCTGCCGGCGCCGCCACCGACACCTCCGCTCACACCCGGCATCGGCGATGAGCCGGTCGTGCCTGTATTTGGCTGCTGGACTGCCGCTGCTGCCGTGCCGTAAAACTCGCGTGCCGCCGGCGTCGACAGCGGCGATGGTTGAGAGTGTCGTGATGGCGACATGGCTCCTATGACGCCGGCAGCAGCCTGGACGGTCGAGAAGGAACCGCGCGAGGGCCGCTGTAGAAACAGAGCGGCCTCGGCCTGGGGTGTCTGAACGGGCTCGACGCGCGTGAAGAGCGCAGTAGCTGATGCATGGTCGTGTGGTGTGCCGCGATCCTCGCTGGGGCTGCCGTTGCTACCACGCACACTGCCCGGTGGTCGCAAGACGCCCGGCAAGCTGTGACTGTCGGTCCGGGGCAGGAGAGGTTGGCCGTTGGCGTCAAAGGGCATCTGCAGTAGCTCCGAGTGGCGACGCAGGATGGCCTCGAGCTTGTCGAGACGGGCCTCGAGCTCTCTGCCATAGCCGGCACGCAGTCCAGGTTTCTTCCGTTCCTTATACTCACAGACAGCTCCATTGCGGCTGCACCAACCACAAGAAGGTTGTCCACGGTCGCATTTCACCTGCTGGTCAGTGTTGAACAGATGAACAATGAACTGGAAAACGCACCTTTCTCTGTTTACAGAGCTCGCATCTGGCAATACCAGTGTCAGTGGACAGTGTAAGCCGTTCCGGGGAAGACCTGGAGGAGGAGTTGCCATTCGTGGCCATGGGCGACGATGACGACGATGCAGGTGTGGAGTTGTGAGGGGAAAGAGGAGAGGGGAGGAAAAAGGGAGGTGTGGCGACGCGGAGGATGGCGTCGAGACTTACGAAACAGAGATGGGCCGTTTTCTCTTGAGCCCTCGAGCATTGAAATCCCTACCGTCGTCGCCGTCGCCGTCACCGTCACTCTTGTCCTCTCCGCTGTTGTTGTCGTCACCGCTATCTGGGTCTAGAAAGTGTTGCTGGAGGCCATGCAGAGACTTTCCATCTCCAGTCATGCCTCCATCCACTCCAGCCTGCATGGCGGCAGCTGTGAAGCTGAAGCTGTGAAGCTATGAAGCTGTGCCACAGGAACCAATGGCAGTAGTACTCTGTGGTACAGCAGTACCCCGTACCTGTGCCGTGCCTGTACCAGTACCTGTCGTACCTGTCGTACCTGTCGTACCTATGCCCGTACTCCAACCACAAGTGGATCTCGGGACAATGATATCTGAAGTTCGGTATTTCGGGTCGTTGGTGAAGAAAGTGTCAGAAAATGGTGGTGACTGGTCGTTTGCCAGTCTCGGTAAGCCGCGCAATGGGGTCCAGACTAAGAAGAGAAAAACAGGGCGCACATGTCCGGAAAACCCTCGGTCCAGGGGCTGGCCTTCTCCACACGGTCAAATGGCCTCGAGCGACTTGCGCAAAGAGCGGCGAGAACGCGCAGAACCGTCGAGACCAAAAGAACGCTATCCCATCTTAGGATGTCTCGTGACCCTAGGTATGCATGTATCCGGCCTTCCTGAGGCTTATGCACCTGTCCGACCATCATCGGGGTAGCTGTCCCCGACGGCCGACGCTTTCCCGAGGTTTCCTCATACGAGTCGGGTGGCTTCCTTCGACCCGCGACCAATGTGGCAGTCGCAAAGGAACGTCTGTTTGTCATAAGTAGACCAACATGCGATTCGTGTAGTTTGCATTAGTTCTTTCCATTCGTCTCCTCCTTTCGTCCTCTCGTCCTCTCATCTTCTCTCTCTCATCCTCTCCATTTTCTCCCTCCCACCATTTCTCCCTCTCTCCCACTCTCTACCTCTCTCTCCCCCNCCCCCCCCCCCCCCCCCCCCCCCCCACTATGGCTTCTGTTAGACAGTTTCCCACCATCAAGGCCGTGCGATCCTTTGTGATTGCTGGCGTCGGCACAGGTGAATCTTCATTGGTCACGTGAGCTCAAGACATTCTACTGACTCTTCTCCAGGCGGCGACTACCACAATGTCAAGGGCGGCCATTGGTGAGATTCAGCTCATGATCCTCTCCTGTCTGGTTCTGGCTGACCCTGCAGGCTCATTGACACGCCCATCTCCACACCAGCCTCGCGCTGGGAGCAATACCGCGCCTCTCGCACCAGCTGGGGCATCAATGTGCTCGGCTCGTTCCTCATCGAGATCGAGGCCAGTGACGGCACCGTGGGCTTTGCCACAGGCTTTGGTGGTCCGCCGGCCTGCTGGCTCGTCCACCAGCACTTTGAGCGCTTCCTGATTGGCGCCGACCCACGCAACACCAACCTCTTGTTCGAGCAGATGTACCGCGCGTCCATGTTCTATGGCCGCAAAGGTCTGCCCGTGGCTGTCATTTCCGTCATTGACCTTGCCCTCTGGGATTTGTTGGGCAAGCTGCGCAACGAGCCCGTCTACCGTCTGATTGGCGGCGCCACCAAGGAGCGCATCGACTTTTACTGCACCGGACCAGATCCCGTGGCTGCGCGCGAGATGGGTTTCTGGGGTGCCAAAGTGCCGCTGCCGTACTGCCCCGACGAGGGCGCGGCAGGTCTGCGCAAGAACGTGGAGTTTCTGCGCAAGCACCGCGAGGCCGTCGGGCCTGATTTCCCCATCATGGTGGACTGCTACATGTCGCTCAACGTGCCATACACGATCGAGGTGGTCGAGGCGACCAAGGACCTCAACCTCAACTGGTGGGAGGAGTGTCTGTCGCCCGACGACACTGACGGCTTCGAGCAGATCAAGCGGGCTCATCCTACAATGAAGTTCACGACAGGCGAGCACGAGTACTCGCGCTTTGGTTTCCGCAAGCTGATTGAGGGCCGCAACCTCGACATTATTCAGCCCGACGTCATGTGGCTGGGCGGTCTGTCGGAGCTGCTGCGCGTCAGCGCCATGGCGGCAGCCTACGACATTCCCGTGGTGCCACACGCCAGCGGTCCTTACAGTTATCACTTTGTCATTTCGCAACCCAACACGCCTTTCCAGGAGTACCTGGCCAACTCGCCCGACGGCAAGAGTGTGCTGCCCGTGTTTGGTGATTTGTTTGTGGACGAGCCGATTCCGACCAAGGGATTCCTGACGACGGCCGATTTGGACAAGCCGGGCTTTGGTCTGACGCTGAACCCGGCGGCACGTCACAAGTTGATTCCATCCAACTACTTGTTGACACCGCCGGTGCCGGCGCCTCTGACGGTTCCTGAGGAGGAGAAGGCGAAGCCGAAAGCATAAACAGAAAGCAGGCAGACAGAATCAGAATCAGAATCAGACAGAATCAGACAAGTAGACAGACAAGCAAATAAATCAGTCAGAATCAAACAGAATCAGAATCAAGCAGAACCAGAAGCAGAACCAGACACAGATCAGAACAGAATCAGACAATAGTCGTTCTATGACAGTCATCCGCTGCTCGCTACTATCTATACCGAGAGCCCCGCAGTGGCAACTCCGCTAGTCGGAACTGGAGCTCAGCTTAGCTTCTATCGTGATCTCGGTCTACATCCTCCCAGTCGGCGTCTACTTAACCGAACCGTTGTTTCCATCAATTACCGTCCTAATCTTCCCATCCTCTCATACTCTCATCCCCTCATCCCCTCTTCGCCTCTCCTCGCCTCCCCTCTTCTCAATGGCTGCACATCTTCTTGCCGGCAAGACGGCCATTATCACTGGCGGCACCACAGGCATTGGCCGAGCCATTTGTCTCGAGTTTTTGCGCCAAGGCTGCAACGTCGCCGTCAACCACCTCGACCTCCCCAAGGACAAGGTGCACCTCGACTCTCTTGTCGCTGCCGCCGCCGACCTCCAGACTACCACTCCCGGCAGCGGCCGCTTTGTCCATCTCGCTGGCGACGTCACAAATCCCCAGACAGCTGCCGATCTCGTCCAGTATGCGCTCGATCAGTTCAAGACTGGCCGTCTTGACGTCTGCGTCAGCAATGCCGGCATCTGCCAGTTTGCCGAGTTCCTCGATCTCGAGGCGCCTCTCTGGCAGCGCACACTGCAGACGAACCTCGGCGGCGCATTCTATGTCGTGCAGGCAGCCGCACGCCAGATGGCCCGTGGCCAGACGCCGTCAGGTGGATCCATCATTGGCGTCAGCAGCATCAGCGCTCTCGTCGGCGGCGGCGAGCAGACACACTACACGCCGACCAAGGCGGGTATCCTGTCGCTGATGCAGAGCACGGCCGTGGCGCTGGGCAAGTACGGCATTCGGTGCAATGCGCTGCTGCCGGGGACGATCCGGACACAGCTCAACGACGTAGACCTCGCCGACGATACAAAGCGGACGTACATGGAGAGTCGGACGCCGCTGGGGCGGACAGGACGGCCGGAGGATATGGCAGGACCGGCAGTGTTTCTGGCCAGCGACCAGCTGAGCGGGTATGTGACGGGTGCACAGCTGCTAGTAGACGGAGGACTGTTTGTAAACCTGCAGTAGGCGAGAAGAGAAGAAAAAGGAGAAGAGAAGGCCTAGATGGATGGTGTATATTGATTAGTCAGCAATAATATCTGGGGAAGTGGACGACCTTCCGGATGAAGCAAGAAGCAGCCAAGTGTAGGATGGGGTAAACGGGCCTTTTACGGGTCATGAGTTGGTCAAGTGATGATTTTGAAGTGCCTGATGAATGATTGTGTTGGGTGATCTTCCGTTTTTTGAACTGACTTCTGGTCTTTTCTTCAGCCATTTCAGCCATTGTCTTCGTCTTCTTCGTCCTCTTCGTCTTCCTTGTCTTCCTTGTCTTCCTTGTCTTCTTCTTCAGTCTCAGTGTCGGTGTTTAGCTTCTTCAGCTCTCTATTCAGTGCACAGCTCTCAACATATAGCGCTGATCGGCAGTGGAGAACGTTACATGGTTCTCGTGTCACATGCAGCCATTTCTGATCCTTCACTACTCCCCATAGACTACTCTCCATAGAGAATAAGCTTGTTCTCGGACCTTCAGATCCCTCCATCCGAAGACGTGACATTGGTCTTGTCCTCGGCCGGAGTAAAGTTTATGTAGGAAGCTCTAAATTGTGGTCACAAGAGTACAAAAAGTCTGTCCAACCTGAATTCAATGGATTCAACTGCTGTACTTTGGCTGAATTTCTGTGTTCAACTGAATCAACAGTGAAATCACTTCTCTTTTAGCAATGCCATCTATGCCATCCATCTGGACAATGGCCCTGGGCTTCGGCCTCGGCCTCGCCGCCGACTGTCCAGACTACTCCTCCTACTCCATGACCGCTCAACTACCTCTAAGCAATGGCTCCTACCAGCTGGGCTACATGCGTCCAGAACCTGCTTGCCGCACCTTCAACTCGACCCTCGTCGAGAAGACACTCGCCGCCATGCAGACCAGCATCGCCGACCCGGACCTCTACCGTCTCTTTGTCAACGCCTTTCCCAATACCCTCGACACTGCCATCCGCTGGAAAGGCGTCGCCGCCGACGACCCCGACGAGGAGCTCACTTTTGTCATCACTGGAGACATCGACGCCATGTGGCTGCGCGACTCCGCCAACCAGATGCAGTCCTACCGCTCCCTCGTCACGGCGTCCAACGACTCCAACAGCCTCGCCTCGCTCTACCGCGGCGTCATCAACCTCCAGGCCCGCTACCTCCTCGAAGCCCCCTTCTGCAACAGCTTCCAGCCCCCTGTCGAGTCCGGCCTGTCCCCTGCCGTCAACAGTGCCGCCTCCGACGACACCGTCACTCCCAACTACACCACTACCCAAGTCTTTGAGTGCAAATATGAGCTCGACAGCCTCGCCGCCTTCCTCGAAATCTCTGCCGACTACTACAACGCCACCCAAGACCTCGCCTTCTTCAGCCGCTTCCACTGGCTCGAGGCCGTCCAGGCCGTCCTCGATACTGCCACTTCCATGCTGACGCCCACCTATGCTGCCAATGGCTCTCTGCTCGCCTCTCCTTACACCTTCCAGCGCTCGACCACGCGTGCCTCCGAGACCCTCGCCAACGACGGCCTCGGCAGTCCCGTTGCCGCCGGCACAGGCCTCATCCGCTCTGCCTTCCGCCCCAGCGACGACAGCACGCTCTTCCAGCTCTTCATCCCGGCCAACATGATGTTCGCCCAGTACCTTGAGCAGACGGCCCTCATTGTCGACGCGCTCGGCAACGAGACCAGCTTGGCGACCACCATGCACGAGCTTGCTGCGTCGGTGCGCACTGCCATTTTCCAGTACGGCCTCGTCGCTGACAGCCGCTTTGAAGGCGGCCTCGTCTATGCCTACGAGGTCGACGGCTTTGGCTCGTCCATCATCATGGACGACGCCAACATCCCGAGCCTGTTGTCGGCACCCTTTTTTGGCTTTACGACCACCGACGACCCGTACTACAAGAATACGCGGGCGGCCATCCTCGACGACAGCAACGCCAACACGAACCCTTATTATATGCGCGGACCCGTCATCAGCGCCGTGGGCGGACCACACCAGGGACCCGGCATGGCGTGGCCGATGGCGAGCATTGTGCGTATTCTGACGAGCGACGACGAGGAGGAGATCACCGGGCAGCTGCAGATGCTGCTCAGCAGCACAGACGGCATTGGCCTGATCCACGAGAGCATCAACACGTTCAACGAGTCGGACTGGACGCGGCAGTGGTTTTCATGGGCCAACGGACTGTTTGGTCAGATGATTCTGGACCTCAAGGACCGGAAGCCGGATCTGCTTCTTCAGAGTTATCAAGAATGAGGAGATTTATGAGGTGAATCTGGGAAGAGTTCGGTGGTTAAAAAGTAAAATCAAAGATAATGTATTCAAACTTGTCTCCAAGCTTCATATTTAATATAACACAATAAAGAGCCATGGCCACTGCTCTAAAGCTCATCATGAGACGGAGGTGCCTTGGCCTCACGCACATCATGTGGATACAGTTTGTCTTCCGGGCCGCCCCAACTCGCCGGCAGATCAGTCCGGACATCGTAGATGGCCGACGACGGCAGCTCGTGGGCACTCGCCTCTTTGACTGCGTCCACTTCGTCCAACACCCGCAGCAGGTTGCCGCCCATGAGATCCGTGACCTCGTCGTCGGTCCAGCCGCGTGCCAGAAACTCGGCAATCTGTCTGTCAGCTGTTTCCAGGGACCCCAGGTCTTTCCAGTTTTTGCTTACCAAATTCGGATACTTGCTGGCATCCTCGAGACCTTTGGCCGAGTCTGCCATGCCGTCAAAATCAGACCCAATGCCCACGTGCTTCTTCCCGACTATGCGCGCAATGTATTCGACGTGGTCCGCCACTGTCGACACATTCGCCACTTCGTACGGCCCCAGGAACGCCGGATAGAAAATGGAGTGCACGATACCGTGGTTCTGGCCTGGCCCGTCTCCAATCTGCCGCAGAATGTCGTCCGGCACATTGCGCTGATGGTCCCACAGCGTCCGAGAAACCGAGTGCGTCCAGATCACCGGCGCCCGCGACAATGCCAACGCCTGTCGCGACGTGTTGTCCGACGTGTGTGACAGGTCAATGAGCACGCCGAGCCGGTTGAGCTCGCCGATCAGCGCACGGCCCAGTTCCGTCAGTCCGTTGCCCGCATGCACCGGCTCCAGGTAAGCATCGCCGCCGCCGCCGTTGGCTGACGCAAAGGCGCTGTGGCACATGTGCGATAGCGTCACGTAGCGAACGCCCAGCTGGGCCAAGATGCGCACAGAAGCCAGCGAGTTGCCGAGAAAGTGCGTGCCCTCCATGCCGATGAGCGAGGCGATGCGGCCAGCAGCAAAGGCACGGCGCACATCGGCAGCACTGTGGGCATAGGCCAAGTGATCGGGGTGCTGCCGGATCATGTGCTGGATGAGATCGAGCATCTCGAGAGCATCTCGCAGAGCGTGGGTCGGCCGGTTGAAGTCAGGGCCTGGGTCTTCGCCCCCAAAGCCGGGACACGGCGTCCAGACGGTCCAGAAGGCACCGCCGAGACGGCCCTGACGCATGCGAGGGATGTCGACATGGCCAGGAAGGCCAGTAGCAAGAGAAGGCACGACATCCAGGGGGCGGCGGCCGAGCGAACGGATGATCTGAGGGAGGTCTACGTGAGTATCGATGAGCGGTGCAGCTTCCATCAAAGTGATAGCCCGGTCGTAGAAGGCGTCTGAGACAAGCGGCTGCTGCTCAGATTGGCCGACCACAACCGATGGCAGAAGTGCCAGGAAGACAGAGAAACAAAACCGCATGTTGTCTGCAGATGTTCATGAAAGAAAATGTTTGATTTTGGAAACAGAAGCGACATCGGCTGCTTCTTATAAACGGCAGATAGCCGACGGCGACACTTCCGGTGTTCCATTCCGAATCTTATCGCAGTGGCTTACATGGTGTTGAGATATTCGCCCCGTCGCCCCGCTTTTACTTTCTTCCGTGGTGCCTGAGGCACAAACCCAGTGTAGATAGACAGTGTATGTAGATGCACTGTGCATTAGGCACGGTCAGGGCATATCCCTCACCCGATCGGGCACCACTAGTTTTCTTCCCCTTGAATACTAAGCACAATTGCACCACTAGGTCCAACACATGGAATCCAACGTAGCGTTATGCATGATAGACTGTAGTGTTCGGGTATTGCTGACTTGAGATCCTTCTCGAGGTTCATTGCTGACTAATCTTTCTTACAAGATCTACAAAGGCTCAACAGTTCACTTCAGACTGAAACAGCACGAGTCGACTTAATTCGTCCCAAGACGAGATTATTTCGAGTGACGTACTTCTCAAATGCATTTTTGTTTCTTCCACTAGGTTTGTCGGTGCCGTATAGATCAAATGGCACTGCTGTGTGGCCATGATGGGCAAAGAGTATGTTGGTATGGAGTTGCTTCTCGCTATTTATATTGTAAATCAGTAAATATTGCGTGAAGCTTACTAATATACGGAGCAATATAAAAGCAAAGCACTCTGTATTCATATTTTAACAAGGTCCTCCTTCTTACCAGACCTCAACCCAATTGAAAAGGTCTAGAGATAGATAAAGAATAAGATTACAAGAATGAAACCCTTCCCAACATTGCAGGAGGAGTTGCGTGCAATCGTGCACCACTTCATCTTTGTGATGGGAAGAAGCGATGAAAGTGATGAAGAGATGAAAGTATTAACAAGAAGATTACCCCGTAAAGATAAAAGTAATAGTCCTTGGCAGGTTAGAACAATAATGCACTTATTTTCTCACTCTATCCTACAGAATCAACACTATTGAATTGCCTCCTCATTAGCCATCAGTCCGAACTGGTACATGTACTCAGTTCCAAAACGGGATCGTGTCGCGAATGCGGTGTCCGCTGTTATCGAGAACTGCGTTACCGTTAGCATCGACCCAGTAGAGAGATCCGTTGGCGGGATCAACCTTTCGTGTGTAACCACGAGGAGTCGATGTAGGAAATCCGTTGACCCTCCAGGACGGAAGTCCGTTGTAATATAGCTGTGCAGCTTTAACAGCGCCGGGAGGGTCCCGCGGCAAACGGTGCATACCTTGGAATCGTCTGAAACCTTGGACCAACGTTCGGTACAATGCATACCGCATTGTTGTCCCGTTTCCATTCTCGCGGGGAATAACCCAGCAGTTAACTGGGCAATTCTTCTTCAGATCAGAGACCTCATTGGCTCTGAATTGAAGTACGAGCATGGTTGCATGGTCAAAGCAGAAGATCAAAGGACATTCGTATGCGTGAGCATATCTTATGTATGCAGTTAGCAGTGAATCACCAGCTCCTGTGATTAGTAGATCATAACATACCCTCTGAGTTCCCGGGAAAGCTTGCGGGCATCGTCGTGGGTGAGATCTCCTGCCAACCACTCATCAGCAGCGATCAAGTTTCGCTTGAATTCTCCGAGCACCACATGGACTTTCCTCTGCTGGTTCATTCTCATTGCGTAGGAGACATCCACAAATCGGAGCTTGGCTGCCTCGACAGCAGGAGGATCCTGTGCTGTCTGTTCCAAGGCAGGCCGGCTTCTGAAGGCAGCAAGGACGACATTGGAGACTTCTGTATGAAACCACACAGCGCCATCCTCCTCGGAGTACAGTCGATGCGTACGGTAGTTTGGCTGCTCAGCTATTTCTGCGAGGCGTACAGAATCGTCGTCGCTCAAGGGGAAGAAGGCTCTGTCAAAGTTAGAGACTACAGTTCCGTCATTTTGCTCTCGACTATGAAGTATCAGGTTGGTGATCAATGGGTAGCTCGATGTCCACAACTTGCTGCTGCTGGAATGCATCTCTGTCTCCTCCACAGGGTTCGTGGGCGCCCTAAAGATAAGATCTCTAACAGGGGTAGCCATGATGGGCAAAAAATTCTGGCGAGATGAAATTTAGTATGCTCGGTAAATGGGAAAGTGAATGCGTTTGCGTTTGCAGCTCTTGCTTTCGAGTTTTATATGTTTATTGCTGACTAAGATGTTTACACTTTCTGGCCCTTTAGTTTTTTTCATCCCGCCGTTTGACTTTTCTTTTACACAAACCATTCACTTCTGCAACATGGATGAATTCGAGTACAAGTTCCCACGGCCGGTCCAGGTATGATATGTCCTATGTAAGGTCTTGAAAACATACTGACAGACAGTTCCGTCTTGGCCTCAACACCATCGATGCTGTCGCCCATCGCGTCCACCGTCGCTGGCCGCATGTCTTCCAGGCCATCCTCGTCGAGGGCCCTTGGCACCAGGCCGTTCGCCGCTGGCTGCCCCGGCTTCCCCAGCTGCTGCAAAGTTTCGTATGCTGGATCTTTCCTCGCTATGGGCTGCCGCCTACTGTGGTGATCAAGAAGCTGCGGGACCCGTTTGTCGACGATGGGGAGATTGTGTCGCTCGAGGAGCAGTTTGACAACGAGCTGGCCATGTACCGCAAGCTGTCGCCATTGCAGGGCACGCGGATTCCTGTGCTTTATGGCGAGAGTCGCTGTGAGGGAAAACGGGCGCTCGTGCTCTCTTTTTTGACGGGTGTGCCATTGCTCCAACAGAAAGAACCACGTCTGACCGCCGAGGAACTGGACGCACTCCTGAAGCCGGCCTATGATGACCTGGCCCGGTTCCAGGTGGCAAACGGTGACCCCAACCCGGTCAATATCATCTTGGAGGACGACCGCGTCCTGTTGGTCGATCTGGAAAAGGTTGAGACCATTGACGCCGAACGACTTCAGAAATGCATTGTGAACGACAGGCGGTGGTTGGTGAAGCGGTATGCGAGTTATTTGCGGAGCGTCGAGAAAGGTTTGTGGGCGGACTGAAAGATTAGCCATAGGTCAAGGATAAGGGACTTTGTATATTACCAGTTGGTCCTTGGTATGAAAAACGACAGTTCATGACATCTCGTTTTCTATGACAGACTGAAACCCCTGTGCTGCAAGAGACGAGAAAATCGGGCTCGACTGCATTGCGAATGCAGAAATCTCGCTCCGGCCGGTATAGGGGGTCATGCCGGCGTACCGCACCGTCTCCTTGAACAGGAGACGGAGGGCGTTGCCGGCACCGGTCTGCCGGATTCGATCGACCGCCGTGACGCCAAGGGCGCCACGGCTTCCCTTCTGCCGGTTCTGGATGACTATGGCCGCGTCGGCGTGGAAGGATAGCATCGTTGCAGCGCGGCGGTTCATAGCCCGCGCTGGGAGCGCTGCGGCCCCGGCCGGGGACTTCTTCGAGCGGCGAGCGCGAGCGCGCCGGAGCGCCTGATTGCTCAGGCGCTCCACCACAGTCGCCAGGTTGTTGTGGTGCTTCAGGACCACCGTCCTCACAAGGAAGGACAGCAGTCCGTCTCCAGGGCGTGCCAGGCCGCCGCCTGGCAGCTCCACCGGGGTCTGCATACTCCTCCTTACTTGGAGGAGCGACAACGCCCTTTGGAGAGTGATCGAAAGAAACCCTGCGCCCCAGGACTTCTGTTGTCCCAGGGTGAGCAGGGCTTCTGCCTGGGCTTGCCAGACGCGAGCACCGTCCTGTTTCCAGGCAGCCTTCACTATCTTGAGCTCGGGGAACTCTTGTAGATTGGTGTCCTGGAAGAGTTTGAGTCTTCTTCGGGGTCGAAGTTGAGAATTTATACATATCGTATTGGGTGCTATTTGCACAGTAAATCACCGATAAGAATAATATGGAGTGCCGAGTAGAAGATATCTACGGGGTATATACAAAGTACTCGTGATATATCACTACTCTGTGCTCTTTCGAGCATAAAGTTCAGATTACAAAGAACTTTCATCCCTTTATTACTTTCATCGCATCTTATATCTTAAGATGTTTGATTGAGATTCATATAATATAATCTCAATATAAGAGATATCTCATAAGGCTTGTCTTGTTTCTCATCGAGGTTTACGATATAAAGAGCAACTCTCGTGTTTACTACAGTCACAGCTCATCGCCCGAAAACACATCCTAATCACAGAAACAGTAGACACAACTGAATAGCAGACGCCAGGCCGGCACGACAGGCCTGGAAATTCATAGACAGCTACTCTGTACTCTGTACTCTTCTTTATGGTTAGTAATCAAGTAATCACACAGCGACTCCTTTCCTCTTCATGATTAATAATCACACACAGCTACTCTCGCATGCGGTCCATTCGAACAATTATCTCGGCCCCTGCCCATGCTTTACGCCCATAAAAAACAACTCGAAGAGACTCGCTCGCGGCGCGGCCATACAATGACGCAATGACGCAATGACACACACAAAAAGAACACCGTCTCCCTGCCCAATGATAAGATCAATGATACGTTACAGAATTGCTGGGGGTATATACTCGACAGCCCGTCCTCTTTTTTTTCGTACTTGTTTTTGGTGGTTTTGGTTTTGGTTTTGGTTTTTGTTTTCGTTTTTCGTTTTTCGTTTTTTTCGTTTTTAAATCTTGATTCTTGATTCTTGATTCTTGATTCTTGATTCTTGATTCTTGATTCTTGATTCTTGATTCTTGATTCTTGATTCTTGATCTTTGGGGTTCGTTTTCTTCCTCGTGGCTTGCCCTCAGTGTCCATTGACGACCTTGTCAACGTCCATCTCTTTGGTCTCCTTGGCTTCTTTGGTCTCCTTGGCCTCTTTGGCTTTGCCCTCTCCCAGAAACAGAGCTCGGAACTCGGCATTCGACTTCTTCGGCGGCAGTCCGGCTCCTTCGCCGTTGGCCGGCTTGACCACCGGCACCACCGGCGGCGCCAACCGCACGCCACGCTTGGTACCCTGACCGCCCAGCACCGGTCGCCGCACGCGATGGGGAACGAGGGGGGTTGTCGACAGGGCCGGGGCTGTGGTCGTCGCCGTCGCCGTCGCCGTCGCCGTCGCCGTTGCCGTCGCCGCCACCTTGGCCTTGACCGGCCGTGGCTGGTCCACACGGTCCACACGCACTGCCGCCTTCTCCCGGAACAACTCTGCCACCGTGCCCGTCCGCAGCGTGTGGCCGTCCAGCGCGGCACCCGCCAACGCCAGCTGTGCCTTGCCCGCCATCGCCGCGTCGGCATACTCGAGAATGGCGCCGCCGTGACTGGCACGCAGCACCAGCTTCACGAGATGACCGTAGGGTTCGGCAAGGGCACGCACGCGCGCCAGACTCACCGTGTCGGGAATACCCAGCAGGGCAAATGTCCGGTCGGACGGGGACTCTTTCAGGTGACCGTGACCATTGGGTTGATTGTTGTTGTCGTCGTCTTCGCCGTCGTTGTCACTATTCTCGCCGGCTCCCGACACCACTGATGCCTCCCGGGCCGTTGGCTTGTACTGCGACGGCACCGACAACTCCACTTCTAGAATCTGACCGCCCATCTTGACCTTGTCGAGCTCGGCCACGGCATGCTGTGCCTGGTCGGCCGTTTCAAAAACGACAAATCCGGTCCCGCGACTGCGGCCGCCAATGTTGCGCAGCAGGCGGACGCGCTCGACGCTGCCGTACTTGGCAAACATGTCCTCTAGGCCCTGCTCGTCGACCTGGGAGCCCAGGTTCTTGATATGCACCTCGCGGCCCTCTTCGATGGCGCCCTCGCGCGACTTCTTCTTGGCCGGGTTCGAGTACTGCACCGACAGCCGGTAACGACCATCGAGCATGCGGCCGTCGAGCTGGACGGCCTTGGCGGCCGAGGCGGCGTCGTGGAACGATACATAGCAAAAGCGGCGGTGCGCATTGAACTTGAGACTCGGCCAGCGGATGCCAAAGATGGGACCGCACTTTTGGAAGAGGTCGTGCATGTAGGCATCGTCGGCTGTCGGCGGGAAATTGGCCAAGAACAGCGTCACGCCCACGGCCGGCCGCACGTGGATCAGCCGTTCACCGTAGTATTTACCGTCGCGGATCAGAGCCGACTGCACGTCGTCGACGGACCGAAACTCGACGAGGGCCATGCTGGTTTGGTCGCCCTTTTCTAGCTGAATATTGTTCACGTGACCATACGACCGGAAGTACTGCCGCAGCTTCGTAGTCGTCACATTGGCCGGCAGGTTCTCGACAAAAACAGACGTGTTCTCGCGGTCTCGCTTCAATGCGACACCCGCCGCACTGCTCTCGTTCCGGGCCCGCTTGGCTGCCAGTTCAGACACGTCGTCGTCGGCGCCAGCATCCGTCTCTCGTTTTCGCTTCGCACTCGGCGGCGACTCGGGTGCGTGTTCACCTTGTACCGGCGTGCTGTAGGCATGGGCCTGAGCCTGAGCCTGAGCCTGAGCCTGAGCCTGAGCTTGAGCTTGAGCCTCACTCTGACCCTGTCCGTCGGTTGCCTGGGTTTGGGCTTGCCGAGCCCGGGCCTCTGCTTCTGCTTCTGCTTCTGCTTCGGCTTCCTGAGCTTGCTGGGCAGCATGTAAAGCGGCGGCCTCGCGACGGTGTTTCGTCAACAGTTTCTGCAGCTTGTGGACGTCGTCGAGGGCATCGCAGAAAACGTCAGCAGTCTGGAAATCGTTGCAGTGCTTAACATAGACTTCCATAACGCGCTCGGGCCAGTTGAGGTGCAGGTTCTGCAGGGCACGGCGCAGGACACGCGTGGCCAGCGTGGGCACGCGCATCGAGCGAGCAGCAGCAGCAGCGGCGGCAGCAGCAGCAGCCGGAGTCGGACTACGGTGGTGGTGGGTGGCGGGAGATGTCTTTTGGGACTGGAAGAGGCCCATTTCCCAAATGTAATAGCCTAACCAGAAGCTATAGTCGTTGGCATGCAGGTCCTTGGCGGCAAGCTTCTCCCAGTGGCCGCGGGCCTCGTCAATGGCACCGTGCTTGTCGGTCAAGTGCTGAATCATAATGCGCTCCAGACGGTAGTTGGGGTCACCCTGGAAGGCACTGCCAAAGCGGCGATCACCCCAGACCTGGACGGCCTCGAGGGCGGCGACGAGTCCAGAATCGGCCAGATCCACGGCTTCATCTGAGGAATTGGGATCCATGGCCGAACGACGCAGGTAGCCGCACCAGGCGGCATACATTTCGACGACAGCCGACATGCCGTCGCGGTCGAGGGGACTGTTGGTGGCGGCGTGCTTGATGCGCTCAATGGCAGAAAAACTGAGGCCGACCTGCTCGGCGCAGACAATGTAGCGAGCCCAGAGCAAGCCGGACCAGGGACAGTGTTGGACGGCGCGCTGGAGGACGTCGAGGCTGTTGGGCAGGTAGCGGGCGAGGTCGTCGGTGTCACGAGAGTCGCGGGCGTCACGGACATCACGGACGTCACGAGTGTCGCGAGAGTCGCGTGAGTCGTGCAAGTCGCGCAAGTCGCGGGTGTCGTCCAGATCGCTGCGCAGTTGAGCGACAAAGACGACGAGGTCAGACCAGACGCCGTCGTCGGTGTTGAAGATGCCGGTGAGGGCGCGGGAAAAGAGGCCGAGGGCGACGCGGACGGCGACGAGCTTATCGGCCGGATCAGACTGAGCGAGAGCGTTGGCAGTCTCCCAGTCGAGATAGTTGGACATGGCTTCGCGCAGAGCATTGTCGTCGCCAGCGCGTTCGGCGGCGCGAAGAGCCATCTCCATGCCGTCGCGGCGGTCGTAGATGCCGCGAGCAGGGCGAGACTGGTCGGTGACGGCGCGCATGGTATCCTCGTAGGCGGCCGGGTTGTACTCGGACAGAAAAGAGGAAAAGGCAGAGGAGGTATCGTCCCAGGCGGCATGAGGAACGGCGAGACGGTTGCGGTAGAGATGAGTGATACGGCGAACGCCTTCAGCAGTGCGGGTGCGGTCGAGCAGTTCGCGCTCGAGGCTGATCCAGCGATTCCACAGTTCATGACTATCGCTGAGACGGAACTGGGTGGCCTCGTGGCCTTCGTTCCAGAGATGGAGAGCGGCGTCGAGCGAGAAGATGTCGGCGGCAGCAGCCTGTTCGTCCGAAGGCCAGGCGGCAACGGCGGGGCAATGTTGGGCGCAGTCGATGTAGAGGGACCAGAAGTAGGTGCAGTAGGCGATCCAAATGCGCAGACTTCCTGGTTCTGCGTTGACGGCAGAGCGGTAGAGCTCGACGATGCCGATGCGCTGCTCAAGGGTGTTGGTGTTGCGCCGCTGCTGATCGATGTAGTCGAGCCAGCGGTCCTCGCCCACCGGCGCGGGCGGAGCAGGCGGAGGGCTGGCCATGTCGGTAGCCGAGGAGCATGGAGGGGAGGGACGAGGAGGAGAGGAGAGGAATCGAGAAGTGACTTGAAAGTGACTGAAGTGATCAAAGAATAAAGAATCAAAGAATCAAAGAATCAAAGGGATCTTGACAAAGTCGACCTCCAGTACACAGTTCGGCTGCGCCGACGTGACGTGCAGGTTGATCTCGGCTACCTTCTATTCTTCTGATCCTTCTGCTCTTCTGTTTCTGTTCTTTTGTTGACGTTGACGTTGTTCCTGTCTGACTTCTCGTCGCGTCTGCCCCAGAAGGATTAGTCAGACAAGGAAAGCAGGAGAACCCGAAAAAAAGGAAAGGATGGCCAGAGATGCGTCGCGGCCGGTCGAGGAAAGGGCAGATAGGCAGGGCAGGACACACAGGACGGGGGAGGACGGGCAGAACAGGCAAAACAGGTAAAACGGGGGAGAACGGGCTTGGGCTGGGTTGGCCAGATGATGCGTGTTTGGTTGGTGACAGTGGGTTAAGAAAAAAGAAGCAGTGGGCGGCCGATAATGGAGATTTTTTTTATTCTAGCGTAAAGCGTCGGTCGCTGATTTGGCCCAGCGCAGGCAAAGCCGACAGGAGCAGGTTCCAGAGCAGCGGATTGGAGGGTGACGGCGGGGTTTAGCGGGATGAGTGCTGTACTGTGTAGTTTGTTTACGCTGTAAGGACGTTCTAGCACTTGTAGAGGACTTTTAGAGTGCTCGTAGAATGCCTTTAGAGTGCAGAGGGCGGCTCAGGGGTCTGGGCTGCTCTGAAATAGCGCAAAAGGCGCTAGGGTGAGACGGGCAAGGATCGGATGTTTGTGACGTAGTGCTGAACTCACAGGGGCGGCCATTGGTGGATTTGGTGCTAGTTGAAATTGGGTGGGCAGTGTCTTGCGCCTGGAGCCGTGTAGCCGTGGGGGGATTTTGGCGTTGTCTGGCTTGGGCTTTAGGGCCTTTAGGGCCCTTAGGGCCTTTCGGGCCTTTCACTTTTTACCGAGTACTGTGGTGGTTTCCTCGATCCATTTCATCTTCCGTCTTCCGTCTTCCGTCTTCCCTCCTCCGTCCTCAGTCTTCCGTCTTCCCTCCTCAGGGGCTTAACCATCACGCAATTCATTTCCCTCGATCATCTAGATGTTGTGTTGGATTCCCGGATTCTCACGACTGGGACCATGCTGCCGATCCCTGCTGCATTCCGGCGGGCTCGCTACGCGTACAAAGTAGTAAGGCCTGGGCGTTTCAACTCGACAAAGTGCAATACCACGGACGTCGTATCTTACGAGTACTTGTGGTGCCGATCCTGCGGATCTGCCTGGGCACACGGAAATGACAGCCCCCAAGCTCCCGAGACCCGCCCGGAAAATAAGTACGAGAATACGAGAGGGAGAAGAAGAGTGTGAAAAGAACGAGAAGACGAGAAGAACGAGAACGAGAACGAGAGAACGAGAACGAAAGAACAAGTACTTGGTCGGGTACGATCCAGAGTACTTGACTACAAGTGTCCGTACCGTCTCATGTTCTCAAGTACAAGAGAGTACTCCGGTCTCTGTACCCAGTACAGAGATTCTCGTCTCCGTCTCTACCGTTACATTGATTCGCCACAACGTGGCGTCCCGTCTGCGACGCCTGATGACGTCGTGCTGCAGCACTAGGCAGAACGTTGCTCGTGTTCCAGACCACCTGCGCGCAAAACAAGAATCCAGACGAAAACCCCAATCGCCTGGCCCGGCAGATGCTGCGCCTACCCGAGGCCTGGACTGTTGGCTGGCTCGACCGGCTCGAGTACTAGACTACTGCCTGGACTGTTTGGCCAATATTGGTTTGGCTGCTTCTGCCTGGTCTTGGCTTGCCGGTCTGTCTGCCTGCCGCTGAACCTCGGCATCGAGAATGCAAGATTTAGTTCACCGCACTATGCCAGCGCTACGGGCAGATCCAGACGAATACGAGGACGCTATGCTGCATAGAACACCGGCGCCCGCTGTCTGGGAATGTCCAGAACGCGTTCGCACATCGCTCCAGTTATGCAGGTACGGCTGCAATGATGCTGGGAGTCTCGTGACTGGAGATGTATGTCTGTTGGTGTTGGTCGTTGTTGTCTGCCGTTGCCTGCCGGCTGCTGACAGCTGGCAGCCGACTGTAGACATCTAATCGTACATCTTACCTCAGCTTTCACCTCCTCTGGACTCTGGACTCTGGACTACATGGTCGTCCCCTCCTTCGTCGCCCGATCCATCAGCCGTACTTCATCCTCCCAACTCTCCACCGTCGTCTCCGGCATAAACCCAAATATCCGCCACTCTGACGTCTCCCATGTCTGTCGGTCCAGCGACGCCACCAGCACAATGTTCTCCCGCACATCGTCCTTCTCCACCACCGACGGCGCCGTTCGTCCCCGCTCGTCCGTCCATGTAAACCGTTGCCGGCTCCGTATGCTCACCACTGCCTGTCGCACCATTGTCGGCACCGGCCCCGGAATCATCACCAGCTTGCTGTCCACCAGCCGTGGCCGTCCCCGGTACTCCAGCAGCTCCCATTGGCACCGGCTGCCGCGTGCTCGCCGCGCAATCAGGTTCGCCACCTCGTCCAGATGGCTGTTTGTCAGCAGCCGGCCCAGTGTCGCCGTGTCGCCTGCCGCCGTCGCTTCCAGCATTTGGTAGTGCATCGTCTTGGCCAGCGGCACGATCGCCCGCTTGTTGGGTTTGAACCGTCCGGCCCGGAAGAAGCTCGGCTTGCTCTGCAGGCGCACCGACAGCTCCGACAGCGCATCCGACAGGCGGCTTTTTGTGCGGTACCACAGCAATTTGGCCAGTACGGCGGGTTGGCTGAAATACGGACTCCACGACGACGGCGGCACAAACGTGTTGGGGATCCGGAACGAGATCATGGACGGCCCGCGCATCGCCGTCATCTGGGCCATGCCGACTGTTGGCGACGACATGTCGTTGCGCCGCCGTGGCTGTCTCCGATGACCGGACGCCGCTCGGCTTGGCTGTAGGACAAACCGCAAAACGGCTGGCTGACTGGCCCGGCCAGTCTGGCCCATCCGGCCGACAACCATGCTGTGCGCCCACGTAGACGGGGCCATGGGTCGCGCCATGGAGACGACCCCCGGTGTGGCCATGTGTGTGTCGAAAAGTGTCTGCCTGGAAAAAAGGACGAGCAAGTCACGATCTCTTTTCCACTGCCGATCTCAATTGACCGCTTTCGCTTTCGTTTTTTCTCAGCGGCTCTTCGGCTCGTCCGTTTGTCCTTCTCCCTGCTGCCTAGCTTCGTAGACGCAGCGCGCGCAAGGGTCGTGGCGTGGGCGTCGGATCAGACTCTGCCGCACAATGTGGCATCGTTTGTCTTTTTCGTTCTTTTTTTTTCGTCTTTTTTTTTTTTTTTTTTTGCCGACAGACTTCCAAAAGTGGACTAGCCCCATATACCCTGGAAAGCCCGTCCAGCCACTGAGCATCGGGGGATTGCCAGCGGACAGAAGCGGGGGACAAGCGCTGGAATATGCGCGCTGTAGCAGTAGCGATAGCGGCCTTGTGAGTGGTGGGCGGCCGCCCAATTTTCCCACTTTGTGGCACAAAAAAACGAGAAACACATGGAAAGCTCCACGACCTGTTCCTGTCGACAAGCCCCTGTCGACTACGAGTAAGATACTCCGCCGGACTTGGCCTGCGCTTCTCGGCGTTCTGTCTGCGTTCTGTCTGCGTTTGCGTCTACGTCTGCGTCTGCGTCTGCGTCTGCTGCCTACTGCCTACTGCCTACTGCCTACTGCCTACTGCCTACTGCCTACTGCCTACTGCCTACTGCCTACTGCCTACTGCCTAGCCTGAGCTCCGCTGCTGCTCTGTTCCACAGTTCAACTTCAACACCACCACCCATCGTCCCGGACCACACGACCCCGTCGCCTTCCGCGCCCTTCCCACTCGACTCCTCTGCACGCATGCCGCCCGCCGTGCACGCGTGCTTCTAGCAGACCTCGCGCGGTCGGCCGAAAGGGGGGGTCCGCCCCAAGAAAAGGGGGAGAGCGAGGGGAAGAGAGACTGGACATACGGATATATTGTGTGTAAACAATACGGAATATATTCCGTACACTACATATATTCTCGTCCCTCGTCTCTTGCCCTTCCCCCTTCTCACACTACCTGCGCCGGCCTCTTCTCGACATGTCCTCCTCTTGTCCTCCCGCCGTCGTCCCCAGCTCTCAGAACTCGCAGAACGCTCACACTCGAAACCATTCTCCTTCTACCAAGAAAACAGTCCGCTTCCAAGCCACGGCCGACTCCAGTCACAATACCGACCAGCATGACCACAGCCGAAACATGGTCCGCCCAACCATGCTGCAGCCCCGCCTCGCCGTTGTTCTCGGCCTCCCGCGCATATGGCATCTGCCTCTGTTCGCCTGTCGCCTGCTGTCCGTTTGCCCTGCCATCTGGTGGAGTCTGGGCATCTTGATCCGTCTGCTCATGCAGCTGCATGCTCTCATGGTCGCTCACAGCAGCCTGGGCGATGACGCCAGCGCCAGCCATGGACATGGACTGTCCCTCGAAAGCCGCCTCAAGCTGACGGAAACGGCCCTGGCCATGATTTGGGTGCGTATCTCGACCAGCCTGTTGGAGCCCTGCTGACAAGACAGTGCGGTGCCTCGGCCTATCTCTCTTTTTTCTTTACCGACTGCCTAATGTCGAGATGGTAGGTCCTCGTCTCCTCTCTCTTTGCCCTACCTTCTCTCACACAATAGGCTTCTCAATTACACTCCCCAGGCCACCATTGTGCGCCTCCTCGCCATCAACGCCCTCAATGGCTACCTGACCTCGTGGGTCATCTGGCTTGCCGGCAGCGGCGGTGACTCACGTCTGCTGCTGCCCGCCTGGATCGCCATCGCCGCCATCCTCACCGGCCTCTACCATGGCACCCAGCGCAAGATCAACATCCGCAAAGAGACCTCCATTTCCATCAGCGTCTTCTCCGGCGCCAGCTTCATCAGCATGGTCTCCCTGCTTGCCCAGCTCTACTGGGACCGCCCCGAATATGCCGACGTCCCTGTCGTCATGCTGGCCCGTCGTGTGGCCACCGAATCGGCCCGCATCGTCGGCAATCTCTTTGATATTGGCAACATCACTATGGATCTTTAGTTTTATTTCTCTTTCTGGCGCATGGTTGGATCTTGCTCGTTGCTCTACACCCAGCCGCTTGGTTCGGCCTTGGAATGATTATTTGGTGTATTATGTCATCATTCGCACAGATATTGCAAGATACCTTTGCATAGAACATGTCATGGGCCTTTCTACGTTGAACAGTATGGGTGAATGTGCATTGGATTAGCAGAAGCTAAAGTTGTCTGGAATGCATGTGATCACGCCTGGACACCCGAGAACGAGGACGCAGGACGCAGGAGTACCGGCTGGAAACCCTCGCCCTCACTTGCCAACGACCTTCCGTGTAGAACCCTCCTCGCCCACATCCCTGTAGGCCACTGCCACCGGTTCTTCCTCCTCCGTGCTAGCCACCTGCTTGGCCTTGCCCACGGGATCAAACGGACAGCCGGTAATGCGCGAACGACCAAACAGATAAGCCATGCGCAGCAGGAAAGAAGCCAGACCAAACAGGAGTCCGCCAACGGGCGCCGCCACAAACGCGCCAAAGGCGCTCCAGTTGTCCTGGTAGAGTCCCTCCTCCAGCAGCAGTAGCTTCGCTCCCATATAGGCGTCGTCATAGTAGATGGCGCCAAATGCAAAGACAGTCAACAGGCCGCCGAGACCACCCACAATGACGTCCTCGCCCTTCCAGGCAGAACAGCGGTCCGACAGTCCAATGATCAGGACGGGAATGCTCGAGGCCGACACGAGATCCGAAATCAGATAGATCTGCAGGACGCTCGGGGCACGCACGGCGAGGACAATGGTGGGCACAATGACCAGCGCGACAGCAATACGGATGTATATGGCACCGAGCCGGTTCCGGAAGATGTCGTTGGATGCCGAGGACACCATGGCGCTCTGGAGGGAGTCGAACGAGGCCGTCGACAGGCTGATGGACATGACGAGCACGAACCCGACGACCCAGCTAGGCAGCAGCTCGAGCAAGTTGAAAAAAGCACTGCTGCTGTCGGCGTCGGCCGGATCGACGCCCTCGCCCGGCCATGCTCCCGACCAGACAGCCACAAGACCGGAGCAGCCGACAACGGTGGCAATGATCAGGATCACCATGGAGGCAATGGAGACGCCGATCCAAAGATCCTTGTCGGTGCGCGAGGCAAAGGTGCGCAGCCAAAAGTTGGAGAGGAAAAAGTCGTTGGTCAGAATGGCCACGGGCAGAATGTACAGCAGCTGCCAGCCCAGCAGGTTGGGCTTGAGTAGACCGGACTCGGCAACGGCCGACTTGTCAATGTGCGTCTCGGCGCCAATGGCAATGGTGGCAATGATGACGAGGCCGACGACCATGGCGCCCTGAATATTGTCGGTAGCAAAGGAAATGCGGAACCCGCCAATGGCCGTGTAGATGGTCGTGACGACGGACTCGACAATGAGAGCGGGCAGACCGTCGAGACCGGTCAAGGCCGTGATGACCTGACCAATAGCCGACAGCTCAGCCACCATGTAGAGGAAGAGGGTAGCAAGAGTAAGGAAGCCGAGGAAGATGGCCGTGGGCAGACCATAGCGCTGGCGGGCCCATTCGGTCAAGACGAAGCCTTCAGGACATTTGCGGCGGATGATGGGGCCAAGAGCCGAGAAGACGAACAACGGCAAGGCCGAAGCCAAGGCATACACCATGACGCCCTGGATGCCGGAAATGACGGCCAGTTCCGGGTACGAAAACAGAATACCGGATCCGAGTCCTACCTAGTCAGCGACCGAAAGGGGGGTTAGGTAGGAGGAGTGTAGTGACGGGTGGGGAGAGGAGATGTGGAGGGATGGCGAAAGGGGTTGGAAGAGCGGCAGCACTTTCCCACGCAAGCATTAACTTGATCGAGTAATTACGGTACAATCTCAGCTTCGTCACGGCAGAGAAGAGCCAAGAGGTCAAGAGATCAAGACAGCCAAGACAATTCTCTGTCGGACTAGGCGCCCGTAGTGAGCCGCAGCCCCTCCTGGCGAAGAGGAGGGACAGAGAGAGAGTGCGTAACAAACGAACCTGGTCATCGTACAGTCTGGTGACTGGGAGTCATCTCGGTCTATAGCCTCATAGGTCTCATAGACCTCGTAGGCCTCGTAGGCCCAGACTCGTAGGCCTCGTAGACCAACATCTAGATTTCACTGCCGCTCTCCAGTTGCCGCTGTCCTCACTCACCAGAGGCGATAAAGTTCAGAGCAAGCGGCAGAGCTGTTTCAGAGTGGCGGCCGTGTTAGTCACGATACTGAAACTCACGAGAAGAAGAAGAAATCAAACAGGGCCCTCGTACCCGCCTGCGTCCGGTTGCTGGCCAGCAGGTCTCCCTTGGACTGATTGCGCAATCGCCAGGCGATGCCGGTTCCCAGAACACTGCCAAGTCAGCGGGGACATTCCTGTTATTTCGGTTTGCTCGTTTTGTTTTTTGTTTGTTTTGTTTTCTTTTCTTTTTTCTTTTGCTCCTCTCTCTCCTGTCTCGGATTCTCACAGAAATGCGCCATAGGTCAGATAGATAATGGCATTAGACGCCTGAAACGATGGATAACCCATGTTGGCGGTGATGATGATCCACGCGTGGTGATGAAGGATGTGCAGAGTATAGAATACGGAGTGCGTATGCTGAAGAAAAGCGCGCGTGCGAAAACAGAGTTGGCGATCTGAAATTTCAGCGCCGCTTTGGTTTCCGTCTTCCGTTTTAGCACTTGAACGCCGTTCAACCGTCCATTCATCCCACGCTGCTGGCGCGGCGTTTTAGCGCTGGTTCCGCTGCATCACGTGGAAGGCCGACCACACGGGGCAACTGCCCGAAATGCCGTTTCCCTGGTCGGACACCGAATTCATGTGTAAGTACCCCGTGTTCATACAGTACTCCGTACTCCTTACGTACTCGTCTTACTCTTAGTCCTCGTATGATTTCGTCATGTCTTAGTAACATCACGACTTTCTGTACCTCTTCGTCTCTTCGTCTCTGCATCTCTGCATCTCTCGTCTTTCGTCTTTCGTCTCAGCCCCTTGTCACTCGCGAGCTTGCTGATCCCATGCCTATTTTTAGTGCTTCCTGCCTTTCCTTCAGCCCCCATCACCGGTCATCCTGCTGCAGGGTTTCGTTTCCTTGCTTCTGCTCCCAAAGGAACACGAACATCCATCCAACAGACGCATGCGAGGCTGTGGGCTCTTGGATACATCTGGGCACATCTGAGCACATCTACATGCTTGTGCACTCATTGGGGAACATTTTGCGCGTAGACTGTCACCGGCTGCACCACCACATGGGCCAGTCATACGTTAGCTGCACGCCCCTCTCCCCCCTGTTGGACCCTCCTCTTCCCCCCAGTCCTATTACCGCCGGCTTGGCTGGGGCGCACGGCAAAACAACCTTATTTTCTGCCAGCGTCAGAATGGGATGCGGAACACCGGCTGCGGCCATACAGCGGGCAGTGGTACGCCCTGGAGGTGAAACAACTGGCTGAACTAGCTGACCGGTTGGACGGGGGGACCATGGGGCATTACTGGGACATCCTTGAGACATTCCTGGGGAGAATCTGCCCTACCGAATAGAGGGGCGGCTTGAGGGGCTTGGGGGGCTCGAGGGGCTCGAGGGGCTCGAGGGGCTTGAGGGACTTGAGGGGCTGCTTGAGGGGCTTCTAGAGGGGCTGCTTGAGGGGCTACTCGGCTGCCCTGCTGTATGTTCCGTCTCGTCTCATCCCTCGGCTATGGCGGATGGAGCAGCCTAACTTCGTTTTCCTCTCGGGGCCCAATACGATAAATACGACCGCCCTACGAACTAGCTGCTCTGCCCTGACTCGTGCTCTCGATAGGCAAAAAGGGCGTCCGGTTGGACCAATCAGCTACACTTTGGACAGGCCCCAGCTGGTTCTTTCGTTTGGTCTGTTTGGTCTGTTTGGTGTGGTGGGGGGGGGGGGGGGGGGGGGGGGGGGGGGGGGGGGGGGGGGGGGGGGGGGGGGGGGGGGGGGGGGAGACAATCCGCCCTTGACTCTTGACTGGTCAACACTTTGTCAGAGCCATCCTGCCCTTCCTCCATGCCTGCCTTGCTCGCATGTCCGTCATCTTCTGCCACGCTGCCTGTCTGTCTAGTCTGTCTAGTCTGTCTATAAAAGCTCCTCAGATCGCCTCAGCTCATCACGATGGGCCGTCACTCTTCTCCCAGCCTGTCCAGCTTGTCCAGCTTGCCCGGCTCGCCCATTTGTCTCGACAGTACAGACAGCACGCAAACAGTCACCATGCCTCAACTCGGCGGTGCCACCAGTGACAAGCTCCTGCAGGAGATGTCGTCCTTGCCCCAGTCTACCACAGCCATTACACTGGCTGCCACCACGTCCAGAACACCAGCGGCCTCGCCCATGGTCACCTCACCGCATGGAGACCATGGCAGATCGGGAGCCACCAGGTAAGATATCCACCGCCCCTGCAGCAGACCCTCCCGTGTGCTAACCCGTGCTTGTCTCTCCCTTCGTGTAAGTGGCACCTCTGCCCCTGGTTCCACGGCCAATCCCGTATTCTTGTCCAGGATCATCACTGGCGCCGTAAGCGAGGTTCTTTCCTCTACCCCTTCGTCCGGGTAACAGTGACTTTTATTGGGTTTATTGGTTTTGTTGTTGGTTCTGTTTGTTATTTGTCGTTTGTTGTTCGTTGCTTGTTGCTTTCTTGGTTCAGTCGTTTGTTGCTTGTTGCTTTCTCGGTTGCTTACTTGTTTGATTGTTTCTCGTTTGCTTGGTTTATTATTTTCTTTGTACGGAACATCACTGGGTCCCATAGAATATCGGCCTGTCTGGTGGACCGGTTCAGCATACAAAACTATTTGGTTATGACACCAGACGGGTCCCATCCGCCGCGGCATGGTTCTTATCTCTTTGTTTCGCGCACATGTCACTCCTGGACGGGGTCGACTATCACAAGCCATCTCCACATCCAATGGCTGTTCGGCCGAGTTGCCCAATGCGTTAGGATGTGTAAGGAATTCATCAGCGACTTGCATGGAAAAACGAAGCAACACAAAAAAGAATTTGCCAAATTATTGCTTTTTTTTTTGGTTTGTTTTGCGAAGTCAGGCACGACGGCAACCCTGCAAAAAGAGTTTGAATAAATGTGTACCCTTCCTTTGTAATGCGCCGTCACCTATCCGTCAATCCCTTTTTGCACCATGCCTCGCCCTCCAACAGCGCTCTCGTCGTCCGCCTCGGTCACCATGGTCTGTTGGTTGTCTTAAGTACGTGCAGGTCCCCGCGAGCTGGTCGGGGCGCCGGTCTGGAAGCCGTTCTTGAACCGCCGGGGAAGGCTGCTCAGGGACCGCATGCGGCCAGTACCGGTCGTCTTTCTCCGCTTCGCCTTCTCGCTCCAGTTGTCTGTTTTGGTTAGAATGGGACAAAATGGGACATAATATGCGTAGGCTGAGCGTGGGAATAAAAACGTACACTTCCGGATCTTGGCAGAGGGGAAACCGCAGCTGGAGCACTCCTTCTTCTGGACGTGCATAGACCGGCGACCTGGAACGCTGTCAGTCTGCTGGACTTTGAATTCCACGTTGGGGGGATTCCCAAAGAGAACCCCCAAACTGCACCTACCGCAACGACGGCACAGAGTGTGCGTCTTGTTGTGGCGCTTGCCGAAACTCGAAGTACCCTTGGCTGCAGACAATGTCAGTTGTTGTTCGCTTCGTTTCTCGTGTGGTCGGCTCTCCCATAGCATCCTCTCCTCGTGCTCTCTCTCCTCGTCCCCCCTCTTCCTCTTCGATCACGCCCCATTCGTCGCAGATTCAACATGCCCGTTTCAACATGTCCGTTCCCAAATCATGCGCGCGAGCCGCTTGTCGTCCATCATCGAGAGAGAGAGAGGAGAGGTGGAGATGGGAGGGCCGACCGAATCCCTAGAATGAACGTACTCATTTTTTCTGATTGTCTGGTCTGGTCAGCAACGATGAACACAGCACGGGAAAAGAACAGTTTCTTCTTTCCAGTTTTCGACACAATCGATACAAGGGGACGCTCGTCTTACCTTTAGGACAAGAACAAAGGGTGCTGGATGTGGTGATGTGGTGGGAGAGGGGAGAATCAAGAAGACGAATGTTTTTTTTAGGCCAGTTTTTTCGCCGCACGACCAATGCCTCTCCCATGGCTAAAGCCCACACTAAAAAAATCTCTGTGCGGAAGTAGGGCAAGGTCGGATTATTATAGGGCCGTAGTCACGGGACACGATTTCTCAAACAGTGCTTAGTCAGCTATGAAGAATACCCCACAGGAGACATATCGCACACTGTCTGCGCACAGTATATAAGCGGCTGCTAATTCTCCCGCCAACACAGGATTGCTTTTTGCACGAGTCTTGATGCCGTCCATTTGGCCCACTGCCGTTTTGTCTTACATTTTAGCGAGCACCAGGATGGTAGAATTGACAGACTATTTTCAAACAAGAAACTACACCCGGGACTGCTCTATAGACCATGCAAAAATCAAATGTACTCTATTAAGAACAGATACAGCTGGGTCTATTGTCGATTCCTATTCCATAAACGGACGGCATGGAAGTCTTACGTCCTTTGAACTCCGTTCCTTGCCGGCGGACCTGTTTTTGTTGTGCCTATGCCTATGCCTATGCCTACGCCTATGCTGTGCCTATGTTGTGCCTGTGCCTATCCGTCTGCCTGCCTGCCGTACCTCTCAGACGGTAGAACCGCCGTTGATGGTGACAGAGCGACCGTCGGCCAGGATCTGGTAGCCAAACGTTTCTTCGCCGACGTGGATGTCGGGACTGGGTGGCTCGAATGGACGGGCATAGGCGATGCGTAGAGTGCCGTCGGTCTTGGAGTTGTGTGTCTGGTAACGGCGCAGCACCATGGTCATGTCGGCGTGGTACGCGAGAGCCTTAACGCCCGAGATGCGTGCCATGGACTGCTCAAACTCGTGGCGGGTGCGGCCCATACGGGGCGAGTCCAGCGACATGGCGACAATGGCATGATGGAATTGCTGGTAGGGGATCATGTTAGAACATGTGAAAACATGTCAGGCCGTACGACAGACAGCTGTCCGAGAGGACAGGGATGGTAGATCATGCGTACTTTTGTGACACCCTGGAACAGTTCGACCCATGTGGCGTCTGCCTCGAGTGGGTTGTCTCCCACAAGAGTCATGGCCAGCTCTGGCGCATCCAACACGAGAATGGTGCGAGTGTACTCCTGCTTGAGGTGGTCGGCCTCGTCGCTCAGTAGATCCAGGGCAGCGTCCAGTGTCAACGATGGGTTCTCGCCAAGGATCTTGTCGTACATGCCGCCGATGAAGCGGAAGTGGCCTTTGGCCTCGTGTCGTTTGAGGTCGATGCCCTGTGAAGATGAGATGAGAAGAAGAAGAGAAAAAAAAGGGAAAAAAGAGGGAAAAAAAAGAGAAAAAAAAGGGAGAAAAAAAAGAGAAAAGAAAAGCACTTACAAACGGCGAGAGACCGGCCACGTAAAAGTCAAACTCTCGGTATAGCGAAAAGACGACAATGGCCATATCGCTCTTGTCAGGACTGCCGACGGGAGCACACAGACGCAGCCAGTCGCCCAGCAGACGCAGCAGAAGCCACCCGGAGCCGGCATCGTCGACATTTGTGACGGCCAGCAACCGGGAAGCCTTGGCAGCGCGGAAATGCGAGGCCAGTTTGGGATGCACGATGGAATCCATGATGGTGGCAGCGTGATAGAGAGAGAGGAGGGGAGCGTTTGTCGGGGTGTCGGGGTCAAAAGGGCCGTCGATCATGGGCCGCGCGAATGCCGGCCTGGAATCATGACTCTCGCTCGAGCGAGAGCGAGCAGTTATAAGAGGGGACAGGAGAGGGTGTTTGTGGTTGTTGGGGTTGGCGGCGGCGGCAGCAAAAGTCAAGCAGCGTGAAAAAGGATCGCATGCATCTCATAAGAAAAGTGGGGCACTTTTCATAGGTGGTTATTAGCCCAGTCTTCTGCTCCGACGTCTTGCCGTTCAGGGCAAGCGTGACATCTGGAGATCGCAGGATGTAGTGTCCGATGCGGTATACGATGCGTATTGCTCAATGTCTCTATACGGAAAAGGACCGGATACGGAGATCACGAGGAGCACGATGCATACCAGACCCGGCGAGACTTTTCTTGGCCGGTGAGATATTGAGCCAAGCGGACACGCTGAATGGTTCGGAGAAGACCGTCGGGATCTGTCATGATCTAGAGCTATAAAGATTCACCGGATGAAGGCGAAACGGCAGGGGCAGGGAACGTACGAGTACTCGTATGGAGGTCCTGCATAGTCGAAACAGACAGGGAAAAAAAGAAAGCAAAACGAGACACCAGCAGAGATGTCGACGACTCTGTAGCATGGTCATGCCGTGCCCGTGTGTACGCTTATCCTTTTTTGTTTTTTGGACATGCTTTCTGCTTCCTTTTTCCTGCGACTTATTCAACTTGTCTTCTCCGGAGGTGGCGGCCCGTCAAACTGAACACGCCAACGCTCCCCTCGCATAAGCCACTTACAGCCGCACAGGCAAGGGACCTTGCTCTTGGCAGTACTACCGTCGGCATGTCCTTATTTCCTCTGGGGAAGCATGTCGATCAAACATACGTAGAAGAATCATGGAGTTTCTGTACGGAATACCGTCTTTGCCTTGTCTTTGCTCTCTGCTTTTGGCATTTGCCTTTGGCCTCCTGCTTCTCTCTATTCTCCACATTATTCCCGACATGCGTCGCCGCTCGTACAGGTGTCGCAAGGTTCGGAGACCCCGTATATTGTACTCGTAAGCCATTGTGCAGCCAAGACACGCCGGCAAGACATGCTTTGGACTTCGTTTAGTCATTGGATGAGTCACGTGATAACCCGTCCCAGCGATCCGGGCACTAACCTTAGCTGTAGTGGAGGCGTCTTTGCCGCGTCCACTAGAGCAAAAGTGACGATTCTTTTTTGACATCTTTTTTTCTGTGGCGTCAGAGTCGACAACCTCGAAGCAGCTCTCTGAACAGACACACTGCCACACCCCGCGTCGCCATGGACAGCACAGCTAGTGCGCGACCTGCCAAGCGGCAGCGCACAGTGCTAAACAGCAGTGACGCCGCCATGACAAAAGCGACAAAAGCGACGAAAGAGACAAAAGAGACGACGGCCACAACGACGACCACCACCAATGGACCCGTGGACTCGGTTGATCTTCGCCTCTTTATGAGCAGCCTGCAGCGTGAGATGGGCGACCTGCACCGCAGCATCAAGGCCAGCAAGGACAGTCGCGTCGAAAAGGCCTTTCAGCGTCTGCCTCGAGGCATGCGTCGTCGCACTGCCAGTCACAATGCCAAGCGGCTGCCGCGACGACTGCGCCAGCAGGCCCGACGTGACCAGACGGCCGACAATACGCCGAGTGTTGCAGCCGGACTGGCCAAGCGCAAGAAGGCCTGGCCGGCCCAGGCGTGGGTGCACGAGAAGGTGAAGCGCCGTGCGCGCGAGCATCAAGAAAAGAAGATGCAGAGAATTCAACTCCCAGACGACAACGACGGCGACAGCATGGACGTCGACATGGAGAAACCCCCCGTGGTCGACGTCTCTGCTGGCCAGCTGCTGCCCATCGATCGCCTCAAACTGCCCACCCACCTGTGGATGGCCAAGCGCGCCCACATCGCCTGTCCTGGCGCCCTCTGGCATTCGCTTCTTGTCCAGACACCCGCCGACAAGACCTACCGTGCCTCTCTGCGCTCGGCCGGTCTCCGCCCCGGCACTTGTCTGTCCTGGGACACCAGCTACATGGCCGTTGTGCGTCTACAGGGAACCGCTTCCCACGTCCACGACGCTTTGAGCGCCGTCATCGAGCCGCATCTGCTCACCCGTCGTCCAGCTCTGCGCACTGGCGCCGGCTGTCTCGATGCCCAGCTGCCACGCTCTTTCCGGTACCAGCAGCACGACTCGTCCAACCATCTGGCCGGTCCCGGCAACTGCGGCGCCTTGACCGTCTTCTTCCACCCCGTCGACGCTGACACCGGTCGTCGTGCCGTCTTTCTGCGCGTCCATCCCCTCCTCTTCTCTCACGTCTGGACAGCTTTGGGGACGGCTGTCGACACACAACATCTCGACGTCGCCCTGCACGACTTCCGCATGGAGATCGGCAGCATCGACCTCACTGGCAGCGACGCTGTGGCCGCCCTACTGAGCGTGCTGCGGCCGACAGACATGTCTCTGAATCCGCAGGCTCGTGCCTTTTGGCGTCTCCGCCACATGGATGCTACCGCCCTGGCACCTGCCAGCGGCGTCCTGCTGGCTTTTGACGTACAGGATCCGCGCTACGACACGCCCGACGAGCTGCAGGCCCAGCAGTCCGAGGGGACCATTCTCGAATCCCTGCTAGACTGGCCTGGTCCTTCTTTGGAGGACACCCCGTCGTCCGGCTTATATGACGACACCCGCCGACGCGAGGCCACGTGGCTGATGTCGCAGCAGTCTCTTGATCGTCGGCGCGGCAAACTTCCTATCGGCCGCAAATTATTGCCGACGCCGGCCGTCGACCACCCGATCCCCGTTCTTCTCGCCGTGACAGGCGCCGCCGTGCCGGCCACCACCAATGCCGCCCAGACACGTCTGCAGCACGCCGTCAGTCCTTCTTGGACACTGCTGGCGCCACGCGGATGCATCGATGTCCTCTGGCGCAGCCTGCACTCGGGCACACCGCCGGCCGGCGCAGCTCGACGTCCCTTGCTGGCCGGTCTCGACGAAGAACACGCTGTCGCCCTCGAGCGTGGCCGTCCCTGGTTCCCGGCTGACTTCCCCGGTACACCAGCCGGCTGGGACTGGGAACTCGAGAGCCGACGCCGCGCCAAAGCTGCCTGGGACAAGACGCCGCCGGCCAAGAAGCCGAATTGGGACACGGTCGGCGAGTTGGGGTCTGGGTTCGCCTGCGACTGGGAACATGTCTTTGGCGTCGCTCCGGTGGCACTTGACGTTGCCAGCAGCACCTCTTCTGCCCAAGAAGAGTACCAATTCGAAGCCCTCCAGCCAAACGCCCAGCCACCCATTGTGCAGGATATGTGTCACGTGACGTGGGCCGACCTCCAGGCGGCTGTCGCCGACAGTCTACGGCTGCACCGGCCGCCTCAGTGGTCCACTCCCTATGCACTGGTCACAGTGGCCGTCGAAATGCTGGGCCGCGGCACGCCGCTTCCCCGGGCCCGCGTCTTCCGACTGCCCTCCGGCACTGAGAAAGACCTGCGCCGTCGCTGGCGCGCCCTGGCCGATGAACACATGGCGTCGGGCCATGCACCTAAAAAGAGGTCTGCGCCTCCCAGAATGCCGCCTGATGCAGACATGGACACACGCATACGTCTTCTCGGCCAGTCTCTCCAGAATACAAGACTACTATACCCCCGGCCGGCAGACGAAAGCAGCGCCCATCACCTCCCTGTGCCTGGAAGCACAGATCTCATGGGATTCGTCACGAGCGGTGCTCAGCGCTTTCAGACAGGCAAGGGTTTTGGTATTGGACATGTCAGCGCACAGAAGCTGGCAGAGTCTGTCGTGGAGGCTGACAAGGAGAAAGAGGCTGCACGGCTGTGTATTGTGCGCAACGTCGGAGAGACCGTCGGCTGGCTCGCACGGTGGACAGTCTTGAGTAGTTGAGAGTTCAGGGCAGAGTGCAGGGCAGAGTGCGGAGCATAAAAATCTGTTCTATAGATAATTACTAATCAAAAAGTATGTCCAGTCTTTATTCTTTATTTACTGAGAGTCTCGCCTCCGGGAATCAGCACCGGGTGGCACTCTGTGTTGTAGACAAATTGGTTTGAGTGGTCAGGCTGGACCTGGTATTCGGCATCCGGAGCCTGGATGAGGAAGCTGTACTTGAGCACCTCTGCAAACCAGAAGCTCTCCTGGAAGTCTTGGAAACCACCGCCGCCGGCCACGTTGACATCGTTGATAGAGCTGTAGCCAATGCCGGCCCAGCAGGTCTCGTTGATGGCCAGGAAGGCATCCCATGCCCAGTCCTGGTACTTGGTGTCGCCTGTTGCCCGGTATGCATAGTAGTAGCTCTCAATGACTTCGGGCCGGAGCACATATGTGGCAGAATCGATCCAAAAACCAGCCTCGGTGGCAAAGTCGGTCTGGTCAGTCGGTGCTGCCGGGTTGTTGGATGCGTTCAGCGCAGCCTTCTCTCCGTTGTCTTGCCACTGGAAGACTTCCGGGCCAATTCTCGTCGCGGTGGCCGTGTATGTCGCATGGCAAGCCACCGTCAGCTCGATGCCAAAATCAACGTACTTTTGCTCATCCAGAACGAGACCACCAAGAATAAAGTTTCCACCATCGAAACAAGCCACTGTCGTTGATTAGTTTTGTGCCAGACAGCAAAGGGGATGGTGACGTACAGTGTTCAGATTCAAAAATCAGAGTCTGGTTCTCATACATGGCCAAGAAGGTCAGGTTCGGCTGGGAGATAGGGTGAGAGGCAAGGTATTCGATGGAGGAGTCGGCAGCAGCAACCCATCGGTCCTTGTAGGAAGAGAAGCGGACGGGATCGTAGAGATACATCTTGATGAGGTACTCGTAGAAGCTGTCGTCGCCACCAACCCAGCCACCACTGCCGTCGAGAAACAGGCCACTGTCAATGTCCACGTTGGTGCCGATCAGGCCCGGGAAGGGTTCGGCAAGATCTTGCGGCTGGGGATCCATGAGGTAGCTCTGGCCCTTCTCGGCCAGTTCCTGGTAGGTCAGGTCTCCCGTCAGATCAGCCAGACGAGTCCATTCGAGGACCAGGGTACCAATGGTGGCAATGCCATTGGAGGTGGAGCCTCCACGACGCGGCGGGCTGAAGTAGACACTGTTGTCTGGAATGCCTGTTGTGGTGTTGAAGGCGACCTTGAGATTGTCGGCCAAGTGCTTGGCCTGGGTGAGGATGTTGTCCACGGCCGTGGTGTTGTCGGAAAACTGGGTAAGCGGGCCTTGAATTAGGTCGTAGGCTTTCATGGTCAGCTCTAGGTCCATGGACTCTGAATCAGTTCAGCCTACCTGAGAGCAGACCGCCCAGATAGCGGATGGTTGTCTCAAAGAGGGAGATTTCGCCCACAGCAGTGTCAAAATCCACCGTCTGGACATGGTCTATAATTTGCTGAATGACCTCGTCGTTCTCCATGACCAGGGCCGTAGAGAAAGCATCAATGGCGCTCGCACCCCAACCGTTGCTAAACGAAGATGTAAGTATGAGAGTAAGTCGCATTCAGAGGAGATCTTACCGATCGTCATCATAAGTCTCGCTGACAGGTAGCAGGGAGTCGTGGGGGTAGGCATATTGGTAGTAGCCGTCCCAGCTCCTCTGGAAAGCCTCCTTTACAGCATCGACACGGTCTGGGTAGGAGACGTAGTCTGGCTTGGATCGACGAACGACACTGGCTTCTGTGAGTGAGATGCTCACACCAAGACTGAGTAGTCCGACACCACTTGAAGACCAACGCATGGCAACAAGAAGATTGGCAGTGATGAGGAGGGATGGGGGGAAGATCCAATGCAAGTCAATGCAGACGGCCACAGACGGTTGCAGTACAGGGTGTAAGTGTAATATTAGACAGAGGTCGAGGGGGGTCACAATATATAAGGATAATGATTATTCAATAATATGTATGCAGGAAAGGCAGAAAGGATCGGAGACCATGACGATGCCAAGAGGAGGGGATGTTGAAGATTAGGTCGGAATATATGATATTAAGGATGCAACCTGACAGAGGGGTTGCAAGGATGCAGGGGAAAGGAAGAGATGAAGGATGAGGGACGAGAAGATGGGGAGATATGAGGGGATATGAGGCGAAGGATGAGAGAAGAGGGGGAAGGATGAAGGATGAGAGGGGGAGAGAGGAGGGGGAAAGAGGTCAGGACAAGTTCTCGCCGAGGAAGTGGCTTACCTCAATGACTGACGAGGATATCAGGGTTGCACTGACATGACTGTAGCGTTGGAGCTCCACAACAGACATGACGATGCGTTGTTACGTTGTAGATTGATTTAACCATGTCTTTGCAGGGCGAGGCTGCAGTGGTGGGCGGAGTGGCACGACAGTTTGTGGACACGGAGATGGAGCGAAGAGGAGAGGAGAGAGGGGAGAGGGGAGCGGAGGGAGCTGAAGAGGAGGAAGCAGAAGAGGAAGCAAGAGGAAGCAAGAGGAAGCAAAAGGAAGCAAAAGAGACGAGCAAAAGAGGAAATGAGGAAATGAGGAAATGAAGCAAAAGAAATGACCAAAGATGAGACTGTGATGAGTGTCTGACTGATTGGTCAGAGTGCAGGAGGAACCTTCCTAAAGCAGTATTCACAGCTGATGAAGTCGGAGGGGGAAGAGCGATAGGACTAGCGTCTAATTACGGATCCGAGGATCTACCCTGTACTCGTACGGTGAGGGGAAGCACGACCAACCGAACGAGACGAACAAGGCAGGAAGGGAAGAGGCGCATAGACCTCATCTTGACCCTGGAAATGCTACGCTACCAAGAATGTGGTAGTATTTTAGGATGAGCATGCGAGAGAATATGCAAGAGTGTCAGGCCCTTACAGAAGTCGTGCTGATCCATGCCGGATGATGGACAGAATTGGCATTCGTTTTGATTGTGCAGTTATAAATGGAAGTACGGAGTAAATAATAGAGCAAATAGAGCAAATAGAGTAAACAGAGTAGACCAAGTAGACACAAATGCAGAATAAATACTCCGTACGAGTGAGTACTCTATTTCACCAACATAACCTCGGATCGGCAGTCCCACTGCAGATCATGCCAAGAGAGGTATGAGCGCAGGTATGAATAATAATAGTAAGTATGGAGAGAATCCTTCGACATCAACACATGACCTTATGCCTTTTTCCTGATCAACTATCCGTTCTGCCGAAGCTTTGCCAGGGCTGCAGCCACTCCATCGCTGAGTTCGGGTGGGTTGGCCTGGGCTTGAGCCTGGGGGGCCTGGGTGGCCTGGGTGGCCTGGGTTTGTATGGCTGCTCCCGTCTTCCTGGCCTGTGTCCCCTGTTCGGCCCCCGTCTTTCGGCCTCGTCTCTTGGCTTTTTGCACCCGGAATGGCGCCTCCACCGCCCGCCGCCACCCTTGCACCTTCTTCTCTCCCCAGCCAGATACAAGCGCCAGCTGCTCCGCCTCTGCCAGCACTGCCCGTCGCACGCTGCCAAATGCACTCACCAACGCCACCGCGTCTGTCTTGTTGATTGCTCGTGGCACCGTCGCAAACTGCACCAGCCTCTCCACGTAGCCTGCCGCCTGCTGTCCGCGGATGGCCGCAAAGCTTGTTGCGTGCTCGCTCGCCTTGTACAGCTCCAGGTACCGCGCCGCCTCTGCTGCCGACCAGCACAGGATCAGCGTCACCTGGTTGACGAGCGATGTCTTGGCCAGCTCGCGCAGCGGCTCTTCGTGGTTGTCAATGTCCACGAGCGCCAGCAGAATGCGCAGCTGATACTTTCCCTGGAGGCCCTGGATGCGCGCGTAGATGTATTCGGGATGCAGCCGGTGGTACTTGAGGCTGAGAAAGAGGGCGCATGTCGTCGTGCCGAGTCCGTAGTCGGCTACAATGTCGCTGTACTCCCAGGCGACGGACCGCAGCTGCGACAGCACCGGGTTGTTCTTTTGACGAGGCGACACGAGGATCGAGGAACCTGTAGACGGAACAGGCGGCCGCCCGGGTCCTGGTCCACCTCTGCCGGTGCCCGGCGGTCCCGGCAGCGCCTGAGGTGTCGGCTGCACGATGCGTGGATCAGCCGTAGAAGCTGCCGCCGACGTCACTGCTCCTCCCGGCCGCTCTATCCGTTGTGGTGTTGGTTGCTGTATCCGTGGTGGCGTCGGCCGGTGTGCCACGGCTGGCTGCTGCCGTGGCGGAGGCGCTGCGGCTGACTGGGCTGACTGGACTGGCTTGGCCACATCCGCTGCCGCCAGGGCAGCCAAGAACTCGGGGTCGGCACCAAAATCGTCGTCGTCCATGGCGTGTGATGCATGGGATGCGTTCACGGTTTGTAGGATGGCGAGGAGAAATAGGAAGCGGTGCGATTGGTTGTGTTAAGTGGGTCCATGTCGTCACTGTATCAGTCGGAGTATCTTACGGAGTCGGAGTATCTCACAGAGTATAAGGATGCAAAACTCGTTTATATCTGTCTTTCTGTTTTGTTACTATGGATTATATTATAAATACCCATCGTTACCGCCCATTCATGCACATCTCATTGCTCGTTATCATATTACAGTCATGTCCAGCAGTCGTGAAAACAAAAGGAACAAAAGGAACAAAATAAGAAAAAAAACAAAGCTCTACCCTTGAGATCTTCTTCCATTGAGATCTCCTGCCATTACTCCTCCTCAAACATTACTCCTCGGCCGAGTCATACTCGCTGTCGCTCGATGGCTCTTCATCATGCTGCTGCACTGGCGCCGGCGACGTCAGCTGGTCATGGATCCCATACAGCGCCCGCAGCCACAGACTGAACATGGCCTCTACCTGCTCGTGGCTTCCGTCCTTCTTGCGCCGTGCTTCCTTGGCCAGCCGGTCACGCAACCGCTCGTACGCCTCAATCATCACCAGCACCTGAAGTGCCGACTGCCGGCCGATGACCGCCGACGAGAGCTCACGCGACAGCAGATCCAGACAGATCTGCAGACTTGGGTTGTCCAGGCTGCTCACCGTGTTCACAGTGGCCAGCGTGTCGGGGGAGTTGGCCCGACGCTGGCTGAAGACGGGCGACGGCAACGGCGAGGACGTCGACATTGACTCGCTTCGCTTGGTGGGCGACTGGACCGGCACCGGCGATAGTAAGAACCGGCGCTGCTGCTGCTGCTGCGGCTGCTGAGGCTTCTGCGGCTGCTGAGACTGTTGAAGCTTCTGTGGCTGCTGCGGCTTCTGCGGCGGCGTCATCGGCGGTGTCGCCATCTTTTCTGGCTTGCCGCTGTCCTCGTCGTCCGAGTCCAGCACCGAATGCGCATCCGTAAACATGGAGTTGCGCGAGGCCAGCAGCGCCCGGTATTGCTCGGCAATGCACTCAATGCTGGACTTGGACTGCAGCAGTGACAACTCGGCCGCATGTGTGACCCCAGTGGTCGCGAGCCGGGGTGAGCTGGGTGGCGTGATGTCAAAGGCGAAGCGATTGTGAGCAGGGGTTTTGGTCCGGGGTGTGTGTTGTGGCTGCTGCTGCTGCTTTTGCTGTTGCTGCTGCTGCAGCTGTGTCTCCCCCTGTCCGTCACATTCCAGCTGCCCAATGGCATATACAGGGGTCTTGGGCTTGCGACGGGTCTGCGACGAATCAAGAGAGATGGACGAGTCAAGCACAGCCGAGCAGTCGCTTCGCGAAGCCAGGCGAGACAGCTCGGGCACAATGTGGCCAGGGCTGTCATGACCGCTGTCATGACCGCTGACACTGCCACGGTCACGGCCACTGCAGGGGTCCGGCATGTGGAAGCGGTCTGACGAACAAAAGCTGCTCGGTGGCGTGATGGACGACGCCGACGACCGCGGCGGTGTCGGCGACAGGCCGTACGACGGTGAGAACGACATGGTCGACGTTGTCACGGACGATGTGCCGGACGGCGACGATGGCGACGATGGCGACGACGGAGACGACGGCGACGGTACAAAAGACGCCGCCATCGAATGACGCGCAAACGACTGTACCGACTCGTTCCGGCGCATCGGCGGATACGGCTGGTGATGGCCGTACGGTGTCCGGCTGTCGCCGCGCGGAAAAGACACGGGAGGACAAGTCGAAGAGCCCGACGACGAGAAGGATGACGAAGACGCCGTCGACACGTGGTGTGCGTGCTGCGGATGCTGTGGCCGGTAGTGGAACTGTGGCTGGTGTCGCGGCACTGACTGCGGCACAAGCAGTGGAGGCGGCGGCGGCGGCGGCGGCACCGGCTTGCCGCGGTATGTCGACCTGGGTGTCTGAGTCGATGTCCGTGCCGGTGTCTGGGGCCGCGAGAGCGCCTGGGCTCGTTCTTGGGCATCCACCATAGCCATAGCGCGGGCCTGTCTCTCGGCCTGGGCCTGTCTCTCGGCCGCCAGGTGCAGATCCCCAGTTGTGGGCAGAGAAGGTGACAACGGCGTAACGGCGATGCTGTGGCGGTTCATCAAATTGTCGTGGCTCGTTGCTGGCCGAGCCGAGCTGACGGGCCGGCGGGTCTCGTATTTGATGGATACGAAGGTGCCGTCGTTGAACAGCGTCAGAGGCCGTTCGTTGCTAGTGTTGTCTGTAGAGTTGTCAGAGGAATGTTTGCCGAGTTTTTGCAGTTTCCGGCGCAGACGAGGTGAATCGGTCCTGTCATTCTTGACTGGTTTGTCATTCTTGACAGGCTTGACAGTTTTGTCGACCTTGACAGTCTTGGGTTCGGACCGGAAGCCGAACAAAGGCGCCAGAGTCTGTGAAAGACTCCGCCGACGTTCAGTAACCATTGTGAGGAATGTTGTTTCAGATGCCTCCAGAAAAGGCAAAATGTCGGAAGACGAACAGAAATCAAAGAGATTGTGAGGAATGCAAGATGGGGGCAGATGGGGCTGGGTGGCTACGCGGGGACCTTTAAACGAGCTTCGGAAAAGGTACTCTAAAGAGTATGTCAGCCCATGTCGTAGGTGGATGCCATCACCAACCTTCTCTCGTCTTTTCGCGAGCGAGCTTAGACGCATCATTACCTCATGGCCCCTCGTATTGTCTCCGGCTTGCAGGGGACTAGCGGCCGATTAGCGCAGTTCTACTCGCTAGCGAAGTCTCCATCGACCGCCGGGAAGGACCTTCAACACGAGACTGGCCGGGAAAGTGGATCCTTTTAAAAGCCTGTTAAAGTGGTACTTTAAAGTGGGTGGCGGGGGCTGCTAGAAAAATGTCCTTGCTAGCGAGCCTCCACGATGCCCTGCAGCAATAGTGTGATAAATTCAGCAGGTTGGGAGGAAAAGCGATGGCGAGTATTCAGCCCCCCAACCTCGCGAGGAGGCCGCCGGGAGAGGATATGAAGACTGTGAGAGTATCTGCACGGGTCGTAACGCAGTCCAGACGGGTCGTAGAGTATTGCAATAGACTCGTGCAATATTACAGTATTGAGTAGAGTATTGAGTATTGGTATTGAGTATTGAAGTATTTTACAGTATTGATATACAGTCTCCGTATATATTCAGACTCGAACAGCTGATATTGAGCCTCATACGGTTGAGCTAAATATAACCCAGGCCCACCCAGATCGAGTATGATCCATGCAGCCATGCGGAGGAGCATATACGAGGACGTGCAGGACGCCAGGACGATAGGCATAACAGATACGGAGTACGGAGTAGTAGACCGAGGCTGGAGAACCCCCAAATCCCAAATGGCTGGGAGATCACGCAAGACCCTGAACTTTTCAGATCTGATCTCACCGGGGCTTGATGACCAGAAGATCCTAAAGTCTGTCCTTGGAGATCACCAAAGATCCTCAGTCTCGGTCAGGACCCTCCATATAAGATTCTTAAACACTCGCCCCCCAAGACCTTGCCGTAAACCAGCCACAGCCCAAACCCAGTCAGGCCCAGCCAGGCCCAGCCAGACCAGACCAGCCCAAACCTGTGGGTGTTCGTATTAGGCCACCAGCCACTGCAGCTCGTGTTCGCCCGATAAGCTCTTCAGCTAGTCCGTTATCACGCAAGGCGGGTTCCAGTGCATGTTGCCAGCCTCGTATTTGCCGTCGGATCGTGTGGTCCGCCCACACATTGCTGCCGTTATACGAGCTCACAAGTACGAGGTACAGCACAGTATGTAAATATAGTCTAAATACATATAGTCTAAATACTACTAAAGTGCTGACTACATGCATCGGCCGACTCCCGGCATTCCCGCCGGACTCCGTCCGACTCCGGAAGGCAAGAGCCATCGTCGATCCAACATCGACAGATTATCCATCAATCAGAGGCTTGTCAGTACATTATAGTGGGCTATAGCGGGCACCCCCATTTAGTGTCCTTACCCCTCAGTATAAGTCGCTATAAGACAACGTTGAGGCACAGCAACATCTCACGATGGTCCACGCAGTGGAATATGCGCCATGGCAGACATTACCATTACTGGCTGGACCACACGGGACGTCCGCTTTCCGACGTCCCTCGACAAAACCGGCTCCGATGCCATGAATGCTGCCGGCGACTACTCGTCGGCTTATTGTATTCTCCAGACTGATTCGGCCTTCACAGGACATGGAATGGTGGGCTTCTCTTTTCTTTCCCTTTTCTTTCCCTTTTCTTTCCCTTTTCTTTCCCTTTTCTTTCTCTCTTCTCACAGGTAGACATTCACCATTGGCCGCGGAAACGACCTCGTCTGTGCCGCCATCAACCATGTCGCCGACCGCATCCGCGGCCGCACTCTACAGTCTCTCGTCGCCGACTGGGGCCACACCTGGCGTCATCTTGTGAATGACAGCCAGCTGCGTTGGATTGGCCCTGAAAAGGGCGTCATCCACCTTGCCCTCGGCGCCGTCGTCAATGCCCTCTGGGATCTCTGGGCCAAGGTCCTCGGCAAACCCGTCTGGCGCATCGTCGCCGACATGACTCCTGAGGAATTCGTCCGCTGCATCGACTTCCGTTATATCACGGATGCCATCACCCCCGACGAGGCTGTCGCTCTGCTCCGTGAGGCCCAAACCGGCAAGGCTCAGCGCTTGGTCGACGCCGAGAACAATCGTGCCGTCCCCGCTTACACCACCTCGGCCGGCTGGCTCGGCTACGGCGAGGACAAGATGGAGGCCCTGCTGCGCGAGACCCTGGCTGCCGGCTACCGACACTTCAAGATCAAGGTGGGCGGCAGTGTGGCTGAGGACCGGCGACGACTGGCGCTCGCACGACGCGTCCTCGGCTACGATGCCGGTCACGTGCTCATGGTCGATGCCAACCAGGTCTGGTCAGTGCCCGAGGCCATTGACTACATGAAACAGCTGGCCGAGTTCAAGCCGTGGTTCATCGAGGAGCCGACATCGCCCGACGACATTCTGGGCCACAAGGCCGTGCGTGACGCCCTGCGCCCACTCGGCATCGGCGTCGCTACCGGCGAGATGTGCCAGAACCGCGTCATCTTCAAGCAGCTGCTCATGTCCGGCGCCATCGACGTCTGCCAGATCGACGCCTGCCGCATGGGCGGTGTCAACGAGGTGCTCGCCGTCCTGCTCATGGCCCGCAAGTTTGGCGTCCCTGTCGTCCCCCATTCGGGCGGTGTCGGCCTGCCCGAGTACACCCAGCATCTCAGCACTATTGACTATGTCGTTGTAAGCGGCAAGCTGTCGCTGCTCGAGTACGTCGACCACCTGCACGAGCACTTTCTGCACCCGGCCGTCATCCGTGACGGCTACTACACGACGCCGACAGAGCCCGGCTACAGCGTGGAGATGAAGCCTGCGAGCATGGACCGTTTCGAGTATCCCGGCAAGCCGGGCGTCAGCTGGTGGCAGTCGGGCGAGGCGCGGTCCATTCTAGACGGAGAGCATATTTAACAGACAGTCAATGACATATTTGTATGCGTAGTTTCCTAACTATTGTGTCCAGCCGTTGCCACTTGCAGAATTTCTGCCTCCAGTCCGGACACATGTACCACGGCAATGCCGGCGGCCTCGAGCGTCTTCCGGCCTGTGTTCTGTGCCACAAACTTGTCAGGCTCCATCACGCCGACGTAGACGGTCACCTGGCGCCGCAGAGGCTGCTGCTTTCCATCGGCCGGCTTGCAACCTGCCAGCCGCAGCACACGGTCCACGCACGGTTCGTTGCCGCTGAGCCGGAACGAGCACGGCTCCATGGTTGTGTAGAGGGCCAGTCGCGCAGGTAAAGCCGTAACAGGCAGTCCGCACAAGTCCTCTTCGGCCACGTCGTGCTGAGCCGCCAGCTTCAGGAAGCAGCACTGCTCGGCGTGCGTGTTGCCGGGCAGCTCAAGTGTGAAGCCGGTCGCCAAGATATGTTTGGAAGGATCGGTGGCTGCTGGGTCGACGAGCACGGCGCCTACGCAGAAGTTGGACGGTCGCGGAGGCGACTGCTTGGCCATGGACAGTGCATGGCGCATGTAGCCGAGGTGGTCACCCGGGGCGATGGGGTCCATGATGGAAAGACAAAAGAAACGAGTTGCGCAGGAATATAGAAGGAAGAATGGGGGGGGGGAGCAAAACGGATAATGCCGCTAAAGTTTAGTGCTAACCCCGCTATCGGTACGGGTACTTGTGCTCAACAGCTCTTAATGGCCGACGCGCTAAAACGCGTCTTCCATTTTCTATTCATCTTTTTTTCATCACCTCGACACAACCATGTCCGACTTTGAAGATCTTGCCAGCGACGAGCCTCCGGTCATCGACCCCTACGAGGTGCTCGGCCTCGAGCGTACGGCCACCGCCGACCAGGTCAAGGTGGCCTACCGCAAGACGGCCCTTCGCTGCCACCCCGACAAAGTCAGCGAGGACAAGAAGGCCGAAGCCCACGTGCAGTTCCAGAACGTCGCCTTTGCCTATGCCGTGCTGTCAGACCCGGGACGGCGCCAGCGCTACGATGCTACCGGATCCACAGCCGAGTCTGTCGTCGACGAAGACGGGTTCAGCTGGTCCGACTTTTACCGGGCCGCCTTTGCCGACGCCGTTTCCGGTAGTACCATTGACGAGTTCGCCAAGACATACCGCGAGTCCGACGAAGAACGCGCCGATGTGCTTGCTGCCTACACGCGCGCCAAGGGCAACATGGACAGCGTCTACGAGATTGTCATGCTGAGCCGCGTGGTCGAGGACGACGCGCGCTTCCGCGAGATCATTGACTCTGCCATTGCCGCCGGCGATGTGCGTTCCTTTCCGGCCTACACAAAGGAGACGAGCCAAACCCGAGCGGCGCGTGCGGCGGCAGCCGGGCGCGAGAGTCACGAGGCCGAAGAGTATGCCAAGGAGCTGGGCGTGCACGACAAATTGTTTGGGAGCGGCAAGAACAAGGGAAACAAGGACAACAAGGGCAGCAAAAAGGGCAAAAAGGACGACCAGGCCGATCTGGCAGCGTTGATCCAGAAACGGCAGCAGGACCGGGCGGCCACATTTCTCGACGACCTGGCGGCCAAGTACGGTGCCACAGAGCCCAAGGGCAAAGGGAAAAAGGGCAAGAAGGGCAAGAAGCGGCCGGCAGACGACGAAGCCGAAGAGGACAATGACGAGCCGAGCGAAAAAGCGTTCCAGGCAGCAGCGGCGCGGCTGAAGAACAACGCGCCGCAGCCGCAGCCGCAGCAGCGAAAGAAGCGGGCGCGTCGGTGAAGGACAGGGCTTTGACGAATTAGTTTTGCAGCGGACATGGCGTTTTGGGTTGATAGGGAGCGAAAGGCAAAGACATACTCCGGAATATGTACGGAATACGGAGTGTCGTACTCTGTAGCATATACAATGATATCACGTGCTCACGTCTACACAGTGCTCTATCCACTAAACCATAAATACTTGTACCCCACTGACACCGCGTCCACCGCGTTTTCTCCGAAGAGGTCAACCTCTCTCCTGCCAGCCATGCCATGACCGGTGCGACACCGCCTCTCACCTACTACCCGCAGTACTGCTTCCATCTGTCGCTGACACTCAACAAATGGTGTCCCTTTCGAGCGTCCGACGTGCAGACGCTGACATGTCGCGACGAATTTGAAGGTTGGTCTTCAATGGTTCTTGTGCTGACACCCACTGCTTACGCCCCTCTCCTGCAGGCCAGAATGTGTACTTTTACCTGAACCATCCGATCAAATGGGTGCGAGTGGCCGGTGCCGTCGTCGCCTGCAACGAATACTATGGACGCATGGTGTATACTGTGGACGACGGCAGCGGCATGACGGTGGAATGCACGATGAAGAAGCAGGAGGATCCACAGAAGCAGCCAGACAAGAATGGGGGCGTGGAGGCAGGTGCGGCAGCGGCAGCGGCTACGGCTACGGCTGCAGCTGCAGCTACAGGGGCGGCAGACGCATCCCCAGATAAGCCGGTCCTCCCCGCTCTGGGGGACGTCATTGGCGTCAAGGGCGAGCTGCGGTATTTTCGGGAGATTCTGCAGGTGCAAGCCCTACAGATTGTGCAGCTGCGTTCGACTGAGGAGGAGGTGCGCTTCTGGGCCAAGGTGCAGAAGTTTGCAGCAGACGTGCTGAGTCGACCATGGGAACTGGACCGACGTGTGGTGCGGCAATGTCGAAAGGATGCCGAGAAAGGCGAGGACAGAGCCAAAGGGACACGAGAAAGGAGAGAAGAAACAAAGGGCAGAGACGGCAAGCGGCAGAAGCGAGACACGGGCCGAGACACGGATCAGGATGCGGAGAAAGGACGGACCAAGGCTTCGCCTCCACGACGTCCACCTCCTAAATGGATTCTAGGATCGAGCACTGGAGGGACTGGAGCTGGAAGCACTGGACGTGAAACTGTACAAAACGTACGAAACGTACAGAGCAAAGACAAAGCTTCAGCTGGTTCCTCTCGTGCTGCTTCAAAGCCTCCACCGCCGCCAAAGTGGTCTCTCGGCCCATAGACTGCACAGACCGCGTCGCATCCCAACCACACTGCCCTATACGACCATTCTAGAAAATAGCCAACGAATATCAGAATATCAGAATATCAGAAGAACAGAAGAACAGAATATCAGAATATCAGAAAGCCGTGATGCTTACGTACGTTTGTGGGCCGTGCCTTCCTGCTGCGACCACTCGGAATTATGGCGTGTATATATTAATAGTACCTTCCCCTAAGCAAACAAAAGACCCACGCGTCTTCTAGGTGACCATTTCGACCATTCTGGCCCTCTACAATCACGACTTTTTTCACGTCTTCACCTCATCCAACAGCCATGGATGATATCTTTGCGACCCCGGTGGCCACGACGCCGCCGCCGCCGCAGATCCAGGCACGCCCTGATCACCCGCTGGCGGGACGGGGCATTGATGGACGCACTCGACAGGCTTCAGGACCTTTGGAGACTAACAAGTTTTATGCCAATCTTTTGCTGGGCGATCAGGATTGTCCGGCCTATGTGATGCCGTATTCGGTCTCGTGGGCCAAGGGTCGCTCACCTTCGGACGGTTGGGGTCTCACAGTGACGCACTGTACGGCTGAGCAGCGTGTCTTCGGCCCGCCGGCTCCGGGATGTCAGCACGGCGCCACCACGGCCGGCTACTATTTTAATCCTCCACTGGGACAGAATGTTGTTCTGGATGCTGCCGAATTGGGCCCGCAGACGGTGCTGACACTCGAGGACCTGACGGACATGTCGGTCACGGTGAATCTGCGGCCAGGCATCAGCAACAACCCCTATCGACAGCCGGCACCCACCATCCAGTTTCCTCTCGTGCAGGGCCAAGGTTTCGTCACAGGCCTCTACAGCGGGGCGCGTCCGATAGTACGCTCGGCGTCGGCCATCACGGCCGTGAACGGGTTTGTGTCGGACGGTCCGGACGGTGGCGGCGGCAGCGGACAGCCCGTGGTCGGACGGCCAGACGTGCGGCGGTTTGCGCTGCACATGAACGACAATTCGACCTGGTTACTGTACGCACGAGCGCGGCCCGGCACGGCACCGCTGGAGCTGGATCGTACGCCGGTCATCAGCGTGTTGGCGGCACGGCAGCCCTTTTTCGGGTCCCTGCAAGTTGCGCGGGCCATGCCAGGATGCAATCTCGAACCCAGTGCCGTCATCTACGACCGGTCAGCTGGTGTGTATGCCACGGGCGTGACACTGTCGGGACATACGACAGACGGAGCCGACAACGGTCTGCTCGGCGGCCAGTACACGTTTACGTTTGCCAAGGCGGACGTGGCAGGCAGTCCAGCAGCCGTGCTGGCCAACACGCCGCTGCTCATGTTTGCTCTACCGCATCACAGGGCATCGTTTGCTCGCAAGACCTTTGTGGCCTGCACGTACCTGCAACTGTTGACGACGACCAAAGGCTCAGCCCGGGCGGTGGCTGCGGATGCGTGGACCATGGTTGAGCCAGTGCTGCCACTGGACATTGGATTTCTGCCATGGAATCCGTGGACGCGAAAGACGATGCGTACTTTGCCGACGGCGGCACGGCAGAGGATCTACGAGGTGGCACAGAAAGAGTTGGCCCAAGACATGGATGCCCAAACCGATTTGGATTCGGTGTACTTTTCGGGGAAGGTGAGTTGTTTCTTTTTTTTTTTGTTTCTTCTCTTCCTCTGCTTACGTTCAGGGCCTTGCCAAATTTGCACTGGTCGTGTTGTGTGTCCACGAATTGCTTGGCGACACGGCACTTGCAGCAAGAGGTCTGCAGAAGCTGAAGGCAGCATTTGCACGCTTTGCCGAGAACCGACAGAAGTTCCCGCTGGTGTATGAAAGTACCTGGGGCGGGCTCGTATCGTCGGCGACATACGTGACAGGCGATGCCATGGCGGACTTTGGCAACGCATACTACAATGACCACCACTTCCACTACGGCTACTTCGTATATGCAGGGGCAGTGTTGGGCCACCTGGATAGCAGCTGGCTGACAGCTAACGGGTCATATGTGGACACACTAGTGCGGGACTATGCGAATCCGAGTCGAGAGGACGCCTATTTCCCAGTGTTCCGCAGCTTCGACTGGTACCATGGACACAGTTGGGCCCACGGGCTGTTCGCGGCGATGGACGGCAAGGACCAGGAGTCGAGCTCGGAGGATATGCTGTCGGTATATGCGATCATGCTGTGGGGAACGGTGCGCGGCGACAAGGCGATGGCAGCACGCGGCGGGCTGATGCTGGCGGTTCTGGCACGGTCGCTGCAGACGTATTATTACTATGAGCCGGGCAGCAAGAGCGGACGAGACGACGCGGGCCAACCGGTGCAGCCGCCGGCGTTTGCTGCCAACCGAGTGACCGGGATTCTGATGGAGAACAAGATCGACCACACGACGTACTTTGGAGCGGTGCACGAATACATCCACGGGATTCACATGCTGCCGCTTCTGCCGTGTACACCGCTGTGTCGGCCGCCGTCGTTTGTGACAGACGAGTGGGCAAATGGGTTTTCGGATGGCCGAGCAGATATTGCAGGTGGCTGGCGAGGGGTATTGTACGGCAACTTGGCGACGGCCAATCCGGCGGCGGCGTGGGCATTTTTCAACCGGACAGACTTTGACGACAGCTGGCTGGACGGGGGGGCCAGTCGGACATGGTACTTGTGTTATGCGGCAACGATGGGGTTGTGAAGTTTCCTAACCCGTATTACCAACGTTTCATGAGCTATGAGTTACTCCGTACAGACTCCATACCAGCTCAAGCTCAGCTCCCCTCAACTAGAGGCCGCCGTCTCCACTCCACACCGATCGATGCGCACCAACGATCTCCCTTGACGCCCACAACGCTACACTGCAACGGGAAACGGCCTGCACAGCCACGCTTGGCATGCGAACTGTGTTGCTCTCCGGTTGTTTCGTCGTCTTTGCACTTTCACGGCTCCTCCAGTTTTTCATACGAGTCCGAGTCCCGAGAATTCCTGCTACACACTAAATCCAATTTCCCTTTTTTCTATTGCCCAGCCAAGACTTTGCGCTGCCACGAATCTAGCTCTCAAGCTTTGCTGTCTCGTCTCTTGGCGAAATATACCTGCAGACTACCCGGCAGATAGCAATTTCGCTGCAATATCCTACCCCCCCGGACGTCTCCGTTAATAAGCCAGTCGTCTCCCTTTATCCCTCGCACCATGTGTGAGTAAGTGCCCGACAAAGGACTCGTCATTTCTCTCTTCCGCTCTTCCGTTCTTCCGCTCTTTTGCTCTTTTCCTCTTTTGTTCTTTGTTCATTCGTTCTTTTCCTCTTTTGCTCTTTTGCTCCTTTCCCATCGCAACTGCAACCATGACTTCCCCAGAGAATGGTCGGTCCACTGAGAGCTCGCCTCTGCTGGCAGGAGGAGCTCGGCCCAATGGCATTCGCCACTCTCATGACCAGAGCTTTGTGCGCCGCCTGCTCATTGACAAGGACCATACGCCCGGCTTCGACAGCTCCAACCCGGTGACGCGTACGGGCGCGCATGTGCTCAACATCACCAAGGCGACACTGTATTCGAGTGAGTGATGTGATTCATGTCCCCGTTTGTTGACCGCCTCTAATTTGGTCCTAACTTTGTCTTTTCAGGCCCCGTCAACATCCTGCTCTTCTTTGTCCCCCTGGGCATCATCGCCGGCATCCTGGAATGGAGCGCGGCGACGGTTTTCACGCTCAACTTCTTTGCCATCATCCCGTTGGCCGCCGTGTTGTCGTTTGCGACGGAGGAGATTTCGGTGCGCATGGGTGAAGCCCTGGGTGGACTGCTCAACGCGACATTTGGCAATGCGGTCGAGCTGATTGTCAGCATTGTGGCGCTCAACAGCGGCCAGATTGAGGTCGTCCAGTCGTCCATGTTGGGATCTATTCTGTCGAATGCGCTGCTCGTGCTCGGCATGTGTTTCTTCATTGGTGGCATCTGCAACATGCGCAACGCCCGCGACGAGCCGGTGGAGCAGTCGTTTGCTTCGGTGACGGCCCAGACGAGCTGCTCGCTGATGGCGCTGTCGTCGGCCTCGCTGATTATCCCGGCTGCGCTCTACGGCGCCATGAGCAGCGATGTGCCCGAAGAGACGCGTGATTACACGATCCTGGTGCTGTCGCGCGGCACGTCTATCATTCTTTTGTTCCTGTACTGCCTGTTCTTGTTCTTCCAGCTGCGCACGCACGCGAACCTGTTTATCCAGGAGGTCGACAGCGAGATGCACCCGGTAGCCGAGTCGGACGAGCACAACCACGAGGCGCACATGAGCCCGTGGTCGGCAGGTGTGGTACTTGTCCTGGTGACGGTGCTCGTGTCGGTGTGTGCCGAGTACCTCGTCGACAGCATCGACAGCGTGGTGGCGACGGGACACATTTCCAAGAACTTTATCGGTCTGATTCTGATTCCTATTGTCGGCAATGCGGCGGAACATGTGACTGCCTGTGTGGTGGCAGCGCGCAACAAGATGGATCTGGCCCTGGGCGTGGCTATGGGTTCGAGCATCCAGATTGCGCTGCTGGTGACGCCGGCACTGGTGATTGTTGGCTGGCTGGTGCTGGACCAGCCCATGACGCTGCGTTTCGAGTCTTTTGAGACTGTCGTCTTTGCCCTGAGCGTGCTCGTCGTCGCCTACACCGTGCAGGATGGCAAGAGCAACTACCTCGAAGGAGCCATGGTGAGTTTTGTTCTTCACTCTTCTCCCCTTTACTCTTCACTGCTAACCAACAGCTCGTCGGTCTGTACCTCATCATTGGTCTGGCCTTTTACGTGACGCCAGGCGGTGCTCTCGACATGCTGAAGCTGTCTATTCCGTTCTCTAGCTGAACGTTTCTTTTGTCCTTTTATCCTTTTGTCCTCTTGTCAACGTTTCCATTATTTTGTTTCTGTCTTGTATTTTACGTTCCGTTGCCTTCAGTGTCGACCATTGCGTCCTTGTTTGTGTATTAGTACTCAAAAAGTTGTAGAGGAAATCATGTTCCATGTATCTATATAGCAAAATACAGTTCTTGCTCAGTCCACTATACTGTCGGCCGCGCCATCGGCAGCACCACGCCCTGTTTGACCAGCACCCGCGGCTTCGTCGCTTCCTGGAAGGCCATCTTGGTGCCCCATTCGGGTCCGACCGGCAGCCGCAACGACCGTTCGTATTGGTTCTTGGTTTCGAACTCGTGCGGCAGCTGCGATGCCAAGTACTTGCCGTTCTGTGTTGTTAGCGACTGAGTAAGATATGAGTAAGATCTGAGTAAGAACTGAATAAAATACCTTGTGCACTCTTCGTTCACTGATAATCACCCGCTCCAGCTTCGCGTCTTGTCGTGCCGCCTTCTTCTTGTCGCGGCCGTCTCGCTTGTCGAGAGTCGGCTTCGGCACCTTCTTCCGGATGCCGTCGCCGGCCCAACTGCCCCAGCCCGGCAGAAACTCTCCGTCAACACCAGCGCCGTTCCCCCGACGACCATGAGACTCTTCCGCCTCAGCTGCATCGGCCTCTTCTGCCGCCAGCCGCGCCTTCTCGCGTGCAAACTCGGCTGCTGCGTCGTCGTCGCCCAGCGCTTTAATCAGCAGGTTGGTGTCGTGCAGCTGCAGCCGGCCAGACCGACGGCCGCCATGACCACTATCCTGGCGGTCCTCGTCTTCATCAGAACTGCCCGAGGAGGAAGTCTCTGACACGTCTTTGTCCACCTTTTCTGTCTTCTTCTCTACCTTCTTCTCTGCCTTGCCCGCCAACTGCGCCAAGGCTTGGTCCACTTGTAGACTCTCTCCCGTCTTCACTTCCTTCTTCTTCCCTTTCGATCGTGTCTTGGCCCACGAACCGGCTGCACCCTGCACAGCCCCCGTCTTGGCCATGTCCTCGTGGAAAAGTCCGCTGGCTGCACCCCAAGACGTCGTCATCGTCGGTTCCTCCGCGTTGGCTGTCTCGTCCAGTTCGCCGTCTTTTTCTGTAGTGGTCGGTCGGTTCGACTTGGCCTTTGTCTTGGTCTGACCTGTCTGGCCTGCTTGACCTGCCTTGGCCACGCCGTACGTCCGTCGACCGACGACTGTCCAGTTGCTGTCATCTGCGTCCTTTCCAGCCTCTGCTTCCTCGTCGCTGCTGTCTGCCCCGTCCAGATCCCGCATAATCTCAGCCACTGCTTCGTCGTTGGCCTTTTTCCGCGCCAGCTCTGCCTTCTTCATAAACGAAATGTTCATCAGCGCGGACCGTGGTTCGTCGTCGGCTTCTGGGTCTGTCTGCTGCAGCTTCTGCAACATACGCGCCCGGAAGGCTTCTTCATCTTCTTCTTCTTCGTCCTCGTCGTCATCCTCGCTGCCCTCCTCGTCGCCCGATCCCCGGCCTTCCACGCGACGCCGCAGCTCCTCATCCCTTCGCGCCATGTCCACCAGCCCGGACCGGAAGTCGTCATCCCATGCTGCCCGGCTCGTGTTCTTGGCCCGCTTCGCCCATTTGCTCTCGCGGTGCCGCGAACCCATACGCTCCATCGCCCGCTGACGGTGCTGGGCTTCACGCTCCTCTTCCGAGTCCACCTCCTCGCCCTCCTCGAGCTCCGCCAGCGCCGCCTCGTTGCGCGCCTTTTCTCGTCGGTGCACTCGCCGGTACGCCTTGCTCTTGATCTTCTTGATGCGCTTGGCCCGTGCCACCTCGCGCGACTGCAGCTCGCGTTCCCGGCGGCGTTGGTTAACGAGCTGCTTGAGCTCGTCCGGTGACAGCGTCTTCTTCTCTTCTCCCTCCTCTTCTTTCTGTTCCTTCTTCTTCTGCTCCACCGCGCTCGGGCCCAGCCCGCTCTCTTCCATGATCGACATGATCGTCTTCTCGAGCTCTGTCTGGGCCGTCTTTTGCGTAATGGGCCGCAGCTCCATCGAGTCCAGGCCCGTGCCTGCCAGTGATCCGGCCACGGAAAACGAGATGTGCTCAGCCCGTCGGTTCTGCTTGACAGTGTCCACCCACCGGTCGAGCGTCTCGTGAGACTTTTCTGCTGCCGCCACGCGCAGCAGCTCGTCCTGCTGCATCCGCGACAGCGGCACGTCCAGCTTCTTCGACTTGCCCGCCGCCTTGTCGGCCGTGTCGGCATTTTCCTCCTTGGCCAGCATCTTGACAGACTTTTTGATCTGCGGGTCACGGCTGCTGGTCAGGCCCAGATCTGCCAGGCTGACCTTGGACAGGGCTGCCGTTGTCTCGGATGTCGTCTCGCCGTCCTTGCTCTCGCCTGCAAACGCAGACGCAATGCTCTTCAGGACATCGAGGTCGTCCTCGTCCTCGTCATCCTCCTCTGAGTCAGACTCCGACTCCGACGACGCAGACGACCCCGACATATCATCAGAGTCCGACGAGTCAGAGTTATCCTCGTCAGAGGAGCCGCCCTCCTCGGCAGAGCTGTCGTCTTCGCTGTCTGCCTTCTTCCCGTGCTTCTTCTTCTTCGGCTCCTCCTCTTCGTCCGACGACACCTGATCCAGTGCTTCGGCAAGGTCAATGGCCTCTTCGCCCAGCGACTCGCCGTCGTCGCCAACATCCTCTTCGTCGTCGTCGTCGTCGTCGTCAAACCCTTCAAAGTCGTCTTCGCCGCCCTTGGAACGCTTGGCTTTCTTCTTCTTCTTGGGCACTGCCGACGAGCTGCCCCGGAAGGTATACCCGTCAAACATCTCGTCGTCGCTCTCGCCAAACGCCTCATCGCTGTCAATCTCAGAGTCGTCGTCGTCGCTGCCCACGCCAATGTGCCATTCGTTGCCCTCGCTGTCGCTCTGCATCTCGTCGTCCGAGTTGTCAGCGGCCTCGCCTTCACCGTCCCCATCACCGTCCTCGTCGTTCCGGCGACGACGCTTGGAGATGCCACCCGCATCCTCCTCAGCGTCCTCCTCGTCCTGGCCCCTTCTCCGCTTGCTCGGGTCCCGCTCAATGTCCAGGTCGCGCCGTCGAATGCCCTTGGTCTTGGACTCGCCGACCTGTTTCGCCGCCAGCGCCAGCACGTCGACCCGGCCGTTCTTGGGTCGTCCTGCATGGTTGTTCTTCTTGCGGCCGGCCTGTTTCTGCAGCAGCGGTCTGCCGTGAGCCTGACGTCCTCCCATTTTTGAGACAAGTGGTGCAGGTTGGCAATGCAGTGGTGCTCTCTCTGTCCTGCATGCTCTGCTAGAAATTTGCGTCGAAACTTTGCTAAACTTTTTTTTAGCGGGGTTTTCTGCCGGCTTGGCTGCTGTGCCTGTACTGCCCGGGCGGTGAGAGATTTATGGGTCTCTGGATATTAGCTAATGCAGAAAATGACGAGAACGACAATGAAAGCTCCGACGAAGACGACGACGACGACAACGACGCATCCACACCACCATGCGGGCGACAGACATCCTCTTGCGGCCGTACCGCAAGCTGCGGCTGACGGTCAAAGATATCAACAAAGGCTACTACAAGGGAACACGCACAGGCTCGATGGGTCGCCACACCAAACGTGGTGGATATGTGATTGAATATCAAAAAGTTCGAACCTTTGTTGTGCCGAGTCTGGTCGACTTCAAAGTACGTCTCTGCCATGAGGAAGGTCATCTCGGTCTACTCTGCTAACCTGCTGCAGCTCACGCCTTTTGTCTCCCTGCGCGTCCGGCCTGCCTTTGGCGTCTATCCAAGCAAAGATGACGACAAGGCTGGACCACGGAGTCCAGCAGCCTATCTAGAACGATGGAAGGCTGAGAACGGATTGGATTGAGGGGTAGAGTACTGTACAATAAGATGGATGAATCGATTCTATGAGCGCATTCTAAATCTATGTGATATACGAGAACAAATATGAACAAACAAACAAAAAACAATAATTAAAAAGAATCAAACAAAACGAGAGCAAAGCAAAGAATCAGAGATAAAAATCAAACAAAGGAAACAAAAGAAACAAAAGAAACAAAAGAAAAAAGGAAACAAAAACGAAGAACTCCCCTATGCTGCTCCATTCGGCTCAACAGACTCCAACGTCTTCATGCTCGCTGTTGATGCATTCTTGTTCAGGGCAAACGGCATGGCAATGCCGCCTACAAACGCTCGCTTACCTGTAGCTCCAGTCGGCACAGCACCGTCGCCGGCTGTCGACTCGGACGGACACGTTCCACTCTCGCCGTTCCAGGCAAGGTAGTCTGCCACCAATTTGCTCCCGTCTTGTTTGTCTTGTCTGTCTTGTTCTTCCTGCTCTTCCTGCTCTTCCTGCTCTTCCTGCTCTTCCCGCTCTTCCCGCTCTTCTTGCTCTACCTGCTGCTCGTCTCGTACAATACGTCGCTTCGAGTGACTGCGTGTCATCGCCATGTTGGCCTTGACCTGTTGACGGCGCTCGTTACTGACTGTAATGCCGCTATTCGAGGCCGACACGCCGTCTGCCACCATCTCGCGCACCACCGTCGACTTGTCGTGCTTCGATCCCCACAGCGACCACAACGACAATCCGTAGCTACGCTTCTTCTGTTTGTCTGCGAGATTCTCGACGCCGACCCGCCGCCGGGCGGCCAGAGCACTCGGCGGCGGATTCTCGCCGGGCCCAAACGTATCAAAGCCCATGGAGGCATCCCGCAGCCGCCGCTTGTGCACCTTGACCCGCTCGCTGGCATAACGGCTGTCCCACTGCTCTTTGGCCTGCAGCCACTTGGTGACGGGTCCTTGCTTGGGAACACCCACCAGCTCGGCAGGCATCGTGCATCCGGGTAGCTCGTGCGGTGGCGGCAGGGGCGATACCACGCCATGGCGCGTGACCGCCTGGCGGATCATGTGTCCTTCAAAAGGAGGCAAAGGATCGCCGGCCTTGCCGACCGTGCTCGTCTGGCTCGTGCCATTCGCCTTGTTGGGATGCCGCTCATCTTCCGCATGTCCCGAGTAATTCGATGAAGACGAAGACGAAGACGAAGACGAAGACGACGACGTAGACGACGAAATGACCGAGATCCGGTCGTCGTCGAGAATTTCGATATCGGTCTCCTGGGCTCGTGCCAACGCCCAGGCTCCAAACTGTGCAATCGAGCGGAACATGTATTTGGCCGGACGCGTGAAACTCAGAGTGGGGGCCACGTGGCAGAGATCTTCCCACACCTGGAGCTGGACCTCGGTTGGCTTGTACCGGTCGATGGCTTCTCGGGCCGCGGCATCCAGTCGGTCGTCCGGGGGGGCATATTGGGCTGGGTCGGCGCACTTGTGAGCCACGTAGATCTGCTCGTCCCGCAGAATCTCGCCGCCGCCGACGGTGATCAGGAGAGGCGGCAGTCCGCCGAGGGTCGGCTGCATGATGGGACTGACGAGGGGGTGGGTCATCAGTTCGTTGGTGGTATACATCTGGATCTGCTCCTTCACATGCACCTCCTCGTTATCCACCATGCAGCTCAGACGGTTGACGTAAAGATTAGCTTGCGTGGTCGCGCTCGCCTCAACGGTCCCCGCTTCTTGGGCAATCTCCTGCAGCTCTTCCTCGGTCGACGGCGGCCAGGACATGGACGGTTTATGGTGGAACCCGTACGGTGGAATGTAATCAAAGGGGCACTCGGCGGCCACGCTGGGAAAGGAGTGTGTCAGGTCGCACCAGGGGCTGATCAGGATGGCACCCGCCGGCAGTGGCACGTTACGGTCGCGCAGGAGGACGAGCAGTGAGAGGACCATGCCGCCGCCGGCCGAGTCGCCTGCGAGGAGAATAGTGCGTGGGTCTTGGGTCTCGATGAGTTCGAGGTAGGTGGCGAGGCAGTCCTGCAGGCCGCAGGGAAACGGGAACTGGGGCGCCAGACGATAGTTGGGCGCCAGAACACGCGCCTTGAGCTTGCGGGCATGTCGCTGCATCTGGTATCTGTGTTCATCCACACTGCCAAAGTAATAGGCGCCGCCGTGGACGTAGAGCATGACGCGGGTCAGGGGTGCCTCGGTACGTTTTCGTTCGTTGTAGTCGGCACGCATCTCGATCCACTCGGCCTTGAGCGGGCTCTGTGGTTTACGCCATTGCCACCATTTGCTGCCACCGACTCTTCGAATACCTTCAGGGCCGAGTTGTTCTTCGAGGAGGGTGGCAGCGCGGAGCAGTTGTTCATCGGGCACGGTGATGTCTTCGACACGGACCCATTGCGGATGCGGCACCCACTGAGCCGTAAAGGCCTGGATCTGTTCGACGGTGTGATGGGAGGCATAAAGCATAAAGGATCGAATCAAATGGAGGCCTTCATCGTAGGAGAGATGGGCTGTTGGGCGTTGGCGCAGGGGCTTTCGTTTGAGGTACTGTCAAGAGTTAAGATTGCGTGTCAGCGTGTCCAGAAGAGCGAGCGCGTGGTTTGGGCAGTGGTGATCTGTACATGGGAGAAGAGCGTGGAGACGACCGTCGGCGTGATGGCCAGAGAAACGGAAGCGGTATTGAAGACCATTACGATAGCGATGACGATAGCGACGACGATAGCGTTGGTGCTGACATGGAAGGAGCGAGAGAAGTACCCTGAAGCTGCGGCAGAGGAAAGACCCGTGAGCACGTGCAACTGGCGTTGAGGCCGACAACAAGGATTATCGCCAAGCCTTATGCATCCTTTGTTCAGCTTGTTCTCTGCTATTCGCAGGCAGATGACGATGCCAGATTGGCCGCTGCAGGGATCGTCGAGGTTTTGCGCCAGGGTTGCGATGGTAAAGGGTGAAGTAGGAGTACATAAGTGTACATATGTATTACTAATAAAATAAAGTACCGGTACTCCACTACTCAAGCTAAGAATGTCTCCGATTCGCTTTTGCGGCAAGACTCTAAAGTCCACATGCGTCATCCAAGAACGAGTACTCTGGTTCGTAGGAGCTATCTAACAGGGTACATGCATCCTACTCGTATTCTGTCCTCTTCGGAAGCTCGTACAGGCAGCAGCTGACATCGTCCCACTGTAATTTTACGCCGTACGAGACAGTCGCCGTCTGCCGAGCCTCTGCATCCTCCGAGGCAGCTTACCTAATATTCGCATGGCTTCGAGAAGTGTGGCCGCATGCGGAGCACGCTAGCAAATATAACCAATCATAGTCGTCTCCGGCGGGCGGGGAATGTGAGTGGGGCATGGGGATTGAAAAAATCGGCCGCACCTTGGATCAAGTCACGATGCCAACCATATCCCAATTAGGAAAGGGTTCCTTCCGGTCCGGCACTACGACGGAATGCTCTCAAAATGGCAGCTGCCTTGATTACTACGAGTACTACTCCTCGGCTGTGGTCGACTTCTGTCGCATTTCCGTCTCGAGCCGCTCTTCACTTTTTCAACCCTGTCTTCCATCACAGGTTGTATATAGAGTTACAGCTACAGCTACAGCAACAGCGAGAGCGACAGTTTCGACAGCTTCGACAGCTCCGATTTGTTACGACCAGAAGGCAAAGTGCCAAAGGCATCCAATTCCCCATCATGACCCATCAATTACCTTTAGGCCTCGAAGTTACAGAGGAAGAAAAGAAGCAACAATGGTTCGTCGGCAGCATTGACCAAGGCACTACCTCGTCTCGCTTCATCGTCTTTGACGGCCACGGTGTCCCTGTTGCCAGCCACCAACTCGAGTTTGAAAATTTTTATCCTCAGTCGGGGTATGTGTTGTCATCTTCTGTCTTATTCCCTCACTTGTTATCTGTCTGTTCTCGCTAACCCTCTAGATGGCACGAGCAGAAACCTTTCGAGCTGCTCGCCTCCGTCAACACCTGCGTCGAAGAGGCCATGCGCAAGTTCACCAAGCTCGGCCACACCAAGTCGCAAATCCGCTCCGTCGGCATCACCAACCAGCGCGAGACCGTCGTCGTCTGGGACTCTCAGACCGGCCGTCCACTCTACGATGCCGTCGTCTGGCCCGACACCCGTACCGCTGCTCTCGTGCGCGAACTGCGTGAACGGCCCGGCGCCGACGAGCTGCTCGACCGCTGTGGCCTGCCCCTGTCAACGTATCCCAGCAGCGTCAAGTTGCTGTGGCTATTGCAGAACGAGCCGGCCGTGCGCGAGGCCGCCGACGCTGGTCGTCTGGCCTTTGGCACCGTCGACTCGTGGCTCATCTATCAGCTGAACGGCGGTGCCACTCCAGACAACGGCCGGCCGTCCATCCACGTCACGGACACTACCAATGCAAGCCGCACCATGTTTATGAACCTCAAGACCTGCCAGTACGACGACCGTCTGCTAGACTTTTTCGGCATTGACCGCAACAAGGTCCAGCTGCCGACAATTGTGCCGTCATCCGACGCCACTGCTTTTGGTATCGTAGCCAATGGCGCTCTTGCCGGTATCCCCATTGCCGGCTGTCTGGGCGACCAGTCGAGCGCCCTCGTTGGCCAATGCGGCTTCCATCCGGGTCAGGCCAAGAACACGTATGGCACCGGCTGTTTTCTGTTGTACAATGTCGGCACAGAGCCGGTCATCTCGCGGGCCGGCTTGCTGGCCACCGTGGCCTACGACCTCGGCAATGGGCAGTCGCCCGTGTATGCGCTCGAGGGCAGTATTGCCGTGGCCGGGGCGGGTGTCAAGTTTCTGACGCGCAACCTCGGCTTTGCCACAGAGTCGGAAGAGATCACAGACCTAGCCACAAGCGTCAAGGACAATGGCGGTGTCGTGTTTGTCACGGCCTTTAGCGGACTGTTTGCGCCCTACTGGATCGACGATGCCAAGGGGACGTTGTTTGGCATCACCCAGTTCACCCAGAAAGGCCACATTGCGCGGGCCACGCTGGAAGCCACGTGCTACCAGACCAAAGCGATTCTGGACGCCATGGAGCGCGACAGTGGCAAGCGGCTCGAGAGCTTGGCAGTCGATGGCGGGCTGTCCAACAGTGATCTGTGCATGCAGACACAGGCCGACGTCACGGGCATCCCGGTAGACCGGCCGGCGATGCGCGAGACGACGGCACTGGGCGCGGCCATTGCAGCCGGCCTGGCCACGGGGGTGTGGAACAAGCTTGAGGATTTGCGGGACGTCAACCGCAGCGGCCGCCGGATCTTCCACCCGAGTCCACACCGGAAGCGGTTTGCGCGTATGGTGCGCAAGTGGGAGCAGGCCGTCGAGATGAGCCGGGGTTGGGTACGGACAGAGGCAGATGAGAGCTCGGAGGAGGAGGAGGAAGAGGAGAAAGAACAAGTCCGGAGCCCAAAGAGGAGGAAACTATGAGGACTTTGACATGACCTAACGGAGGGATGTATTAGTAAAGTCGGATCACTGGCATAGGATATTGTACTTTGTATAGTAGTGTTGGTCTATTTTTTTCATACATCTACTCCCCGAAACTTTCCAAGCCCTACCCTATATTCATACCGTCTCTTCTCTTTCACACATGATCCCGTTGCCCCTCCGCTCGTCATACCAGGAGTAAAATGGGGGGGTATAAATTGTCAAATGGTGAAAGTCCCTATATACGTGGCAGAGTCAGGAGTAAGACTCCACACCGGCATAGGTACATTATGAGTATCTTACTCCGTACTCCGTACTCGTCTCGTACGTGGTCAATCTCTTCTCGATCCACTTCTTCAAAAACATGGACTCTCATTTTTTTCTTTTTTTTTTTTCTTTTTCCCGTTTCACGTTTCCGCAAAAAAATAAAGGCCCCGCAGCCCTTATTACATGATAATAGCAGGAGCATCGACGTTTGCCTTGATGCTCTTGTGGGGCAGGACGCTGCCGCCGTTGACGTAGATCTCGTCGCCAATGGTGACATCGTCGCCGAGGACGGTGACGTTTTCGAGCCGAGCCCAGCGGCCGACCTTGCTGTTCCAGCCAACAATGGTGCTCTTGACCCAGGCGTGGTCATCGACCTTGGAGCCGGACAGCAGGACGCTGCGCTGCAACCGGACGCCGTCGCCGACGACGACGTTGGGGCCAATGGTGACATTAGGGCCTATCCGGCAGTTCTTGCCGATCTTGGCCGAGGGGTCGACCAGGACGTTGCCGCCGTGGACGTAGGGGGCGGTGGGAGGCGACAGAAGCTTGGAGCCCTTCTTGGTGAGGGAGGTGAGGTAGAGGCAGGTGCCGGTCAAAAAGTCCTTGGGCTGGCCGACGTCCATCCAGTAACCCTCGAGGTCAAAGGAGTGCAGCTGGCCGTCGCTGACCATGGAGGGGAAGGTCTCCTGCTCGATGGAGGTGGGCCGCAGCTCAATGCGCTTGAGCACGGAGGTGTTGAGCAGGTAGAGACCGGCATTGATGCGGTTGCCGACGAACTCGACGGGCTTTTCGACGAAGCGGTCGATGCGCGATGGGTGGTTGGGCTTGTGGACGATGACGCCGTACTTGGAGGGTTCTTCGACCTTGGTGACGACAATGGTGCCCTCGTCGCCGTGGGCTTTATGGAAGGCGGCGAGGTCCTTGAAGGGAAAGTCGCAGATGATGTCCGAGTTGAGGACGAAGAAGGGCGAGTCGTCCTTGAGCAGGGTCTTCTCGGCGAGCTTCAAGGGGCCGGCGGTGCCCAGGGGCTCTGTCTCGATGGAGAAGGTAATGTTGATGCCAAACTGCTCAGCGATCTAGCAAAGGTTGGGAGGTTAGTAACGTGTTCGTATATTACTGGTCATAGTAAAGAGACGCACCTCTGCCAGACGGTCTTCCATGACCTCTGGGCGGTAGTTGACAGCAAGCACGACATCGGTGACGCCAGCTTCAGCCAGGGCTTCGATCTGGTGCAAGATCATGGGCTTGTTGCCGAACTCGACCAATGGCTTGGGGAGCGTGAGGGTCTGCATGGAGGGGTGTCAGTGAGGAGCCTTTGGGGTTTGGGGGGTTTTGAGGAGATGGTCCACGAGGTGGAGTGAGTGTATGCATACCAAGGGCCGAAGACGCGTGCCAAAGCCGCCGACGAGGATGAGAGCTAGAGGTGTAAGCAGGAGGGGAGGAGAGGGGAGACAGAAGAGAAGACAGAGAGGGAGAAGAGAGGGGAGGAGAGGAGACAGAAAGACAGAGAAGAGAAGAAAAAGACAGGAGTACAGAACAGAACAGAACAGAACAGAACAGGAGACAACTCACCCTTCATGATTAATCTCGAAAGCTGACGAAGAAAATAGGTGTCAAACGAGTGTCGAGAAGAAAAGCGACGCGGTTTCTAGAGAAAAAAGCCGTCAAGAGAAAACAGAGAATGGACGAGAATGAGAAGGAAGAAGACAAGAGAGAAAACGCGAAGGAGGTCGCGAAACAAGAGTCGTAATGTGGACGAGGCGAGAGAGAAAGGGAGGGGGAAAGGGAGAAAAGGCCAGAGACTAAAAAAAGGGTTTCGCTGGTCTGGTTGGCTTGGTTGGCTTGGTGCTTGGTTGGCTCTTTTGCCTCAAGTTGCCTGTTTTGCAGGGGGGAACAAGTCGATACGACTGGAATAGGTATGTAATAGGGCCTGGGGGGGACTAATTAAACCAGGGACTACGAAAGACAGGGACTACGACTACGAGGTACCAAAAAGCGCATGTGGCCGCCCTTTCGTATCAAAAGGCAGAAACACGAGAAATCCAACGTGAAACTTCGTATTGCCTTCCAGAGGACAGGTTTCCCTTCTTTTCGCGCTAGAAGGGTACTATATACAGGGTACGTACGGTACAAATAAGTCCTCCCAGTAATACGACACTAGAAGCACACACCGACTAAAGGGGCCAATCACGGCACGTGAGCGCTAGCACGCAGCACTCTAATTACCGCTGTACTGTGTAATTTAGCATCGCGGAATCCCTTCCTTACGCCAAAATCACACTACCACCACCTGGTCGGCTAACCCGTACGAGCACGAGTACGAGTACATACGCCATAGCCATCTCCCTGTCAAGGCCCGTGGCGCGCAGATGGTCCTGATTCGGTCTGCAAGCCTGTTTGGGCATATGAGCCCCTGAAGATCGTCGTAATTTGTTTGACCTCATTTCCAAGGATGCCCTCCAGGATAGACACCGTACTCTCGAGCCGATCCAGATCTGACGATCGACAGATAGATTGGCCCATTCCCATCATTCTGTCAGCACGTAATGACACATTTGTGTTGACGTGACAGGGTCGATCAAAGTACGTACGAGTACGGAGTACAGAGTACAGAGTACGACACAGGTACTTCTATCGTAACTTCATGTATTGAAAGACAACGGCCGCCTTTGTGAACACTCGTACGTGGCCTCAAATTCATCAATCATGCTCCGTAGCATTGTCCATCCAACGCGCTGAAAAAAGAAAAAAGCAAATAGCAAATACCTCCGCCCTCTACCCCTTTTTGTCCTCGTGTTCATCGGAGCTAGAATAGCCGCCCAAAGAAAGTAGGGAAGTGGAATGCTTCCGGAAATCCATATCCTCCAGGAATGGGCCTGTCCATTATCCTCGTAAACGTAACTGGAAAGAATGAAAACTAAATGTCGCTGAAAGTCGGGTCTATGTCGTCGTAACGTCGTAAAAAGACAATTGCAAAGGGGGTCCGTTTGGTGCAGTGTTGGGTGTCTTCTGGGCATCTTTTTGTCCTCGTCTCATCGTGTTTAATACCCATCTTCATCAAATGGCCTGCATGCCAACTGGTATGTCCCTGAAATGTGTTGTGATGCCGTGAAGCTTCGTTGAAAGTGTATTGTATCGTTGGCCAGAATCCCGAAAGCAGAGAAGGAGGGAAATAAAGAAGAGAGAAAAGGAAGAGAGAAAAGGAAGAGAGAAAAGGAAGAGAGAAAAGGAAGAGAGAAAAGGAAGAGAGAAAAGGAAGAGAGAAAAGAAAAAGGGAAGAAGAGAGAAAAGGAAGTAAGGAAACGAAAAGAGACGAGAAGAGTAAACATCCAGTCTCCAATCCATGCCTCGGAAACGTGGGAATCCAATGGCACGGTCGTCCAAAAAAAGGCTCTTTCCGCTCCGTCTCCCCCTGCTGTCGATCACCCGCAAGCCGGGCCTATCCCGGTCCGGCCAGCTTAAGAAGTACTCGTAGTGCTCTGTTCTCCGTATAGCCTAATCGAACGAGGCCGTCGACGAGCTGCTCGAGTGCACACCCGACGACCTGCGGTTCTGGCTGGTCTTGGCATGACTAGATGACGTCTGTCGGCCTCTCCGGTGCTTGCGATTGGCGTCGTCCGCAGGCAGTCCTTGCACAATGCCGTTGCGTGCCAGCATTCCGCCATTCACCGAAAAGTTGCGGCACACCATAAAGGCTCGCATCGCTGCGTTCTCCTGTGCCAACATGCCCGACGCATACGCGAGATCCGTCTGGTATTCGCGACCGTTGACCAACACCAGGCACGTGTAGCCGCTGTTATCCTGGTAGCACTCGTACATGGGATCCTGCCAGCCACGACGACGGCAGAGACCTGTCACGTTAGCAGGGGCAACAACAACAGTAACAACAATAACAAATCCGTTCACTTCTACTCCTCATCTTCACCTCAGCTTCAGCCGCCCCTGCATCCCATGCAAACAGGATGACGCGACAGAGCTGCATTTCAGCCCAATGCAGGTCGAAGAAGGTTTGGTTGGGCCCCCAATCTCATAGTCGGTTCCGTCCACGCACACACGCACACACGCACACACGCACACAGGTACACCCACACAGCAGCTGTGTCCAGAGGAAGGTCTTGATGGGGTCTCGGGCTACAGTGCCGGGAAAGGGGGTTCACCATGGAAATCAAAGTGCCACACTTACTTTCTAGGTATTGCATATAGAAACCGAACCCGCTCATGTTGGCGTTTGTGGGGGGGAGTCTCGGCGGTGATGTTGTTGGGAGAGCCGAACAAACAGTCGTGGTGGAACAATTGGCAAAAAGAAAGCAAGGCTTCGATCCCGAATGCGGTCAATGCACCGGTGCCCAATTCAGTTGACGCGCTAGTAGTTCATAGACTGAGTGTTAAGGTGTTTATCGAGGTGTCGGGGATCTGATCTACACGAGATGGAGAAGACGAAGGATGGGGGTTGACGGTTGTCAGTGGTTGTCAAAGTTGTTAGAGTTGTCAGTTGTCTTGTCCGAGTGGTTGTTGAGTGGTTCACGGTTGGGTTAACGGTTGGAGGACGTGAGAGTGTGAGAGAGAGAACGGTGTGTTCAAGGGTTTAAGGCTGATATGCAACTTGGCTGAGTGGCCTGGACAAAGGTGAAATGTGAAATGGCTCTCGACCAGCAACGGCGAGACATGCGTGTTATATTGCAGGGGGGGACGGGCGAGTTAGTGCGGGGCTATGGAGGAGAAGGAGGAGGAGAGAGCAGAGAGCAAGGAGCCGAGAGGGAAGAGAAGGGAAGGGACGCAAAGCAAGCGGGACAGACGAAGAAGATGCATGTAGATGCGGCTCTCACAGTGTGACCCCATCCTGATGTGTTGGCGCTGCCATTGCCAGTTGATAAAAACAAAACGACACTAGAAGGATCCACCCAGCGCTGGGTAGGTGGGGAGAAAAGTATTTTGCAAAGGAACGGCGGCGCATCATCGACACCCGGCGTGACGATCTTGTCCGCAAAGTTTCGGTGTCTCCAATTTGGCAGTGACCAGACAAATACCCGCCGACTGGTACGGGAGAGTGAATGCGTGGAAGTCCGGGGAGTAGGGGTAGCATTGGTGAATTGGTGAATTGATGAGTTGGTGACATCGTTATAGGAGTACTCCGTACTCCGTACTCCGTAAATGTTGAGTCTCGTATGTAGGTGCAGGGGTCAGACAGAGGGGCCTCAGAACAACACAGCAACAAAAAGTGCACAGAAAACAGTCGATATGCAGGCCTAGTAGGCATAGTGAGGTGGCAAAATGGACCCGGCTCAACACCGGTCCAACCTCTGCAGTGCCAAAGCACACAAGCACAAAAACACAAAAGCACAAAAGCACACAAAACACACAAAGCACACAAAGCACAAGCCCTAGAGACCCTGCTGGGCCTTTCAGGGCGCAGAGTCTGCGCTGCGTTTCCAAGGTCAGCTTCCGGCCAGCTACCACTCAGACCGGACCCGGAGCTGCAGACGAGCTAGGAAACCGGACGGCGTGTTGTTCGCCTGCGCCGTTTATTCTCGAAAGCCCTTCCATTCGTCAGACAAGGGGGGGTGGTGCTTCTACCCCCATATCCCCACTCCTATAGCCGAGATTCAGTCCATTTGAATTGGTGATGTGGCAGGCGGTCACGGTAGGGAGGGGGGGTTCTGAATGTTGTACGGAGTACAGGAGTAGGAGGAATAGCTCATGTGTTCGGAGTAGGGGAAAGAGTAGGCCTCCCCACCTGTCATGCAACCAGAGGGTAGGCCAGAGGGGGGCATTGCAGGGAATATGCATGCATCACGCATGTTGAGAGTTGTCCAAACAGAGGCAGATGGAGCCAATACATAAAGGAGAAGAGAGAAGAGAGAAGAAAATAAAGAGAAAATTAAATTTAATTAAAATAGAAATAAAGAGAAATAAAAATAAAAATAAAATGAAATGAAAACAAAACAAAGAGAAAAGATCTGTACAGAGTATGAAGCGAAATCGTCTGCAGTGGACGTAACGGTGCGGAAATCCGAGATCCACTCTGGCAAGGGCTGATGGCCTGGACCTGCGGCATGCTTACAAGGCTCGTCGTCAGGCGTGGCATGCAGGCACTGGTGGTTGGGGATTACAGTGTAAGAGGCAAGAGGGTCAGCCGCTCTGAAGCCCAGAAGCCGGAAAAGAAGATGGAAGCATCGAACCCAAGCGGGCCTGTGAGGTCCCAAATGGAGGCGGTAGCGCGTTCGCCATCCGGCATCCAGGACCTGCCCAGCAAATCAGAGAGGCTGCAGGGGTTGTTGACTAGGGGCCACAGCTAAAGTAGCATGGAGCTCCAGAGGCAACGGGCGGTTGGCGAGTGCTGTACGTGGGGAGAGAGAAGAGAGAAGAAAAGAAAAAAGAAAAGAAAAAAAAAGAAAAAAAAAAGAAAAAAAAAGAAAAAAAAAAGAGAGAAAAAAAGAGAGAGGGAAAAAGAGAAAGAACGAAAAGAGAAGAGAGAGAGAAAAGGGGGACGAAAAAAAGAAAAGAAACAAAAAAGAAGAGAAAAAGAAAAAAAAAAAAACTCAGAAAATGAATCAATAAAGAAAAAGGGGAAGAAAAAAGAAAAAAGAAAAAGAAAAGAACATGAAAACAGAAAGAAGACGGATTACACTCGTAGTGGACCGTGACCGTAAACGTGAAGTCGGTGAGGGGAATTGAAAACTAGCTACAGCTAGCAACAGCTAGCAATAGCTAGCAACCACAACCAGAAACCAGAAATGAGATGCATGAACAGCGGACAGGAATTGGTGAACCCTCACTTGGCAGCGCGTGGATTGGCCAACGGCCAGCCGCGGCCATAGACACGGCTCCAACGGTGGAGGGGCGTTGACGAGGGGAGGCGAAATTGCGTCTGCGGGAAAACGGGCAACCCTCATCTCATGCACGATGCGTTGGCAATGCTTGCGTTGATATTAACGGAGTAAAGTTTGATCATTTTTATTGTTTTTATGGTTGTAAGATATTATTAATCGAAGTAGAGTATTTACAGTGTAGTCCAGCACTGGGGAAGTCGCGACAGACCTGTCTGCCGCCGCAACTGCTTGTTCTGTCCTGTCGTCCTGTCGTCCTGTCGTCCTGTCGTTCCTTCTTCAGTCGGACGATCTCCTTCCCTTCTTTCTTTCTCTTTTCTCTTCTCTTCTCTTTCTCTTTCTTCTCCATTCTCCATTCTCCATCTCTTCAACCGGACAACTGTTGCTTTGGTTGTGGGGAAGAGGGGCCAGGCCTACAGAACTGTTGATACGAGCACGACTTCCGATGTATCGGCACAGATAGACTCAGCATCAGAGTCAAAGCGGAAGACAGACAAAAACGGGGACAATCAAGCCAAAGACCAAAACCGGCCAAAGACCAGAGACCCTGATGAACCCTGCAGGATAATCTGCATCCTTCTCACTCGCGGTTAATCTCAGCCAATGACAGCAAGAAATAAATGTGATGGCCGTGTGAACAATGTGAACAGACAAGACGGAAACCGGCTGAGGAGATCCTTCTGGAAGGCTCGCGCGGACACGAGGAATAAGCACAACTATGCACGGGATGCACGAGATGCACGGGATGACGATGGACAGAGAGCACGATGTGCACGATGTGCACGGGATGACCACTCGACGCTCGTCGTCTGGCGGTGGACTTCCATGGCGTAGCATGCCCGCTACTCCGTATACGTCGCACGCATGCATATATATCCATGCAAGTCATGGGCCAATGTAACGCATCCTCTGTTGCGTTTTCTTTTCCTTCTCCCTCTGTTTTTTTCCTGTTCTCTCGCGTCTGCGACACGGCCATGAAGTCATATCGCAGCTGAGCGGCTACGCCGTGGAAAAACAACATTGCCACGGACAAAACAGTGTGTCTGCAGATTTCTGCATCCCTCTGCATGATGCACGCGCAACGGCGTTGGTCGTTGGTGATGCATTCTACGGAGTATCTATCTAGAGGAGGGTGGGAGACGACCACGGGTCCTTCCGCTGTCGTCTTGGTTCCAGCAGCCACTCGTCGCCGTCGTATTTACGGCTGAGGCACTTTTCAGCGTCTGCGATCACTTGGCTTGGCAGTCAAAAAGACCCTAAACAGACACACACACAAACACGCAAACATGCCAACACGCAGAAGCGTTCAGAACGTGCAGCTGGAAACAGTCAGGTCACACTGTCTGGTCTGGTCACAAGCCCTTGGATGACCACGACACCTTGCATGCTGCGGCCGCAATCATGGCCGCCCCTCCGTGAAGAAATCAAAGACAGCATGATAACCAGAATAAGAAGGAAAAGAAAACGAAAAAGAAAAAAGAAAAGAAAAAAGAAAAAAAGAGAGAAAAAATATCAGAAAAATCAGAAAAATCAGAAAAATCAGAAATCAGAAATCAAACCAGAACTCAGAATCAAATCAAATAATCAAATAATCAAATACCCACACTTTTCCATGGCAAAGTTCCTGCGAAAAAGACAAATTTTCCCGATTGAGCAGCTGGATCCGGCCAGAACAACCAAAGTACTCCATACTCGTACTCGTACTCGTACCCACAAACAGCCCTGCAGGCCTCACCAGAACCGATCCGCTTTTCCTCTTTTCCTCTTTTCCTCTTTTCCTCTTTCCTCTTTCCTCTTTTCCCATTCTGCCGTCCATCTCTTGCTCCACGAGTCCGAGTACGAGCACGGAATACTCATATTCTCGTCTTCCCTAGCCCATAGCCATCAGAACCCCTCCTTGGCCCGAAAATATGCCTGTACTGCCGTAACACGATCCGCCGGAATGGTGTAGACAGGGTGGAGGGTACAGACCCGGTCGACTTCGTCAAACACTTGTGCGTCGCCACCTACAATGGGCGACACAGTCCAGGTGGAGTCCATCGGAACTGTTACCTCGTCTGCTGACGCGGCAAGCTCCCACTTGTGCTGTGCCGAACTCAGCCCGGAAAGCACATAGCAGGTGTGGTAGGGGTCAGACATGCTACATGCAGTCAGCACGTATAAGTAGCAAGACAGACAGAATGCAGGAATGCAAAATGTAGAGAGCAAAAAAACAAAAAACAAAAAACAAAAAAAAACAAGCTTCATACCGTCCTGGCTTGTCTCGAAGACCGCCACGTTTCGTCTGATCCTGGCAGCAGCAGAGAATGTACCGGATCAGCCCTTCCCGACTGAAGAGAGATTGCGAAGACAGCGCGCGTTTTCCAGGTCCTGCGCGCCCGAGGCTTGCCTCAACCAGCGGCCAGCAGCTGCCCACCCAGTGGCTGTAGCAACCATCGACAAGCTTGTTGGTGCGCCCCGAAAAGCCGCCTTCGGGTGCATACTGGCGTGACGAAAGCCAGGATACTAAGCGCGGCACATTCAGGTATCTGCATCAGCGCCGAATGCCGGTGTTAGCCCATCAAGTTGGTCAGATCATCAGTCCATCACTACGGAGGTGGCGAGAACCATGCTCCGTGCTTGCCAGCTGCCGCCGCCCCTCCCCCCTTCTTGCGAGCACAAGCCGGGAAGCAGCATGCATTGATTCTTGTCAAGCTGTGACTGGACGGCTTGGGGAAAAGAAATTCACATGGGGCGTACTGTGGGATGGAACGGTCTGCCGAGTCCAGGATAGACAGGCAGCCAAGAGCGCAGAATGCATATCCGCCGTGTGCCTCCGATCCAGGCTGTGCAGATATGCCGCCCTCGTATGTTTGGCCTGTAACAGCCGCGATTTGCGTCAGCGAGGGATAGGAGGGGGAGAGAGAAGACGAAGACGAAGATGAAAGCGAAACAAAAGCAAGGTAAAACAAAAACAAAAACAAGCACAAACACAAACACACGTAGACATACACCTCTGGACGTATTCGGCAAGGCCTGTAAAAAGCGTCGGATGGTCCGCTGTCCAGGCTGGAGACTCCGGGGCCAAATCCAGCGGCAGATTCATAGTCGAGATGATCACCGCCGCACAGTAAGCCCCTCTACGTGCGGTTAGCCTTTGCCCTTTTGCACCAAAAACACCGCCCCCAAACATACCGAACGTCCACCTCTGCACCGATCGCCATCTGAAACCCGCCGTTGGGCTGCTTCAGCACACAAAGCCATCGCCACAGATTGCGTCGGTCCACGGCATCGTAGCACTCTTTACCGCCGACAATAGCCACCGAGAGCACGGCCGCATACGTTGTGGCCAGATGCGACACCTGGCCGTGGCCGCCGCCGAAACCGCCGGTGGCGTTCTGCATGGACAGGACCGTGTCGACGACCCGTTGGCGGTACGGCGTCACGTCTTCGCCGAGGACGGCGAGCCCGTTGAGACACCAGTACAGCAGCCACGGACGGCTAGCATCATAGCCGACAAAGGCGCCGGGCAGGGCCTCGAGACTTGCCTTGAGAAACTTGATGTGCCGGGCGCGGTCGAGACGCGGCACGCCAAAGTCGTTGTAGTGGGAAAGCCCGACTTCGCCGGCGCCGGACATGAAGGGCAGACACAGCTCGGCGGTCTCGTCCTGCACTTCGGACGTGGCCGTCTGCAGGGCATCCCGCAGCAGAGGCGGGTGCATAAAGAAGTCGGGGATCATGGCGGATGGTTCCAAGAGAACAGGTCTGTAGTCGAGGAATTCTTCGTCGACGTCGTCTGTGGGCGTCGTCTGCGCCATGGCAGAGGCAGGCCGTCGCTTGGTCGTCCTTTTAAAGACGGCGCGATGGCGGTGCCCAACTGTTGCCGGTCGAGCTTTGCCGGCTGTCATGTGCTGTTGCGAACAAAGGATGCGGTGGCGGTTCTCCTAGAACAATAGCATCACCACTTGGGATTGTTCCACCCGTCTCTCTCTCCTTGGCTGACCAGCAGGCTGCAACCAGCAGGTCTGAAGTATAATTGTAAAGTGTAAAGCGTTCTCCAAACGACGTCGATTGTGGATCAGTCAAGTTTCGGTGTCGCATTCGGCAGGCCTTACCATGCCCCAGTTCATCAGATTTTTGACGCCGATTGGACAGACACCACGACTGGAGGTTGACTGGAGACCCCCAACTTGACCACTGCACCGCGTTTGCTTCCAGAGACGAACGAGGACGATGGCAACGACGTCTACGACGTCAATAGTGCTTAGTAAGAAGTTGATCTTCCCAGACAAGAAAGCGCACAGGAGTCGTGCCTGCCTGCTGCGGTCGTGAGAACACCGTGCGCATGTGTGTTCGTACGGTGAAACGCGCACCGCCACAGAGCCACAGAGCCACAGGACGCCACAGCCCAATTTGGCGAACATCTTAAGATCCCCGGCTGGTCGTCAGTTGGGGCCGCGCCTCGCTGACGAAACTTTTTGGGTTTGCCGACGCCGCGCAACAAAACCGAGCTCATCCATTGCGGCAACCATCGCAGACAAGAGGAAATTGGCCGCAGGCGATCGTACTTGTTCCAGACGTGTCTCGCTTCGCCAAATGTGTTCGTCATCGGCCGCTTGGATGACAGCTACCAATCGAGATCTCCCGATTTGGAGCCGAAGACGAGCAAGCCCGATGCTCTCGACGCCCTAGCTATGGACAGCATCATCGTGCCATTCGCGTATATGGAACCGTGCGATCTCAGCTAGTCCGTCGCATTTCACGCTCGCTCCCGGCGCTCACCTGCTGCAGGTGGAAATCCTCACTTTTCCCTCACCTCAAACGGTGACCACTTCCGGCTTCCGGCGCCGAGCGCCTGGAATCCCTAATACTTTTTCTCTAAAAAAATGGCTACCAAGCAAGATGGCTCCGAGGCTGAGAGGCTCTGGCTGTGCGTTCCCTCCCCCCTCCCCCTTGATTTCGTTTTCGTTGTTTTACTGCTCATACTGACTCCCTCAGGGAAGCCAAGAAGATCATCCATGGCATGCAAAAGAAGCTGAGCCAGATGAGCAAAGACGACAGCAGCAACAAGAAACTCGCTGATCTGGACGCTGTAGAGCACATGCTCGAGACGTACGTGTTTTGTCCCTTCTCCCCTCACTCTCGTCTCATCTGACCTTTAGTCTCCGCCTCACCTGCATGGCCACCACCTTCTCAGACTTCAAGTTTGCGCATGATAACCGCGTACTCGACAAGCTGTGGCAGGTGCATTCGCTCATCAGCACCGAGTACAAAAAGGCACTGCAGCGTCATCGCGGCCACGGCCAGATTGTCCAGTTCCGCAACATCGAGAAGCAGTACGCCAAGCACCTCAAGACCGCCCAGTACTTTTACAAGGGCTTTGTCGAGCGTCTGTCTGCCCGCTATCGTCTGCTCCCGCTGCAGCGTATTGCCCGTTCCGTCAAGTCCGAGAACATCAAGATCGACGAGGTCATCGACGCCGAAGAGGCCCAGTTGAGCCAGGAACTCAACATCGCCTGCTATCGTACCCTGCTGCACCTCGGCGACCTGGCTCGCTACCGTATGAACACGTCGCGCCAAAAGGGCCACAGTCCCGACATGGCCCTCACGTATTACGGCCTTGCCCAAGAGCTGATGCCCCAAGAAGGCGACGCCCACCACCAGATGGCCGTGGTCATGGCAGACCAGCACAAGGATTTCGCCGTCGTCTACCACTTCTTCCGGTCCTGGGCCGTTCAGAACCCCAATAATCTGGTGCCGCAAAACCTTGCTTCCGAGTTCAAAAAGCTGCTGCAGCCGCCGTCCGCCCGCAAGTCGAGCCATGGCGCCCCTGACCCCTACGACACGTTTGGCTCCTGGCTGATCCGCCTACATGCCCACTACTTCAAGGGCGAGGACTTTTCGCAGCAGGACGAACTGGAACGTGAGGTTCTGCACCGCTGGGAGGTGCTGCTGAAATCTGCCGAGCAGCCGGCCTACCTACAAAAGGCCTTGCTGACTAATATTGCCGCCTACGATGTGGCCCTGCGGCGTGTCAAAGGTGTGTCCGCCTCCGAATACTTTTCTGTTCCTCTCATACTAACTATCCCAGAAGAATGGAGCACGGCCAAGTCTCGGTCGTGCCAGTTTATCCTGCGCTTCATTGTCCAGACCATTCTGGTTCTGAGTCGTGTCCTGGAAGCAGAGACACAGCGTCTGTTTGGCGGACAAGCAGCCGCACAGGAAAAGATCCCGGCAGCCACGACGACTGCCCAGAAGACCGAGAAGATCGAGAAGAAGAAGAAGAGCTCGGCCTCCGACACGTGTCTGGCTCTGTTCCGCACGTGTATGGCCTGGATTCTCGTACGGCACGAGGATCTCGTACAGTTTCAAGACCATCTAAACCCACACATTGTCGAAATGCACAGGGCCGTGACGCGGTGTCTGTCGCTATTTGTCGAGATCATCTCCGGGACCGAGGCGGCTCCGGCGTCGTATCTTCTCCCGGAAGACAACGAGGTGATCGGCTTGGCACCTCTGGACGGCTGGACAGCGCTGCGCCAGAGCGAGAACAGCACAGCCTTCAAAGTGCGTGTGGATGAGCCGGGCGTACAGCGTCTGGACCCTGCTCTGGAAACGCTGGCGCGAATCTATGACGTTGTCGAGTGTGCGATCAAACTCGTGAGCGACGATGCTTTCCCGTGGCTGGCAACGACGTTTGTCGAGTCCAACCGCGAGGTGACCCGGATCTGCTACAAGGATGACTATGTAATGGCGGCAGCAGCTGCTGCCATGGCAGAGATCCCTCCTGCACCGTCTGTCGACCGTCGACGCCCATCTGCTCCGGCGCAGCCGCCCGAGTTTGCGCGGTCGCCGCCGACAAAACCTGCTTCAGCAAAACCACCCTCAACGAAGCCACCCTCGACGAAGCCGCCATCGAAACCTTCCTCGAAGCCATCTTCGAAGCCGTCCTCGACGAAGCCAACGGCCAAACCAGCGGCCAGACCAGCAGCCAAAACAGCAGCAAAACCAGCCTCGACGAAGCCGGTCTCCGCTCAGCCGACCAAAGCCGCCAAAGTCAAGAGCCCGACGAGAAAGGAAGAAACGGTGCCCTGGTCGAACTGGAGCGCTGGATATACGAACATGGCCCAGGCGAACAGCTTTTTGCCGCTAGAGCCCGAGACTCCGGGTCTTGCGGTGGACGCCGAGCTGGGCGTGCTGGACTCGGAGACGTTCAGCCGAGTGGAGACGTTTTTGAGTCCGCCGGAAGTGCAAAAGGAGCCAAGCTGCAAAGGACGGCAGTCATCGACATTGTCGACGTCGTCTTACGGCATGCACACGGCCACGATTGATGATATTTTCGGACAGCTACAGCCGAAGAGTCCGGCGGCAGTCGGCAGTACTGTCACACCTGGTGCTGCTTCTGCAGTTTCCACGGGGCCCAGCACGGCCAAGACGTTCCCCAGTCTGCCCTGGGAGTTTGTCTACCAGCCGACACCGTACCAGTTAGGTGCTTCCTCATGGGGACGACCAGCAGTGACGACAGCAGCGACGACGACGACGGCGACGGCGGCAGACGGAGCAGTGGGCAGGAGGATGTCGTTCTTGTCACTGACTCCCGGTCTGGACAGCTCTTCCCGTGGCTTTCCTACAGCTTTGTCGCCCGTAGGCCCAGCTCAGACGAGTCTGCCAGTTCAGACGAGCCTGCCAGTTCAGCCAGTTCAGCCAGTCCAACCAGCTCTGCCGACAGTCGGCAGTCCCTGGGGCACCAACAAAGACAACCGGCTGCTGGCAATGCAGCTGCAACAGGCCCAAGCGGAGACTCTGGGCATCAGTTCCAACAACAACAACAACAACAACAACAACAATAACAGTGCTGCCGGCTTCTTTTACCCGAGCAGCTTTACTACGAACCCGCTGTCGAGCATGCCGTCTGTGCAGAGCCCGCGCGGGCTGCCGGCCGATCCGTACGGCGGACTGGGCAGTCCCGGCAGTGGCGGGATGAGCAGCAGTGGCCAGCAGAATATGCAGCGGAAGTGGCAGGAGGCGGCGACGGCATGGGGCCGCGGTATTCCGGCATCCCGAGACGACCCGACGCACTTCCGCAACGCTGTGCGAGAGACGACACTCATGGACGAGACGAATGCCTACGACCGCAACGCACTGTTCAGCGCACTCGATGGTACGGCACAGTCGTCGCGCTACAATGTCTGAGAGGAGAAGAGGAGGAAAAGAGAAACAGAGAAACAAAATTTGACTTTCCCTAATCGCAGTCTGCTTTTTCCATCTGGAGGATATCATAAAGTTGAATTTCGCCATGCAAATGTGTTCTCACGCTCTGGGCGTGCCGGCCGTGTTGTTGAAACTCCCCGCATGCTTCCTGCATGTCTATTTCCCCTTTTTCCTTTGTTTATTTACCTTCCCCTGTCTATCCGTCCTCTAGGCCGACGGAGAGAATGTCTGCTTGGGGAACGGATACCTAGTATTGTTAGTCTAGTGAATATAGCAAACAGAAAACAACAAACAGAAAACGTACGAAGCACCAAGCTGGGTGAGAGACAGACGAGCAAGCCACTGGCCCTGCTGAATGCTCTGGTCAAGCGGCTTGCCCTCGATGATACCGGCAGCCAGACCGGCGGCAAAAGCGTCACCAGCGCCCGTGGTGTCGACAATGGCGTCCTTGGCAATGGGAAGGACGGCGTACTCGCGGACCTCTGTCTCGCCCTGGACGGCGACAATGGTGGACTCGCTGCCATGGGTGATAATGGCGACACGCTTGCGCTGCGTGTTCTTCTTGGGCAGGTCGGCCATGTAGCGAGCAATGGCCTTGAGCTCAGCGGTCGAGACCTGGTCGACGGCGGCCAGGTCGATGTTGCTGATGCCGTGGGTGTTGCCAAAAGCAGCAGCCTCGCCCTCGTTGCCGAGGACATAGTCGAGGTAGGGCAGGGTGGCATTCAAAGCGTCCTTGAAAGCGAGCGGGATAAAGGGAGCAGAGATAGACAGGACAAACGTCTTGTTGTTTGCGGCGGCCTCCTCGGCAAGGGCCATGATGGCGGGCGGGCAGACGGTCAAGTGGTAACCACCAATGTAGTAGGCCTCAGCAGCCGTAACAAGGGACCAGATGGCGGGCGATCGCAGGTGGTCGAGGTCATAGTGGTTGGCAGCAGCCAGTTCAGTGACCATGCTGCGGTTGCCGGGAGTGACGACGACGGCACAGCGGCCGGTGGCCTCCTTCTTGTCGACGCGGTACTCGACACGCAGGCCAGCCTTGGCGGCAGTCTCGCGCAGAATATCGGCATACTTGTCATTGCCGACGCCGCCGAGGAAGACGACACTGTCGGGGGAGAGAATGTACTGAGCGCCACGGGCAGTGTTCTGGGCGGCGCCACCGGCGCTGAGAGCAGCGTTACGGTTGGTCAGGAGATCCTCATAGATGGGCAGATGCTTGGGCTCGGCGAGGATGGCATCATTGGGCTTGATGTTGTACTTGTCGAGGAGTGCCTGGTCGCCATCGGCAATGATATCTGAGGAGGAGATGATTAATAAACGAAGGTGAAGGGCCAATGGACCAAGGACCAATGGACTGGACCAATGGAGTCAAAAAGCTCACCAAGGAGAGGGTTCTCCAGACAGAGGAGACGGTATTGCTTAGAGGCAGCCATGGTGATGAGAGGACGGACAATGGCAGGAAATCGTGGACGAAAGAGAAGAGAAGGAGAGAAGAGAGGGCGGAGAGATGCCATGGCGGGGTTCAGGGTTTTAGGGATTTAGGAGAAACTTTACTCCGGTGAGAGCACGGAGTAGGTAAGACAGATTAGAGGAGGAGTACGGAGTAATATATAGTTATACGGTCTCTACAGATGTCACGCCAGACTTGCATTTCAAGGTTTTCTTTGGTCGGCTATGGCAATAGAACAGCAAAAGGCCCTCGGCCGCCTGTCTACCCTCCTGCCGCATCCCAACAGCAAAAACAAGCATGATGCAGTCCATTGAGCCCCCAAGCCATGACGAACCCCTGTAAAAAACAAAGAACGGCACCCCATTTTTCTTTCCGCCTCGCTTATTCCTTGGTCTTCTGGGTACCACGCAGCAGACCCGTTCTTCTCGCAGCAATAAGACCGGCCTTCTGGCCCTGCGCCGCATATCTCGAGATGGTCGACGCCTTACCAATATGCTGGTGGTTACCACCACCGTGAGGGTGGTCCACGGGGTTCATGGCCACACCACGAGTCTTGGGCCAGCTGTTGCGCTTGACCGCGAACTTATGCTTGGCACGCGAGGCCTCTGCGAGGGGTTAGCCTGTTCTTATTTCTTAGATATCGGGGGGACCTACTCAGAAGAGGCTTGTCGGTACGACCACCACCGGCAACAATGCCAATCATGCCGCGGGCCTTGTCGCTGACAACCTTCTTGGCACCCGAAGGCAGCTTGATACGGGTCTTGCCCTCATCCGGGTTGTGGCCAATGACCGTGACGTAGTTGCCAGATGTGCGGCCCAGGTTGCCGCGGTCGCCGGCCTTCTCCTCGACGTTCGTCATAACCGTACCCTCAGGCACCGAACCCAGAGGCAGAATGTTGCCAATCGACAGAGTGGCGTTCTTGCCGGCGTAGATGAACTGGCCCGTGTACATACCCTCGTTGGCAATCATCGTCTCCGTGTGCAGCTTGAACCGGTACGGGTCGCGGAAGACGACACGCGCCAGCGGTGCACCCCGGCCAGGGTCGTGGATGATCTCGCGGACAATGCCACGAATGTAGCCGTGGCGCTCGGCAAAGTCGAGGCTGCGGAACTTGGCGGGGTTCTTCCGAAGACGGGTGACCTGCAAGATGTGAGACGGAGAAATAGACTGCAGGACCTCCGAGAAACACTCACGGCCTTGAAGATGCCGCCAGCGCCCTTGCGCTGATTGCGAATAACGCGACCCATGGTGGCTCCGGGAAAAGTTTAACGAGGAGTCCTTGAAAGTTAACAGTGTGTTCTTCTTTTCTTCTCTTCTTCTTCTTCTTTTTTTCTTCTTCTTCTTCTCGCCGTACACTCGTCGTCCTCAACAATGCAAAGAATTCAAGGTGGGTGGCGATGCTTACCCTTTGTGATGGTTGGTGAAGAAGAGAGGATGGAAAAAAATGAGATGCACGCCGCTATGCAAAAGTCCACACCAAAATATTTTTTTGGTGGATTTTGTCCTCTCAGGGCTAGCAGCCCCCAGGTTACTAATCGTCCATTGTGTGGTCACATGATGCACTATCCACCGGTCACATGATTTAGTGTAATCACGTGTAAACGGGCCCTCTATACACAGTGCACACTAATCCACACGGTGCTCGACTTGGCGATCCACACTTGAACTTCGCACGAGCCACAGCTTCTGCTAGCACCCTGTCCCGGGCGCTTTCTTTTGTGGTTTTCTTTTTTCTGCAGCGGTCGGGTCTTTTGTCTTTTGGCGCGCGCAGCCGGCGTGTGGTCGTGTGGTCGTGCGATCGTTTGGTCATCCAAACAAGCGCGGCATGACGGTGGACGAGACGGACAAAACAGATGGGGAACGGGTTGCGGCTGTGAATGGTGTCGCGGACGACAGGCGGCACGACAAGGCATGGCCTAGGCCTCCAGTGAGGATGGGACGCCAACGGGCCCCCCCGGGAGCGTGTGAGCAGGCCCAGGGAAGCTTTCAGCAGGCAGTGCCTGCAGCGGTGGCGGACGTGTTGTTTCGGGCGGTCTCTGACGCGCTGGGATGCGGCAATGCCTCGGTGGCGATATTCAAGTCCGCAGCTGGTGGAGAGAGGGTTTGCAGCAGCCAGATCGGGTGCAGGACGCGGTCTGTTTGGCTGGATGACTGTCTGTCTGGGCTGCATCGGTGGGGTGGAAGAGTCACCGCTCTGTGGTCAGCATGAGATGGATTTTGCGGTTCTGCAGTTTGCAGTGTCATCCTCACAAGATTCTCCATCCTGCAGTTTGCCTGCAGTCTGCAGTCTACAGTCCACAGTCTGCAGTCCAGTCTGCGCTCTGTTGTCTGCAGTCTTCTGCAGCTTCAGTCTGCCAGGGAGATATCGACAGAGGATGACAAATCAAAGTCCAAGCTGGATGACGTAACAGAGGGAACAGACAGCAAATACAGGCAACAGACTGTGTAGTCTGCTGGCAGGAACGTATAGTCGGTGGGGGTTGCCTTGCGTTGCGGCCGCGAATTAGGGACGGGCGGTAATCTTTCTGCGTCGCGGCTCTTTTAGTCTAAAAGCAACTCCAACCTTAAACCCATTTATTTTCTACACGACTCTGACCTCCACCACCACCGACGCGCGCAAAGCCATCCCGACACGCACATGTAAATCCCCTGGCGCGTCGGTTTCTACTTCTTCTCTCTCTTTTGCTCTCGCTTGTTTCTTTTCGCTCGTTTCATCCGACGCGTCGTCTGGTCGCCCCTCCTAAGAAAAGCAAAAAAAAAGAAAGAAAAAGGAAAAAAGGAAAAAAAAAACCGACCAAAAGAGAACGAAAACCGTTCAAACAAGGCAAAGAATACCCAGCTAGGCAGCCTCTGCCGTGCTCCATCGCCATGGCCGACGACTCGTCCGACCTGTCCTCGGTGTCGTCGCTCTCGCCTGTCCCGTCAGACGACGAGTCCGAAGTCCAATTGCGCAAAGACAAGGGCATCCTCAAGTTCTTCCACAAGCTTCCCAAGGGCGTGAAGTCGACTGCAAGCAAAGCTTCACCGCCGCCACCACCTCCCAAGCGCGAGCGGGCGCCCTCGCCGCCGCACGAGTACGTACTCGCCGACAATCCAGACATTGCAGTGAGTCCTTCTTCCGGGGGGTTGGGGGGGAGGGCGCGTCAGCAAGGGCACAGACTGGTCGCGACGCGAAAGATCGCGTGCAAAAACAAGAAACAAGCTAACAAGTTGCTGCCTGTGGCGCGCACAGTTCATTGTCATGTTCCGGAACCGACTCGCCGATGCCTTTCCCAAGAACCTGGCCACCTTTGGCCCCCAGGAACTCGAGCGCGATATTGTCGACAGCGTGCCGGGCGAGCGCGTCGAGCACTTTATCTGCGCACTGCTGAAGCTGCTTCTGAACCGGCAGCAGGATGTCAAGTATGGAATATGAAGCTCTTGTTGTTATTGTTCTTGCTATTGCTGCGCGTATGCTGACCTCGCCAGACCGGGCCACTACAACCGGGCCCTCGAGGAGGCCGTGCAGTCGCATGCCTCGCAATGGCTGGTCGAATGGAAGGAGAATCCGCTGGCAGGCGGCAAGACGTTTGCCTCCATGGCGCCGACGGAACGGGTACGTTGAAACATGAGCGCAGACAGGACACATTTTCTAACTTGTGGCATGCTAGCTTACGCTCCTGCGCGCTCTCATTCTCTGGGCGACGTCCTCGTCCAAGGTGGTGCACGATATCATCGACCATGCCTACAAGGGGAAGCGGAACGAAGACGACTCCAACATTGCCATCTCGGTGCAGCCATGGGGCTCGGATAGCGACAAGCGGCGGTACTATCTGATTGAGGGTCGGGACGACACGGCCTTTCGCGTGTACCGCGAGAGCAACCCAGCCGGGTTTATTAACCGGACATGGTGGAGCGTGGCCGGGTCGATTGACGAGATTCGCGGCTTGATTGGGAAGCTCGAGACGGCAGATGGCGGCCCGAAAGCCAAGAAGTTGGCGAAGCGGCTGAGGGAAGAGATTCCGCGTTTCGAGGCCACAGAAGAGGTGCGTTGGGGGAGAAGAAAAGAGAAATAGAGGCTGAGGACTGAGGGCCGAGAACTGAGCTGACTGATTTAGAAACGACGCCGACGAGAGTACCGACAGATGCGCAAGGACCAATTCAAGCGGCCCGACCCTGGGTTCTCGCTCTACGAAGGCCGGACACGTGGCAAGCGGATCAAGTACACGTACTCGGACGACGAAGACTTTTTGACAGACTCGACGGGGCCGCGACGGTCGACGCGTAACGGGGCTTCGGAGCCGACGGGGCCAACGACGACGGCCAGCGGGCGGCAGGTGCGGGCGCCCAGCCGGATGAACGGGGGCGGCGTGAGCACGGCGGCTACGAGTGTGCAGGGCGATGGAGACGTGGACATGGAGGAAGTGTCGGTAGGGCCGACGGGACGGCCACGGCGGTCAGCGGCGGTGCATCACGGCATGAATGGGTGGGCGCAGAAGAAGAAAAAGCAACAAGTGTACGAGGACGAGTTTGATTCGGAGGCGAACGATAGCGAGCCGGACTTGGGGGACGATGAAGAGGAGGAGGAAGAGGATGCAGACGAGCATGTGCCGGAGGAGGAGGACGACGATGAAGAGGACGAAGACAAGGACGCGGCGCTGGACGCGGAAGACGAGGAGCTGGAGCAGCATGCGGCACGGCGCAGCGCAGTGATCAAGCTGGCGGTTAGTGCAGTGCTGGACAAGGAGACGGGCAAGTGGCAGAAGTCTGCGCCGGCGGAGAGCAAGCTGGGGATTATTGAGGCGCGCCTGTCGCCGCCGTGTGCGTGAAAGGGGGTATATCTTGTTTCGATATGGGAATTCCGAGGACGGAAGCCTGGCGTCTGGGTACAATACGGGACTGTTGGATGTGTGGCATTTCATACGAGAGGAAAAAAGCCGGCCACGGCAGTGTGTATTTGAGTATTGAGTGTGTATTTGATTGTGCATTTGTGCATTTGTGCATTAAAGCATGAAATAGATTTGATTTAGGGGACAGGGAGGCACGAATTGCGTGAGGGCGAATGGAGCAGTGAACGGAGCAAAGAGCAGAGATAGAAGCAGGTCGGAGTGAACTCATTGGCTGGAGTCACCTCTCGCTGGAGTCACCTCTTCTCTCGTGGCAAGGGCCAATTGTTGACACCGTACCACCAGCGACGAGCGCGTGCCCCGACAGACTGGCCACTGAGCTGGGCATTGCGGTTCCAGGACTGCCAACCACAGACGGCGAGGTTGTAGAGCAGGCCTTGGGTGAAGGGCATGAGGATCTGATCGCGAGCCGTGATGAGGGCGACCTGCCACCAGTGGTCGGCGCGGGCGATGCTGCGAAGGTAGCTATGTTCGAAGCGGAGGTCAGGCATGGCAGGCAGCTGAGTATGGAAGCGACCGTGGGGACCGACATGGGGGTGCCAAGAGTAGTGATGGACGCGAAGAGAATGTTTTTCGTTTTCCTGTTCGTTTTCCTCATTTTCATCGTCGAGGTCTTCGAGGATGATCTCCTTGGAGGGGAGACTCGAGAAGGACATGATGAGTGGGTGAGGCAAGGCGAGGTGGAGATGAGGTGAGATGGAGGCGAGGCCAGTCGAGGTGGAGGCGAGGTGGAGGTCCAAGTCAAGAGAGATCAAAGTCGAGATACTCCGTACTCCGTATTCTCTCCATAATCAAGGGGTCATTCAACGTCATATGGTCCGTGCATGCTGACTACACTGTAGGGCACAGGTCCACTGGTCAGAAAAATTCTCCCAACCCCGCCCAGCCTGTTTCGGCCACACAGCCCACTTTTCTTCAAAGGGCGATTCCTCGTCCGCTGGCTTCTTTCTCTTCCACCGCCCGCATCTCGACGACGAGGACCCAAACAAAACACACAAGCCCGCGCAACGTACTGTCTGTCCTGCAGACTCTCCGTTCTGCTGGTCTCTACGCTTTTTTGTGCGTGGTTTTTTTCGCATCGCCTCTCCTTTCACAGCCGTCAAGATGAGCGATCCCAACGCCAACGAGGCGGAGAAGAATGTGGGTTTTATGTGTTTTGTGGTTCTGAGGACTTTTCTGACAGATGTAGATTGAAATATGGAAGGTCAAGAAGCTGATCAAGCGTCTTGAGGCCGCTCGCGGCAATGGCACGAGCATGATCTCGTTGATTATCCGTAAGTGAAGAGGAGGAGAGAGGAGAGAGAACAGAGAGCAGAGAGAGAAGAGAAGGGAGAAGAGAAGAGAGGAGAGAGCCGAAAACAGAGAGCAGAAAGAGAGCAGAAAGAGAGCAGAGAACAGAGGAGAACAGAGAACAGAGAACAGAGAACAGAGAACAGAGAACAGAGCTAACCCTCTCAGCCCCAAAGGATCAGGTCTCTCGAATCTCCAAAATGTTGGCTGAAGAATACGGTACCGCCTCCAACATCAAGTCCCGTGTCAATCGTCAGTCTGTGCTCTCCGCCATCACTTCCACCCAGCAACGCCTCAAGCTCTACAACAAGGTCCCTCCCAATGGTCTCGTCGTCTACTGCGGTGAAATCCTCACGTCCGAGGGCAAGGAACGCAAGGTCAATATTGACTTTGAACCCTTCAAGCCCATCAACACTTCTCTCTACCTCTGCGACAACAAGTTCCACACCGAAGCTCTCGCTGAACTGCTCGAGTCCGACCAGAAGTTTGGCTTCATCATCATGGACGGAAACGGTGCTCTCTTCGGCACTCTCAGCGGCAACACCCGCGACATTGTCCACAAGTTCTCTGTCGATCTGCCCAAGAAACACGGCCGTGGTGGTCAGTCCGCCCTGCGTTTCGCCCGTCTGCGTGAGGAGAAGCGTCACAACTACGTCCGCAAGGTCGCCGAACTCGCTGTCCAGAACTTTATTACCAACGACAAGGTCAACGTGGCCGGCATCGTCCTCGCCGGTTCTGCCGACTTCAAGAACGACCTCAACGCCTCCGACATGTTCGACAACCGCCTCGCCGTCAAGGTCATCAAGGTCGTCGACGTCTCGTACGGCGGCGAGAACGGCTTCAACCAGGCCATTGAGCTGTCGTCTGAGACGCTCGGCAACGTCAAGTTTGTCCAGGAAAAGAAACTTATCGGCAAGTACTTTGAGGAGATCAGCCAGGACACCGGCCGCGTCTGCTACGGCGTCGAAGACACGCTCAAGGCGCTCGAGCTCGGTGCCGTCGAGGTGCTCATCATCTTTGAAAACCTCGAAATCACCCGCTGGACCCTCAAGGACAGCGCCGGTTCCGAGGTGATTCTGCACACGACCAAGGATAAAGAAAGCGACCGCTCGCAGTTCATGGACAAGGAAACCGGCCAGGAAATGGAGGTGGTCACCCAGGAGTCCTTCCTCGAGTGGATCGCTGAGCACTACCGCGATTTCGGCACGACGCTCGAGTTTGTCTCGGACCGCTCGACCGAGGGCAACCAGTTCGTCAAGGGCTTTGGTGGCATTGGCGGCCTGCTCCGCTACAAGGTCAACTTTGAGCAGTTGGCTGACGTGGATGACGACGACGACTACTATGACGATTGACAAATTGAATCCCTCGTGCAAGACGAGGGACAGTCGACTCAATCCGCGCCGAGAGGGGAGCATGCGCCTGCTGCTGGTCATCCATCGTCACCGAGCCGTCGAGAGCAAGCGGCCCGCGTTCCGTCAGCAGCCCAGCGCCGACTGGGGTCCGGCATGTCTATCATGTCCGGCTCTGCGGCGGTGCATGCGGGCAGCTACCGCAGCTATCAGGTGACGCGGCCGAGCCCGCTTCGCTCCATGATGACGGCAACTGGAATTTGAGTCTGCAGGCCATATGGTGGGTTTACTGTACTCATACTCTGTACTTTGATCCATGCTAACAATATAGGCCGTAGCGAGAATAGATTGATACGAGAAACAGTAGACGAAACGGGAGGAGAAGTTTGGGGTCGAGGTGTATGTATTCTATAGCGTCAACACATTCGTTATGGTTATAGTGCCAAGGTGTAAGTCGTAGGGCGCAAGTCGCCAAAACAAGTGACCCACCAGTAAATGTCGATTTTTTCAAAGGGCGTAGATCCCATTTTGGTGCTTAATTGGCGGCCTTCCCCTCTTTGCTTTTTGCTCTTTGCGCTCTTTGCCACTTCGCCAGGCTGTTCACCTGCATCCACCATGGACAGACTGTCGGCTGTGGCCTTTCTAGGGCCTGCGTCTTCTTATACTCACCAGGCTGCCAAAGTTGCCTTTCCCCGTGACCACACGCTGTTGCCCGTCGCCACCATCAAAGGTCTGTTTTTCTCTTGGCCACAACCTCTGGCTAAACTCCCCGCTGACAAACAGACGTCTTTGAGGCCGTTCGTCTCGGCCAGGCCGCCTATGGTGTCGTGCCCTTTGAAAATTCCACTCATGGCCCCGTGACCTTTACACTGGCTGCTCTGGCCGACCGCGACCGTGTGTACGGCTCACTGTCGGTGGCCGGTGAAATCTATCTGCCCGTCCACCACTACCTTCTGGGTCGGCGCAAACAGGGCAAACAGGCTTCTGTAGACGACACGGCCGTCGGCACTCCCCTTGGCCCCCTCGACCACATCACGCGCCTGTACTCTCACCCTCAGGCCTTTGGCCAGACCACCGCTTTTGTCCGCCGACATCTGTCTGCCGGCGTCGAAACCCTCGAGGCCAATTCGACCAGCCGGGCCGCTGAGCTGGCTGCTGCTGATCCTTCCGGCACCACGGCCGCCATCTCGAGTGCGCTGGCTGCCGAGACTACTGGGCTGGACGTGCTGGCCCGCTGCATCGAGGACCGACCCGACAACACGACACGCTTCTATGTGGTGAAGACGGCCGTCGCTCCTTCGCCGCAGCCGCCGCAGCTGTCGTCGCCCACCAAAGGCCTCGTTTCGTTCACGGTGCCTCACCGCAGTCCGGGCGCCCTGGCCGAAGCGCTGGCTTGTTTCCGGCAGACAGGACTCAATCTGACGAGCATCAACAGTCTGCCGAGTCTGGTGAAGCCGTTCCATTATCTCTTTTTTGTCGAGTTCGAGTCGGGCGAAGAGGCAGCCAATGGCGCTGCCGACGAGAGCCCGGAACAGCGCATCGAACGGGCATTGGCCGGCCTGGCTGCCCTGGCCGAGACATGGCGACTGCTGGGGACATGGGGAGAGAAGACGTGAATATGAAAATAAATATAAATTAATTAAAAATAAATATAAATTAATTAAAAATAAATAAATAAATAAAATATAAAATATAAAATAAAATAAATAAAGAAATTTCTTAAAATACTCCGTACAAGAAGGAACGACTCGCGATGCGCCTTCCTCAGATCGTGGCTCTATACACGGGACTGCGCGTCTCCGGGCCGAGAATCAGCCGCGTCTTTCCCCGCTCCACCAATTACACTTTTCAGGCACCGCCAACTTTCTTGTCTCGACCTATTTCTCCCTCGCGCCATGTCATCCCGTGTTCTGACTGCTGCTGTCTCGTCGATCCGGGCTGGCCGCCCGTCTTTCCGGACATGTCTCCGGACTTCGGTATCGGCTCCGGCTTCGGCTCCGGTCGGTCTCTGGAAGACGCGTCCCTTCTCTCAAGCCATCCAGCCATCTAACACGGACATCGACATTGACATCGACGCCCTTGGCGCATCCATGGCGGCCCGCCCGCCCAAGGCCATCTACGACGTGCTCTCGCCCATGCCGTCGCATCTGCTCAACGTCAGCCTCTCCGACTATCTGCCGCCGGAATGCGGCGCCGTGCAATTTGCAGACTCTTCCTTTTCACTACCCACTGCTTCTACTACTCTCCCTCATGGCCACCACCTCGTCCATTTTCCGCTCCAGAAACCGCCTTCCCTGCTGCTGTCCGACGGCACCGACCCGGACCAGTCGCCCGGGCCTCCCTTTGGCCGCCGCATGTGGGCCGGCGGTTCTGTGCGTTTTCTGCATCCCGAACGTCTCGTGCTCGACGGTCGGCGTGCTGTCTGTGTAGAGCGGCTGGGCGAAATTTCTGCTCGCGGCCCCTCCGGCGCCGAAAAGCTCTTTGTCGATGTTTGGCGCCGATACGATTCTTCGGCCGAGGCTGACACCATTCACTCCGTCGAAGCTAATCCGGCCATCGAGGAACGTCGTACTCTTGTTTTCATGCGGGATTCTCAGCTGTCCCCAGAGTCCTTTCGTCTTGTAAAGTGTAAGTTCTCTTTCTCCTTCTCTTTCTCCTTCTCTCTTATCCTCCCACTAACATCCACAGCCCCCCTCTCCCCAGACTACTCCTTCTCTCTCACTCCCTCCTCCACTCTCCTCTTCCACTTCAGCGCTCTCACCTACAACGCCCACGCCATCCACCTCAATCCCCAATACTGCCAGAACATCGAAGGCCACCGTGATCTGCTCTTCCATGGCCCCTTGGCTCTCGTCCTCATGCTCTCCATCCTACGCTCTCGTCTGCCCGATCCTGTCGCTATCAAAAGCATCGAGTACCGCAATCTCGCCCCCCTATACGCCCACGAACCTCTCCGCGTCTGCATCCGCCAGAATCACAACGCCGTATCGGGCAACAAGTGGGATATCTGGATCGAAGGCCCCCATGGCGGCCTGGCCGTCCGTGGAACTGCTGTGTCAACAAAATCCTGTTCAATTTTCAAATAATCATAAATTTGCATCCATGCCTCATATTCCTTATTCCTTGGCCCTTCCAAAATGCAAGCAAGATGTGTATCTTACAACCAACGCCTTTGTGTTCCCATAGATCCCATAAATCCGTTCAAGGGCCCATAATTCAATCCCCATATGCAGTCATCCCGTTGTCTAGAGCTGTTATTGCTTGACTCCTCCTCCCAATTACCCGTTTATGTATGGCCACAAATGACGATCCCAGAGGCGTCATCCATCGACAAACTTTCCAAAATCCTGGCCACTTCGGGCTCCGAGAAGAATGCCTTCTCCGTAAACTCCCCGTCCACAACGCCATTTGCAACGCCATTCACAACGCCTTTTCGCCCCGTCGCCTTCATCATCAGCCCATCCGGCTCTGGCATATCCCACCCAGGCCCAGTTGCCGTAATAGGACTGTGGAGAACGGCATCATCCTGATGGACCCTGTATGGCGTTTCCTCCAGTTTGAGGGGTGCATGGAGCGCTGAGCTCAGCAGCGACTGCCGCGCCGCAGGCGGCTCCTGTGCTGGCGGTGCCGTCTCTAGCACCTTCTGCAGCTGCTCGTCAGTCTGTGTCGGTCCTGCTGCTTGGCCCGGGCCATTTTCTTCGTCCTCAAAAGGCCCCTTCATCGGACTTGCATACACCATTCCCTCAGGCATGACGAGCTGGAGACTCGGCCATCCTTTGGCTCCTCCGGCATCAATCGCCTCGTCCACCTCCAAAAGACAGCCCGTTGCCTGCTCCAAGTTGGTCATGTTTCGCGATGTGTACGACAAAATCTCCGCTGTCGCTGCTTCAATCTCCTCCCGGAACAGCGCCTTTTGATTTTCAAACGCTGCGTCTGCAGCCGCCTTCTTTTGCTTCGAGCTCGACGCCGGCGGCGCATGTGCAGGCATATCCTTCAGACACGCCTGCAAAACTTGATTCACATCGTCCTGCGTCACCGCCGCATACATTAAGAGCGTGTTGTTTGCCTCCAGACTCTTGGCCATGAACCGCTGGCTCGTGAGATTAAAGTCGTTGTCTCCACAATCCAAGTAGCGAAGCGCCGTGTTGCTTTGAATCACCGCTCCCAATATCCCCGTGCTGTCGTGCAGATTCTGATTCCGGATTCGAAGGTGTGTCAGCGTCTTGTTGTCTGCGAGCCCCCGGAGAGCCCGCCCGAAATTCTTGCCGAGCTGTCCGTCGTCTAGCTTGCTGCAGAACCCCGACAAATCAAGATAGCAAACAGATTGATTCTCTCGGAAAAACCGCTCGAGCACGGCACACGTCTGCTCGCTGCATGTGCCGTCGGTGGTGGGCATCGGCGCCGTGCCCACAAGACTCAGGTAATAGATAAACGGATTCGCCGTGATCGCGTTGATCAACTCCGCATAGTTGTCCTCGTCTTGGAACTCAACCATGTCCATGTGCAGCCCAAAACGCCCGCCCCAGCATTGGTTCAGGGACAATACAAAGTCGTCGATACCGACTTCGAGCGGGTTGCTGTTGAGATAAAGATGAATGTCGTATAGACCAGCTATTGCGCCAAAGATACGGCCAGCGCCACGGCCTGTGATGCCACAGTTGTTCAAAACCAGCTGCCGGAGTGGACTGCTGTAAGGCCCGCTGTCTTGGCCGTACTGCGATGTCCGGCGAGCAGATAATGTGGCAAGAAACCCTTCCAGTGCGCCCAAAGAAGTTTCGTTCAGCTGTGCAATCGCTGTTAGTTATGTGGCCTTACAGCACATGTATGGGTCAAAGAGCATACCTTGAAGTTTGAAATATCCAGGTGTTCAAGCCGGTCAAGCCGATTGAGTGACTCCAATGGCAGAAGTTCGCCTTCAAAAGATCCCGAGAGACTGCTTGAGAGGTTCAAATGTCTCAGATTTCCAACAGATTCCATAAATGACTGAATCATTGTTGCTGGAACTCTGCCAAGATTTTGCGAGACATCTAGTTCTTCGAGGGTCCACGCAGAGTGCGACAAGGCTCCGAACAAGGCTTTCATTGCATCTTCGGACAAGCTACAATTGGAAACATCGAGCGCCTCGAGGCCGACAGCTTCCTCCAGCTGAGTACTCTTCGGCTGTGCTCGAGCACTTAAGCTGGGAGCAATGTAGGAGACTAGGACAGCATTAGCAAGAAAAAAAACTCTTAAAAGAATTCATAATAATTACCAAGGCTCTCCATATCCGCAGCGCCGAGGCTGCAGCCGCTGAGAAGAAGACGATTGCATCGAGTAAGGCCGGCGGCCAAAAGGTTGAGTATAGGGACCAGAAACTGGACCGTTTGCAGCGTGCGATGGGCCTGGCTGGCGGCACGCAGAGAGTTTGTGAAATCGATCTGGCGGATCTTGCCCGAGGCGAAAGCCAGGGCATGAAATTCTTGGTGCATGAGGCTGGCCTTTTGCAACAGTGCCTTCTCTTGCGAAGTCAGGCCGACACCTATAATCACATGTAAGCATTACGAGAGGAATACGACAATAAAAATGCAAGGATCACTGACCATTGCGGTTCATGGAGGCAACGTTGCCCACATAATCTTCGTCGCTTATGCGCGACACGTCGTACTTGTCCAAAAGATTGGAAAGGTCAACATCGCGGAAGGACAATGATTTGAAGTAGTCATTGTAGCGTAGGGCGCGCAGAACGGCAACTAGTTGAAGGGCGGTATAGGGAACGCCTTTTGCTGGCGGGAGCACGCGGAATTCTGGGGCAATAGTGGTGCGCCAGTTGATCTCCCAGTCCACGGGATCGCAGCGGTAACCGGCGCAAAAGGCTGTGAGTGTCCGCTGGAAGCCACCAAAGTCTTCGCCGGCGGCGATCTGTTGGTATACGGGAAGGCCGACAACCTTGAAGACGTTCTGTGTCTGCCATGGGGTTGGCCATGCGGGCTTGAGAAACTTGTCGGCTTTTGCTAGGGTAAGGATGATCTGACGGTAGTTTTGGCTGGCCAAGTGCAGGGCGATGGGGCTTTTGAAGGGGTCCCGAAGGACCATAGAAAAGCGCTCGTCCCGTGGGGTCCATTTGGCACGAAACAGTTCGAGGGTAACGAGACCGCAGGTCTGGTAGCGGACTTCTAGCGCGGTGGATTGCGTGATGGAAGCACGGCCAATCTCGATCAGAAAACACAAGTTGATGCCGACAGCTAAGTAGTGCGAGTGCGTGCCTTCTGGCTGGCCCTTTTTCGGCTTATCGTCGGCTTTGGATCGCAAGCGCTCGGGGGCGTTTCGATACACGACGGGAAAGATTTCGGGTTCACCAGATGCATAGTTGGATTCTTCAACCCGGAAGATTCTCCGGATACAATCTTCCACTTCGCAGCCAACGCGGAATGCTTCAGGCTGTTCGTGCCGCTTGGCTTTGACAGCAGCTGCAATGGTGTCTAGTTGGGACTCTCGGCTGCGTACATTGTCCAAGAATATGCGTGCACAATTAGTGGCAATGGCAGGGTAGGATAGGGTCCACCATATCTCGATACCGACACGAGAGCGTACGCTGTCTTCCCGAAAAGCGGAGATGACAGAATGAAAAGGAACCACGTGGAGTGGATCGGAAGGGGGGAGCATAGAGGAAAACTTGGAGCCGTTGGCGCCGGGTGCCACGGTAACGAGGTCGGCCAGCGACGGGAAGGCAGCAATAGCATCGGTGGGGGTGCGAAAGAGGAGAAGGAAGTCGGCTGTGATAATCATGTAGCCAGCCTTGAGACGTGCGGTGTGGTGGTCGACGTACTCGACGGGGGCATGCTTTTCAATGGCCTGCACCCTCCAGTCGATAAAGTTGCTCGAGGAACTGCCACTCATATTTGTAGAGGCTCTCGAGATGCGGCTGATTACGTCGGAGCCATTGGAGCCGCGGCGACTGAGAAGATCATGGCCAGAGGGGACACGTTTGTGGGACTTGCGCAGGACGCTTCGAGTGGAACCCGGAGAGTCTGGAGCAGGGCCGGCAGAGAGGCGGGAGGAAGCAGTGGAGCTCCGGCTGAGAGAGCGGATGGCTCGCGGCATGTGGGTCTGAAAGAAGCTGTTTTTGCCGCTGTCGATGGAGCTCGCAGGGGAGGTGTTTGAAGGATGTGAAGAGGAGGCAACATCGGTCTGCAGCTTGAAGCGATTCAGAGTGACGTTGGAAGAGGAAGCGGATATGGGGGGCGTAGAGGAGGTGGAGGAGGGTTGCTCCAGCATCTGCGAGCGCTTTCGCCGGAGGATAGCCATTGTATGCGTCCCGTACGTGTTGAGTGTGTTGTGTGGAGTATGGATTTCGTCGTGTGTGTACTGTTACTCCGTACTCCGTAGTAATGACGAATCATGGACACGCGACCCAAAAGGATGATCTCGCTGATGATCACTGGAGGGACGAGTTAGCACGAGAGAGGACGGTGGAGAGAGGCCAGATTGCGTACATTATGACCCATGATGAGAAGATGGGAGGGGAGTTGTGAGACAGAAGAGACAGGAGAGACAGGAGAGACAGGCGAGGAGGATAAAGAGATAAAGAGACAAGAAAGCCGATATCACCCCAGGCAGCCAAGCAGGGGAGTGACGACAGAGGTCGAGCGTTACTCGACGTGCTGGCGGAACAGCAGCATGGATGAGCAAGCAAGAGGATGAAGGAGTCGTGAAGCGGTACAGCTGTGACCGTGGCAGTGGTAATTGTAAGCGATGGGATTCTCAAGATTCTTCGGGAATGTCTGTTGGTCGGTTTTGGTCGGTTTTGATCAGTGGCCGGGCCTTTTGTTCTTTGTTCAATGCCAGCCAGTGTCTCAGCCGCATAGCAGGGATCAATAATCGGCACGCAAGAATAAGACCACCGCGAGCAGAGAGGGTCGTTGATGAGAGGATGCGGAAAAAAGACCATGCAGTGAAGGGCCGAGGAAAAGCGTAGAGTGACGAAGAAGCTTTTGGAAGGGAGAAAGAAAGGGAAGTTGAGATCAGGAAAACCAAGACGTGAACAGTAAGAGCGGGCAGTCCGGGCAAGGAAGGCACAACCCAGCTCAAGTGGACATGGAATTTACCCTGATTGGGTTTAGGCTGAGCAAATGCCCGCCATCTGGCGATCCGACTGGAATGGGCAATGCGGAAGGAGCGAAATTGATATTTAGAAGGAACGAAGGGAACAGATGAGGATGGAAAAAGAAAAAAAAGAAAAAAAAAAGCAGAGAAAAAGAGAAAAAGAGAAAAAACCATGCAGGGAAAGCATTCAGAGATGGACGGGCTTGAAACCCCGTCCGACTACAGACTACAGCCTACGGAATACTCGTACAAAAGCCTCAAGCCCAAGGCCCTCTCTCGGCTGTCCGCGTGGCGTTCGCTGGAGCACAGGGAAAAAGTGGGATTGGCGATCGCCAACCGGTTTTTTTTTTTTGGTGCTGAAGCGATGATGTTATCATCGAGCCTTCCCGGTGGGTCATTGACCAATGGGAAGGGCGCGGGGATGCACCGTCGAAGTGGCTGGCCGAAGGGCAGGAGCCAATGAGGAGAGAGAAAGAGCGCCCGGCATGCATGACAGAGTATCATCTGCTTTGGTCGTGATTGCAGTGCACAGGTGACGAACGGATACGAGTATTCGTATCGGGCAGTGTGTGGTATTATTTGACGACGGCGACTGCGACGTACGTACGAGTACTATGTACGTATTCGTCAGAACGGCTAGCGAACCACCTTACGAGTAGTAGCGTTCGACGGCTGGGTGGAGCTGGTGACAACGTCAGCTGAAAGAGGTGGGCGGTTCGAGCTATTATGTATTTTATTGGAGCGAGAAAAATCTGTTGTCTTGGCTGAGCTCTGACGAGGGAGTATTTTACCATAAACCGTACTTACCGTAGTCCATTATAGTATATTTCGTACTTTGTACTCGTACCGTATCTTACTGCCACCGTCTCTCATATTCAGGGTCCATACCCGGGAGTCTCGTATCGTACGGGATGCTCGTCTACTGACTGCTTGCGCCCCTGCACGGAGCAGTCCGTCGGCCAGAGCAATCGCCGATCAGTTGCATTGGGCCTGCTTATTCCCTGTTATTTGCTGGTAAGGGAGTCCTCATAGGGTGAGGATTCGTAACTGGCCGTGGATGGCTTGTACGAATACGAGTATGGAGAGCAGTACGAGTACTCGTACGCGTCGGGGTATGGGATGCTGTATACTATATAAAATACGGAGTACTCCGTAAAGATCCCATAAAATATGAGGTGCAGAACTCAGGCATGTCAGACCAGTTCGGATGCGCTGTGATCCGTGTTTGTCAGCAGTTGTTCCAGTCGTTTGTCAGCATTGTGTGTCAGCATGCTAGTCATGTGCGAATACGATACGCGTACGGAGTACTGTTGGCATGTGTCCTGTGCGAATACGATACTCGTACGGAGTGCTGTCAGCATGCCAATCATGTGCGAATACAATCCTCCGACTGTACGAGTATCGGCATTCACACCAATACTGTCAACAGTCAGTAGGCGCATTCTTGTCGGCTTTGTCTTGGTTGCTTCTAGTCTTATCTCATTCGTACTCACCAATCCGGAGAATCCTCCGTGCGTCTCGTCCGTGCATCTGTTTACCGCCTGACGTCTCCCTGCTTTCTGACCTGGTTCGGTGTTTCATGTGCCTCCTTACAACTTTGCCTGATAATTTAAGGAGTCAATCGGTATGGAGGAGTATATCAGGTGCACTATGTCTACGAGTACGGAGTACGGAGTACTCTACTCTGTACTCTGTACTCTGTACTATTCCTTCTCGTAGTGTTCGACTTAGTCATCGTCGCAATCGTCGTCGATTTTCACGTCCATCCTGAATCCATCCTGAATATACTACTCACTACTCCGTACTCGTATTCTCTACCTCTACTCCCCTCGTACCTCGGCCATCCACTCACTTGCCTGAACCGGGGATCATGCTTGCAAGCTCGTTTCACATTCATGCACCGGTGGCAAACTAGGTTGGGCACAAGGAAACACCCAATGATATGTGGCCCGTGCATGTTTGCACGTTTCACACCAGCTGCCGCCCGGCTTTAGTGCAGGGGTCGCCCAAGCGCCCAATGGCCAGCGACAAATCCCCCCCCCCTCCAGGCTCCTGTCAGCGTTTAATGCCCTGTAGTCCAGCGAATCACTAGCCATTTTCCAGCCATTCCCTAGCCATTCCCTAGCCATTCCCTAGCAAATCCCTAGCAAATCCTCTGTAAGATCCTCCCACCCCCGTCTTCAACTCTCCACAAACCCCCTTCACGACCGACCACCACCCAACCCACCCCCGTCGTCTCGCCCTCTTCAACACTTCTTTTGCTGCGTCGCTGGTGGGACGCCGCATCATCGGCTGCATTTCTGCACCTCCCACTGGCTTTCCGCCCGTGTAACGCCTCCCTTTCCTTGTTCTTCTCCTTGTTCTCTTCCCTGGCTCTTTTCCTTGTTCTCGTGTTCTCGTCTCTTTCTCGTCTTTTTCTCTTCACTTCTTTCACCCCGGCCCCCTCCTTCGACAACGGCGCCCTTCTCTTTCTTTATTCTCAGACGATTTCCGGGAGTACTGAGTACATCCCTCGTCAGTCTGCCGTCCTTCTGCCCCACCTCCTGGGTCCCCTAAATACTTCTACTGCCACCTCCTTCTTGAATACTTGAAACCCAGTGCGCCCACGCATTCCGTGCTTCCGTGCTTCTTCTCCCGACTTTTGTGTGCATGACACAAAGTGCGCACGCTGTCGCGTCGTCCTTGTCGTCGTCGTCGTCGTCGTTGTCGCTGCTACGAGTTACGAGTCTCCTTCGATCCGAATTTCAGTCCGCAGGCGGCAACGAATCGATCGGTTTCCATACGAACCCTAATATCTTACAAATCAGACAATTCAGACAAATCAGACAAATCGGGCAAATCACCTCAGTATGACGATGCTCGCCTCCAAGTCTCCCTTCCCTCCCTCTCTCGGCGGCCAGTCTTCCGCTCCCGCCCTCGTCTCCGCCGTTCCCCCCTCCGCCGTCCCCTATGCTCCCACCCGTCGTGCGCCCACTATGCCAGCTGCTGCCAGTCAGTCCTTTGCCAGCCCGACCGAGTCCGAGTTCTCCGACGGCGACAGTCCCGATGCCGTCAAGAACTGGGACGAGGATCGCGTCTGCGACTATTTGCGCTCCGTCAAGTGCGGCGAGTATGAGAAGATCTTCCGGAAAAATAACATCAACGGCGAGAACCTGCTCGAGATGGACAAGGATGTCCTCAAGGAAATGGGCATCGACAAGGTCGGCGACCGCGTTCGTCTCTTCCTCAGCATCAAGAAGCTGCGCACAAAGACTTATGCCAACCAGAAGAGACGCAACAACCGCGTAGGTTTTCTCGTCACCTCCCCTCAACAGCTGTTACTAATATCAATACAGGAATCCTTTGGTGGCCTCGACGCCCAATATGCTTCCTCTGGCTCGCCTCGCCCGCTCAACTCGGCTCGTGCTGCCATGCAGGTTGCCTCTGCCAACAAACGCTACTCGCGCCAGATCGATCTGTCTTCCATGGCCCTCGACAGCAAGTCGTCCAGACCGAACTCTCCCTTGAACAGCGCCGAACAGATCCGCTCTGCACGCAACAGATACCCTGCCACTGCACAGCAGCAACAACAGCAAGCCTATCAACCGAGCGCGGCAGCCAACACCACCACCCGTTTTCCCACGTCTCCGCCTGAACCCCAGACCGTCCGCCTGGCCAACGCACATACCCGGAACAACTCTAGCATGGACGGCTCACTAATGGCTGCTCTCCCGCAAAATCAAGACGTCATCCGTGTCATCTCTACCGGCGGTGTCACCAAGGTCGTCAAGATTGCCGACTGCAAGACTTGTGAGGAGGTCATGCGGGTCACGCTGCGAAAATTTGCTCTGCGCGAAGACCACGAACGGAACTATTGCTTCTGGGTCTTGGCCGGCGTCGATCCAGAGCCAAGCCAGTGCATCCGCCTCAGCGACACGGAGCTGTGGCGCATCATCAAAGACCAGAAGCGGCCCGAACGAAACCGCCTCATCCTGCGCCGCGTTCCGGCCGGCGAGCCGGGCAAGTCGGAGCTCGAGCGTGCTGCCGCCATTGCCATGGAGGAACTGCAGCAGACACACAACCAGAGTCTCATGTCCGTCGACAAGCGCAGTCAGCTCAAGGTGCAGAAGGTCTTGGGTGAGAGCTGGGACAACTTGCAACAACTGCCGGAGCCGCCGCTGTCGCCCGTGACGTACCAGGACCGTGAGCGCAATGTCAGCATTGCGGCACGTGACCTGGAACGTCCGGCACCGCCCGAGACGCCCCGGGCGCCCATCCGGCGGACGGGTGTGCTGCGGCAGTTTGGCGGTCTGCGGCCGCCCAGCGAACTGATTGCCTCGGATCTGACAACATACTTCCCTGATCACCCGCGTGAAGACATTGACCGGACGGCGCGGTTGTCGATGCGGCGGTCGGCGCGGCTGAGCAAGGTGAACAGTCGGTTGAGCGTGGCCAGCACGTTTAGCTTTGCGTCCAGCATTCAGGATGCGCCGCCTATTCCGACGATTGCCGACAGCTGGCTGAACGCAACGAGCCAGCTGGCCAAGGTGCAGCCGCGCGACACCCGCAGCATCGGCCGCGTGCCGCATGCGTACCGCGACTCCGTGGCGTCGTCTATGTTGGACACGCTGCAGGAGGAGCAGTCGCCGATGGAGCCGAACCGCAAGTCGTACGTGTCGTATGCCGACAGCGGGTCGGATTCGGCGGCTGTCAGCGTGACCGATCCCGAGGGCAACCCGGTGCGGCACAGCTATTTTGACGACGTCAGCGGGGCAACGACGTCGGGCTCGAGCTCGCTCAAGGAGGTCAGCCAGGCGCTGGACGAAGACGGCGAGGGGGCCGACGAAGACCTGCAGAGTTTCCTGGCGGGTGACTCGTGGGACGAGAGCAAGTGGATGAAGGGCGCGCTGATCGGGTCCGGTTCGTTTGGCTGCGTGTACCTGGCGCTGCATGCGGTGACGGGCGAGCTGCTGGCAGTCAAGCAGGTCGAGATGCCGTCGCCGGGAGCCAACAGTCAGACGGATGCGCGCAAGAAGAGCATGATCGAGGCTCTGAAGCGGGAGATTGGGCTGCTGCGGGACCTGCGACACCCAAACATTGTGCAATATCTGGGCTGCGGCTCGTCGGCGGAGTACCTCAACATTTTCCTCGAGTACGTGGCCGGTGGCTCTGTGCAGACGATGCTCAACTCGTACGGAGCACTGCCGGAGCCGTTGGTGCGCAGTTTTGTGCGGCAGATCCTGCACGGACTGTCATACCTGCATAACCGGGACATTATCCACCGGGACATCAAAGGGGCGAACATTCTGGTGGACAACAAGGGGACGATCAAGATTTCGGATTTCGGCATCTCCAAGAAGCTCGAGGCGACCAATATCTTGAATGGAGCCAACAACAACAAGCACCGGCCGTCTCTGCAGGGATCTGTCTTTTGGATGGCGCCCGAAGTGGTCAAGCAGACGAGCTACACGCGCAAGGCCGACATCTGGTCGCTGGGCTGCTTGGTGGTGGAGATGATGACAGGGACGCACCCGTTTCCCGACTGCACGCAGCTGCAGGCCATCTTCAAGATTGGTGGCAGCAAGGCATCGCCGACGATTCCCGAACACGCGAGTGCCGAGGGCAAGCTGTTTCTGACACAGACGTTTGAGATTGACCACAATAAGCGGCCCAGTGCTGACGACCTGCTGGCCAGCCCGTTCCTGACGCCTATCACTTAGGGGGGAAATGGGTACTATTATTTTATGATCACTGGGACGAGACATGAAACCAAGGAGGGTCCTCATCAGCATCAGTGGGGAGTTGGAGTCGGATCTACACTTGACGCGTGTACGGAATACGCACACACACGTACACATTCTATATTTGAGACATAAGAACGATTATGAGTGGAGGTGGTCCGGGTATTAATGGAAACGGGAGATTCGTCTTTTGAGCGGGTAGAAATCAAGCGTGCATTTCATGAAATAAAGGATCTAAGAAGAAATCTAGACGAATCTCGAAACGCTATATGCTCAAGTCATGTGATAGAAACCATGCCAAACGCCAAATCGCTGATGCAGAATGCAAGAAAACAAGAAAACAAGAACAAGAAAAGCAAACTCAAAAAGGCAGAGTACTCCAAATCAAACTGCAAATATACCCGCCAACAGAGATGATGCCACGGCCAACAGAGCCAACAATGTCGGTGCCTGACGGGCGATCTGCGCAGTGCCGGCACTGGAGACGCCGCTGTTGGACAGACCGGTGGCCGAGACGGCGTCGGCCACGGCCGTGGCATCGGGTACGCCGCTGGCGCCGCTGGCAATCTCGACCACGCTCGTCGAAGTTGTGTTGAACACGGTCTGTGCCAGCGAGATCTCGTTGTTGTCCAGGTCGTAGACCACATAGGCCGAACGCAGAAACGTGTCACCCAGGACGTTGGTGCTCGTGCCGGCTGCAGCAATGCCAAACAGACAGGCGTCCTCGCCGTTGCTGAGCTTGGGCCGCTGCCCGTTCGAGCCGAGAATGTCGAGCACCAGCTCGTCCATGGCCACGACGATGGTGGGTGCCGAGAAAGTGAAGACGAGGCTCGTATCATTGTCGGCCAGCGCGCACGCTACATAGGCCACGCCCTCGTCCGCGTCGTAGACAGCACCAACATCGTCAAAAATGGTTGCCGCCATGGCGTCGGGCAGATATGTCAGCGAAGAGCCCGAGTCCAGCAGGACGGCAGTAGCGAGGTCGCTGCCGATGACGCTGTTGCCGAAGGTGAGGCCCGTCAGTGTGATGAGGAACTCGGAGAAACCACCATTGACCGATTGCACGGCCAGCGTCTGCAGCTCGCCCGAGTACTGGGAGGTGTCGACGCCGCCAAACAAGATGCTGCCGGTGCTGGCGTCGAGGTCGTTGAGCCACAGACTGTAGGCATTGCTGGCAATGGTGCCGTCGGCGGCCAGCTGGGACGGCAGGTTCTTGTAGGCAGCCTTGTCGGCACGGCTGACCTGGACCTCATTGCTCTCGTAGCCGATGCCCAGGATCCCTTCGGACGAAGTGCTGTTGTAGCCGATGCCGAACTGCAGCTGTGACAGCGTGGTGCTGCCGATGGTGATGGTGTCGGTCACATAGTCACCGCTGGCACCGGAGCCGTCGACGTAAGAGATGTCAAAGTAGCTGCCAACGTAGTCATAGGTCGACGAGGCGTTGGCATTGTAGGTGCCAGCCCAGGAACAAGGGTTGCTCTTCTTCTGGCACAGCGTTGAGCTCGGGGTGTTGACCCAGAGATCACTGCTGCCGGTGTCGAGGTGCAGCCGCAGCGACTGAGCTGGGGTGCCCAGAGTTGCGTTGATAAAGTAGAGTGTCTCCTCATTGTCGAGACTGGCCGTCACCGCCCCGCGGCGCCGGATACGGTCTCGCTTGACGGGATCTGACACCTGTTTCCGTTCGGTGGTCATGCTGACGACCCGGGGTGTTGTATCTTGACGTTTCTGCAGGACCAGCCCGGCGACAGGGGCTGACAAGAGCGAGGCCACCAGGACCAATGCTTGGAGGGATGATTTCATTTTGGCGGAGCCTCACGGAGGCGGAACAAAATAGGATACGAAGAGAAGACGAAGAGAGGAGGAAGACGAGGAAGACGAGAAGATGAGAAGATGAGAAGACGAGAAGACAAAGACAAGATGAAGACGACGAAGACGAAGACAAAAACAAAAACAAAGATGCAAGATACAGACATACAAACACACACGATCTAGCCCAGAAAGTGGGCAGGACGAGGGTTTTGGTCCCTGACGATGTCCATGCACCGGATCCGCAGACTGGTGGGTGCCTGTTGGGAAGATGAATGTGGGGAGACCGGGGGGGTAAGGATGGACACGAAGAGAGCCTCAGAATATGGCAGCAGAGATGCAGAGAGACACAAAAAGAACTGCAGCTTGCCCACAAAACTGAAGCCAAACGGGCCAAGGGTGGGCCATCCTGACCAAATACTGGCCTCTGCGACAGTCAGTGTGAGGGAAGGAGTACGGAATATCGCAAAAGAAGCTCCGCACGGCCCGGCAGAGAGGCTGGAGGGCCAAGACCCGTGTGGAGTCCCCCTGTGGCTAGGCTCATGGCGACCACGATCCCGGTGGTCACCTTTGGTCACCCTTGGTGACCACTTTTCTTGGCTCTGCATCTGGCCTTTTTTTTTGCAGACGCGTCAACGTTTCGCAAAATACTTGACTGCCCGTTTCGCAAAGGCCAAGAGACAGAGTCTGTTGACGAAGTGAACCTCTGACGACTGAACTTGGCAGCACTGAAACTGGTTAGAAAAGCTCGAACCCCTGGTTCATCACCCCTGTCAAGATTCTGACCTGACACACGGCGGCCAGACTTTTATGCACCTCTCGACTGAACAGCCACGCTCGCTGTGTCGGATGGCTGTTCCACAGGTGCACGATGCTGTGCTGTGTTGGCTGTTCTATATATAGCATATTATAGCAAATAGCAAATTTCAGACTGCCGCCGGCGTCGAGTTGACCCGATTGGTTGTACAGAGTAATACAGAGTAATACAAGAGTACTCCATGATATTTGCTGACTAACCACGACCTCTCCTGTTCGTATACAGAGTATAAACAACTTGTCCGCCTTTCTGATACATCTCTGTCCACCGCCTTTCCTTCTCCACTCACAACGCCCATTCGTTGTCTTCGTCTGGTCGAATAAATGGCTCGTCGATCTTCTTGATGGCAAATTCACTGCACAATATACTGTAAAGCGGTCAGCATCAATAAGTTAGGAGTAGCAACAGTTAGCAACAGCCAGCAGCTGCCTGTACTCTAGTACTCACCAAGCTGACGCCACTAGAGCGTCCAACTCCGCTACCATGGCATCCTTCTTTGCTCCGCTCACAAATCCTTTCGTAATGTGCACCTGCAGCTCTTTGATCTTCTTGCTTGCCGCCACACTCGACTGCTCCAGCACTCGTCGTCCCAGACAGTCTGAGTGGAACGCATGCTGGCACGGAAACACAAAAAATTGCCGGCTCAGCAGCGGCAGCCCGCACACCGAACACTTCTCTCCCGGCTCCACAATCGCATACCGGTGGTCCAGTGCCGCAATGTCGCCTTTGATGTTGGCTGCCGTCTGCGTGCTCTCATCCATCTCCTTCTTCAGCCCGTCAATCTCTCGACTGTAGTCTTCCAGTGCCGCACAAATCTCTTCCTTGAAGTCGTCAATCACCACAAAATCTGGGAAGAACGGAATCAGGTCTTCGATCTTCAACAGATCGCACCGCTTCAGAAACTCAATCGCCGTCTTGATGCTGCCGTTGCTCGACTGCTGCGAGATCACCTTGCGTGCCACCGCCAGCCACAGCCGCTTCCGCAGCGCCGTGTTGCCCATCGGCCGGTCTGCCACCACCGCCGCCAGCTCAATCGCATTGTGCGACAGCGCCAGGTCCACCGCTTGCACGTACTGTCCCATGCTTGTATAGATGTGCACGCACGACAGCACCCGTCGGTGCTGGATGCACAGCCGCAGCGCAAAGTCGGCATCATACCGCGGCTCCTCCCCCTGTGACTCTAGATACGACAGCAGTGCCGTCTCGTCGCTCGACGGATGCGATGCATAGATCGCCACCATCGTGTCGTGCACCGCCGCGTCCGCTGAGTGTAGCTGGCCCACCACGTACTGCAGGTACCGGATTGCCTGGTTCTGCGCCAACGGTCCATCGTAGTGCTCATCGTACTCCAGCAACGCCGGAATCATGCTGCGTGGCTTGATGTTGTTTGCCTGCCGCATCAGCAGATCTACCAGGTCCCGCGCCACATGCGTCATGAGCACGCTGCTGTACCGGTAAAACGCCTCCGCGTCCGTCTGTCGCTTCAACACGTCCAGCGCCTCCGTCCACTTCTCCCGCTGCACCCAGTACGACAGCACGTAGTGGTAGTCGTTGATGGCATTGGCAAAGAAGAGCAGCTCCTCCTCTCGCCCATGGCTGCTGATGATGTCGTACACCGTCTTGCGGTCCAGATCCGCCTTGCTCTTCACAATAAACGCCTGGAACTCGTCTCGCACCCCCCGCAGCTCGTCGCCTGTCTTGGGCGCATCACCTGCCGCAGACGCCTCTGCCCGTGTGCTGATCGCGTCGTCCAGCGAGTTCAGCTTCGCCATGAAGATCTCCACGAGCCAGCTGGCAATCATCACCCGCTGCATCACGCCCGCCTTCTTGTACGTCCCCAGCTTCGTCAGCAGGTACTTGCGCAGCGCATCCGGCTGGTTCCGATCAATCAGTGCCAGCGCTACTTCTTCAAACGGCTTGCTGCTCTTGCCATACACTCCCGCCGCCTCGTCAAACAGTCCTCGCCCCATCAGATAGTCACCCGACGCCGTGGCCACGGCATCCCGCTGCACCGGATTGTGCGCATACTGCATCGCCGCGTCAAACTGTTGCAGCTGGAGCATGATCTTCCATATGTCACGGTCCTCATCCCGTACAACGACCTCAAAGATCTCCTGGGACGTGAACAGCCAGAACGTGCTCTTTTGCAGGTCCACACACAATGCGATCGCCTTGTCTCCCTGGTCTAGGAGGGGCTGGTCAAAGACAACCGATCCCGTCAGCCGGTTGTTGGCCACAACACGGCTGCCCATGATGCTGATCACATGCCATTGCGTCAAGGCAATCGCTTCAATCGGCTCGGCGCCGCCCCGTCTCCGCGTCCAGCTAGACGGCTCCGTCGTAGAGGGTGCCAACTGCGCCTTGGCAATCAGTTTTGACTCTGCAAACACCTTCGTGCCCAGCTCGGGCTTGGGCGGCGTCATCAGCAGCTTTCCGTGGTAGATGCCCTGCGGCGACAGCCACGCAAACGCACGGTCGGGACTGGCTTCCTCATATGGCCTGCTGGTATCGGGGTCCGGTGAAACAACAAGAGACGAGGGAGCTAGCGAAGACGACGAGGGTGACGACGGGTTTGTAGCAGCCGAAGATGCGGTGCCGGGAGGAGAGGATATGTCGTACACGACGGGCTGCTCCGTATCAAACAGCTTGGTATAGATGGAGGCGCCGCCTTCCTGCGCGCGGCCCACCTTGCCGGTCCAATGCAGCAGCCGCGTCGGCGTGCTGGCGAGAACACGGCGGAACTGGTCTGTCCGAGCCGGCAGGGCATCGACCCAGAGGCCGGTGACGGGTCCATCGGGAAGGTGTGCCAGGTTCTTTAGGTACTTGTCTTCTTTGCGGTAGAACTCGGTCGAGGTCTCGAGGTAGGTCTCGTAAATGTTGCCATCAGCAGCACCAACGAGGATCTCTCGGGTAGACGACGTCGGCAGCGACGGGTTCCAGGCGATGCTCTGTACGGGAACGCCACGTAGACGTGCCAGAGGACGTGGTTGGCGTGACTGGGAGTGGAGGTAGTAGCTTTCGCCGAGGGCCGTACAGACGATCAAATGGGAGGCTGTTGGGTCCAGAAACATGCGCTGAATGACGCCGATTTCCGAGGGGCGTTTCGGGAGGTCGATGTCTGGCATGGTCAGCGACAAAACGAGAGACACGAAACAAGCTGCACTTACCATCGATATCCTCGGGCCGGTTCAGATCGATGCGCAGGATGCGACCGTTGGAGAGGGCGAGGACGAGAACGTTGTTGGCCACCTGAGCGGCGACAAAAGAGGCGGCAATCGAGAACTGAAGCTGCACGCGCTGGACGTCAAAAATAGGCAAAGAATCATCGTCCGCAAGGCCTGCGGCGGCCGCAAAGCCGCTCGAGGGGTCCAGAGCCATTGCTGTCGCGGGATTACATGGCCGTTGGCCTGAGTTGAAGCACGAGTGTCGGGATCGAGAGCTTTAGACGTAAGCTCGGCTTATGTAAGGGATTACAGAGCAAGCGGTGAGATGGGTTTGCTGAATAAGCACTGGAGCAGAGGCGTGCTGACTAATCCATTTACGAGTTGGAGCAAGATTACTCCGTACGATGGCCTAATATGTCTTACGAGTATTACGCTGTAGGTCATATTCCTCGTTTTCCACTATGCAAATGAACGGCTTTTACTACCACCAACCATGTCTAGGCACACAAAATATGATGAACGGGTATCTATACACCAAATAGATGCATCGTGTGGAATGGGAACCCCCCCTCCCTTCCACTGAAATATAAACGGATGAAAAAGAGAAAACCCAAAAAGATCCCCAAAACGAAAGATAACAGGCGCATGTATACCTGTCAGATATGAAAAGAGTGCTCCTCGACATGAACGGAAGGAAGGCAAAAACACTCCTGAATAAAGCAATATTTCAACCCTTCTATGCAATCGAAGGAATTCCGCTCGCAAACATGCAAGACATAAGGAGGGGTGGTGAGATGGAGTAAATGATGAGGAGTGGAATTAGCCGTGAATCGTGCTCTCGTCGCCGCTCTCGTCTTCTGGAGCAGAATGCCCGTTTCGGTACGGGACATCCACTGTATTCCGAGGCTGCTCGGTCCCTGGGCCGGGTTTTTGTGCTGTCACCACGCGCAGGTAGACCTTGATGACGTTATCAGGATTGGAACTGAGGGCATGGGTCTTGATCTCATCGCAGACATGATCGCAGAGCTCCAAGACCCGGGCGGGCTCCCAGCCCAGGTATTTTGTCAGCAGGCGCAGCGCTGACGCCTCGACCATGTGCAGACAGGAGATGAGCCACAGCTTGCCGACAGAATTGTTGAGTGGGTCAATCGGGATGCTGTGCTCGGACACATTGACGTTGACAAAGCCGGCCCGCTGGAACATGTCTGGGTCCATGTGGAAAGTGCCGCGACGACGGCCGGCACGAGTCGATGCTTCGAGGAGGGCCTGGGCGACGACGTGGATCTGGGCGTCGGGAGGGAAGCAGTTGAAGAAGGAGGTGGGACCGGACGCATGGTCGTGGAAATCGATGACTTCAATATACCCGCCTGGTCTCAAGCACGCAAAGGCTTGTCGGTATACAAAGTCCCAGTCGGCAATGGCACCGGCCATTTCTCGCAAGTGGACCAGATCCACGGTGTCATTGGGCCGCATCCATTCGATCTGCAGACGTTAGAGGATTGAAACGACAGCAAACTTACTCCGTACAGAGTACTCCGTAAACGAAACCACTCACTTCGCAGTCATCCACCTCGAAAAACACATTGTGTGGGACAGCCGTGGGCTGGATGGCGGAAATGTCGACACCAACAACCTCGCACGAGGGGTACTGCTCGCCAATGCTAATGGCCCACTCGCCCGTGCCCGTGCCAACATCCAGAATATACTGTGGGTTGTCGAGGGGCACAGTCGTCAGCTCGAAATTAAAGACGTTCAGAAAGACCTGGTGGGCAACGCGCAGGCGATCCTGTTCGAGGTCGTCGTTCGGGAAGAAGTAGTCGCCGCAATACCGACGGCCGTTTTCAAAGTTGTAGTCCAGGTCGTCGACGTAGAGCGATCGTGAAGAGGAGTTTCTACTAGAGGTCAGCTGAGCTAGTCTGCCACTGTATCTTACACTGTCCAGCGCACACCTACATTGTCATGGCATCGAAACGCTCTGTCCGGTAGCGGGAGAGCATGTCGGGATAGCGGCTCGGGGCATAGATCGATTCGTTGCCGTCATCGTTGTAAACGTCTTCATCTTCGTCGTCATCGTCCACCTCAAGCGTTTCCTCGGTTACGCCGCCGGGGGTAAGATGGGGCATGGCCTCGTCTTCCTCGGCGTTGTGCCGCGGCGGTGGCGGCGAGGTGCTGCCAAAGCGAGCATCGAGAGTGTGTCTCCCAAAGGGAGGAGGGGTAGTGGTGCCGTTAGCAAAGGAAACTCCATTTTGTGATGGTTTCGGGGAGCTTGGGTGTGAGCTATTTCCAACAGCTCGGGGCTCTCCAGTGCCGAGTTCGGCGGTGCGTCGATCTGCGCGAGCTGCTCTGTTGCCGGACATGTCTGTGTCCCGGCTCGTGGCAGCAGCGCTCTGTGTCCTGGGCCTCATTCACAAAGGTTGCACGTTCCTTGGTAGCCGTCCGAGGGTTGTTGTGGGCGCATGGCCATCCCCAGATGCGGTGGGCGGGCAATGACAGGGTCCCCGAGGGGGTTGCGGCGCAAAGGCCAACGGTAAAAGATAAAAGGTAAAAGGTAAAAAGAGATCGAGATAGGGCACAGCAGCAAAAGATATGGGTAGAAACGCCACAAAGGAAGAGAAAAGACTCGTAAAAAGACTCGTAAAAAGACAGCCAAAAGACGGTTACTCCGTAAAAGGAAAAAGCAGATAAAGAGAGACGTGGATGGGGGGAAGGGAGGGAAAAATACGAGGGGGGAGGCCCGTTGTACTCGGAAAAGTCGTTCAGGGGAGAAGTGGAAGAGCCCGAAGTGGCTTTACCAGATCCAGCACACGGCAATAATAAGATGCAACAGAATCGGCAGAGAACATGGGGTAGGCCCCAGACGAAGACTCGTATCTAACAGGTTCGACAGAATGGCCGGATACGCAACCGGGGCAGGAAAGGTATTCCGCAGCATTGGCAAGTGGGATTACTGATTATGGAGTACTCCGTACTGGACGGAGTACACAGTAGGACAGTACTGGTAGAACGAGGATCAAGCTCCGCGGTATAAGGAGCTTGGCTGGGATGTCGTGGACGGGGATTTCCAGACTGGTTAATACTCGTACGGTGCTATGGCACCTCGTACAGCCCGTACAGTCCGTACCGCCCAGTAATTGGGCCGCGCTGTACGGAATAACTCACAGGGACCCACTGCCAGCGGACAGCGCCCCTTGGAGGTGGATGATTTCCCGGTAGTGTGCTGGGGAGCCGCTAGTGAACGAAAGGGAATAGCCATGTTGGGGGGGGGGGGGGGGGGGGGGGGGGGGGGGGGGGGGGGGGGGGGGGGGGGGACGAAGTACAGGGAAGCGATGGATGCCCATGGATGGCATGGGTGCCATGAGTGCCATGGGTAAAATGCCATGGGTGCCATGGATTCGGGGGAACACTTGCCGTGAGAACAGAGACCTACCCTGTAGAAAATGGATGCTTGAACGTTCTGTTAGGGGCCTGACGCTGGGCAATCCTAGGCGACCCTAAGGACCCTACGAGTACTCCGTATTCTCCAGGCGGCCCCTTCCCTACTGGCCGGCCACTACGCTGGGCCGCCCCTAAATGCGCTGCAAACTGCGCTGCAAATGCACTGTAACCGCACTGCAGCCAGGCCGTGTCTTCCCAAGCTGCCGGCATCTCCCCAGCGAATCACCGCCCATGCCGTACCCACTTCACGTCTGGACCACCGACGCACGCCGCAGGGACACGACAGACAGGCTCCGTACTATCTATCATAGTATATGGTTGCTGCAGAGGCGCTGCAGAGGTGGTGCACCGTGCTGCAAGCTTGCGACACCCGGCATCCAGGATGCAGGCATGCTCGTACAGCGCCCATACAGAGTACAGGGTACGGAGTACGGAGTACAGCATTCTCGTATGACGCCGAAGCCGGCCTCTGCTGAAGAGTTGTCTTCCGTAGGGGTGGCTATTGGAAGTGCTCATTGCCTAGGCATAAAGTAATTAGGAGAATCCCTGGGCAGTCAGAGAAATCCATATTTTCAGCCAATCAAAATTCCGGAATATAGCCGTGTAGCCAATCCGAATCTACACCACTACGAGTACGGATACTCGTAGCAAAATGGCATGTGCCCACCTCTGTATGGAGTTCCGTGCAGCCGTCGAGTACTCCGTACTCTTAGAAGGAATCCTGCGACCTCTGCCGACTTCAGCTGGCTCGTTTGCCATTTAGCAGCGGAATAAGCACGGTGCTGGCGGGGCCGCCAAAAGATGCAAGAAAGTTGGTTGTACTCACAATCAGAAGGATCCTGCTTAAATAGGTGCATGGGCCCACCCAATCAGGTCCTATGAAATGATAGTCACGTGTTAATGACAGTGCGCCTGACAGCACGCCCGCCCTACATTCAAGTTCTCACTCGTACAGGTTACGATTGCCAACCAATCAAAAATCTACTCAAGACTCGAAAAAGCAAAATTGTCACACTTCCCGGAGAGACAACACACACAGCTGCGGCCCGCCTGACAACCCAGTGCCACGGAAAGAGGGATGTCTAAAAACACCCACCAGGTTGGGTCTCGTCCAACGAACCGCCCCCTTGTTCGCCCCTCCCTACGCAACTCGTAATACATTCGTATGAACAAGCATGTGCTCACCGCCGTCGTCCCTGCACTATGCAACGTGGCCGTCTTTCCGTGGCCGTGGTTCTGGCAAGCTGAACACAAAGAACAAAGAACAAAGAAAGAGTGAAAAAAAAAGGAAAAATCTGCTTAAAACAGGAAAATCGCGAAGCCAAATTCTAGGACAAAGAACATACAGTACATTTGTCTAAATCCTGCATAACTATCCAGAAAAGCCGAGAAAAGAAAATACTCCTCTCTTGACCAAAAAAGCTCCCGAAGTCTTGCCGAGTTCCAATTTCCTCCAAAGTCGTCGAGTCGTTCCCCAAATCCCGTGTAAGACGGCATTGGCTGGCAAAGGGCACGCGGCAAAGCGGCAGAAGGCCTCCCGTCACCAGGATGGCGGCTGTCTGTCCACTACCCGTGCCGAAAGTGCTACCTGGCCCACCCGCACTCTCACTACTCCCCGTACAGAGTAAGATACGGAAGTATGGAGTACTCGTACTGCTCTCCCCTCGTGCCAATCAATACATGCCCCGACCCCAGTCTTACTCCGTACACGAGCAAAAAAACAAAAAAGAACAAGCAGTGCACGGTCTCGGTCCCGCCTCTTTTAAGCGTGCTTCCCAGCAACGCCGTTCGTGTTCTTCTGACCCTCGTGGGGCTGAGGGGTGTCGCTGACCGGCTCCCGGTCGGACATGACCAACCGGTCGACGACGAGCGGGAAGGGACTGAGCACCTTGCTGATGTTTCCCCACCACTGCTCACCAAACTTGCGGTACCAGTCGACAGTGATCTTGAGACCGTCGGCAAAGGACGTCTTCTGCTCCCAGCCAAGCTGTCGCAGCTTGGTACCGTCAACAGCGTAGCGGTGGTCGTTGAATGGCCGGTCGTGGGTGTACTTGACCCACTTCTTGAACTCCTCAGGGGTATCGTGCTTGATCCCGAGCTCTGTCAGGAGATGGCTACACAGGTCGAGGTTGGAGATCTCGTCGTACGAGCCGACGTTGTAGATCTGGCCGATTTCGCCCTTGTGCAGGATGGTGTCGAAGGCGTCTGCTGCGTCACCAGCGAACAGGTATCTCCGAGTAGGGCTGCCGTCGCCGTGGAGCACAACGGGCTCGCCGCGGTTCAGCAGGCAGGAGAACTTGGGAATGACCTCTGGACAATTAGCACGTGCAAGAGTGGGAGTAGAAGAGTAGAAAAGAAAGGGAAAAAAGACGTACTCTCTGGGTACTGGTGGGGTCCGTAGACGTTGTTGCTGCGCACAATGATGACGGGCAGCTTAAAGCTCTTCTGGTACGAGTGCACCAGCATCTCAGCAGCCGCCTTGCTGGCCGCATACGGGTTGGTGGGTGCGAGGATGCTGGTCTCGAGCAGATCGTCGTCGTCATCCTTCACCTCACCGTAAACCTCGTCGGTGGAGATGTGGATGAAGCGCTTGATGCCGACCTTCTTGGCACTCTCCAGCAGCACGTGGGTGCCGTAGACGTTGGTGTGGGTGAACCCGTAGGAGTTGCCAAAGCTCAAGTCGACGTGCGACTGAGCGGCAAAGTGGAAAATGGTGTCAATGTTGTAGCGCTCCAGGCAGTCGACCACCTCGGACGGGTTTGTGATATCGCCCTGGTAAAAGGTGAAGTTGCGCTTGTCGTTCAACGCACGGGTGTTGTTGAGCGACGAGCAGTAGTCCAACTTGTCAAAAGAGACAATGTTGTAGGCGTGCGGGTACGTGAGGGTGAGGTGGCGCACGAGCCAGCAAGCACTGGGCGTGTTAACACACAGATCTCACAGATGGTGGAGGAGAGAGTCGGAGCCGAAGCTGAGGCCGAAGCTGCGGGCGAAGCTCCACTGGGAACTCTGGAAACTCTGGAAACGCGAGAAATACTCACATGAAGCCGGCACCACCGGTGATCATGATGTTCTTGACATCCGGAAGCGTCTCATACTTGGTGCTGCCAATCAGCACCGGAGCGTCCTGCCAGACGCCAAACTCCTCAAAGAAGTTGCGACGACGAGAGCCTGAAGAAGCGGTGAGAGTCAGCCAAAGGCGGGGGAAAAGAAGAGGGGAGACGAAAGAAAGATGGGACGAGCGGATTGTGGATAGCTGGCGAGGCGGGCGAGCTGGGCGAGCTTGTTGGGAGAGAGAGAGAGAGAGATAAGAGGATTGCTTACCATCGGGGCTGTTGGTAGATGTGGAAGCCATGGGAATGTATGTGTGGTTTTGAAGCCTACGATAAGTTCTAAAGAGGAAGAGAAAAAGAGCAACTTCGTGCTACGACGCAGAAGAATGGATCAAGGAAGGAACGAGCGACTGGAGAGTTGGAAGGAAGTTACAATGGACAAAAAGGCGGGGGGCAAGTCGAATTTTGTCGGTGAGTTGTCAGGGAAAGTGGGGAGGGGGAAGGAAGTCGCGTCAGGCACGGTTGTTGGTATCTGGCCTTTAATGACAGATATACTAGTCGTATTTCAAGGGATGGCTGCTGCACATAGTATATAGTACGGAATACGGAGTACTTCCCAAAGTACGGAGTACTCTGGCCACTGACCACGGGTAAGATACGGAGTACGAGTACGAGTTACGAGGGGGCATTTGCACAGGGTGAGACAAATTCAGACGAGATGTCTGGCGAGCGACATGCTGCAAGGGGGGGGGGGGGGTGGGAAAAGGGGGCCGCATGCAGAATTGACGTCTTTTTTTTTTTGCCTTCTTTTTTATTTTTCTTCTGCGCAGTCCTTTTTACCCTTTTACCCTTTCATGCCAACAGACAGGACGAGAAGGCATGTTCAGTGATCGGCGAGGGGCAAATGTGATAACTAGAGTGGAAGCTAATCTCAAGTGGAAATTCGTCAGAGCGGCGTCACGAAAATCCATCTTGAGTTGCGAGGACTCCTCCCTCTCCGGGACAAGGCTGAAAGGGGGGTCCTGACCAGTCGTAAGATAACGAGTACGGGAGCATGCAGCATGGAGTATGGAGTGCAGAACATGGAGCACGGAGTCACACGTTGTATGGAGACAAGCACTTCTTCCGATGGGCAGTGAAATTAGGACTGTGGCGCATTGCTGATGAGTACGAATACCCTGTACTCGTAGTGTGAGTAGTGTGAGTACGTGCGAGTACGTACTGGGAATTTACACTTTACGAGGCCCTACTAGCCATGCGTCCGGCCGCCACGGGCCTACCGTCAAAGGGAGGCTCAGCTCTACTATATAGTATATCATAGTATATACGCCATGCCAAGGACGCGGTGCGCCAACGACGCACAGAGTAGCCAGCGTAGCCAGAGAAGCGCGTGTGAACCTGAGAAATTGCGTCGTGCACCCGCCGCTATGTCGTAGACGATCGCCATTGTTTCTGCGTCCTGCCGCCGATCGTGGTCCGTACGAGGGAAACGCGCAAGGGATTTCGGCCTGTTCGGACGGCTTCTTCAAACTTGGCTCAACCAAGAAATCAAGCCCGGTCGTCCCAGGATTTCAGCCAATCACTACTCACGAAATCAACACTGGGTAAGGAACACGGGGCAGGATCACTAAGCAGCTCTTACGAGTACGAGTCTTTTGTACTGCAGGAGTACAAGAGCCGTCTCTCTTACTCATTTCCAACGGCTCGTTCAACGAATACGAGTCAGCCGGCGAAACGACCTCGTATCGTCTTTCGTACTCGTATTGTCTTCGTGTCGTCCTCGTGTTGTCGTCCTCGTGTCGTCCTCATCCTCGTACTCGTACTCGTAATAGACGACTAGGTCTTTTGTCTCCATGCATGCTGCGTGCTCACCACGCCTTAATCCTTCGTCCGCGCCCCCCCTCCGACCCGTATTCAATTTCGGCCCTGCTAAACAACCCTGGTTGCCCGCCCCTATTTGCTTCTTCCCTTTGCCCCAAAACAGTTAGCATGCCACCTGTGGTCTGGAAGGCCCCCTTCTGAGACTTCCCGTGGGTCGTAAACCCTGTAAGAGTTTCTCGGCTCGTACTCGTATCATCATGATCTGCCCTGGTGTCGTCTTACGTCAGGACGCATCGCTATTTGTAGAACTCGAGAGACAAAAGGCCAGATAAGATACCAAATACGGTGACACGGCGCCCGCGTACGACGACAGCTGCGACAGGTCTGTGCATGAGACGCGAAATGCCAGACTTTGTCTCCTCCCCCTTACGCATGCCATTGTTTAGACTGGCTGTCATGCCCTGGCCGCCGCCCTTTCGGTGAGACAGGCCATATTCTGCTCGTCGTCATCATTAGACTGGAACCAGCCTGTCGTGCCAACTTTTTGTGTGTGTGCCCGTGGTGGTGGACACTTGGCGTGAATAAATTAAAAAATTAAAAAATTAAACAAAGATTATGGAGTAAACCAGAAAAAAAGAAAAATTAAAAGAAAAATTAAAAGAAAAGATTATTAAAAAAGATTATTAAAAAAAAAAGAAGCAAAAAAGACATTCTGGCGTACGAAGCGCTCGTAAAAAGGGGTGGGAATAAAGAATGATTATGGACTACGGACTACAAACGGACAATACAGGGCAATAGGGGTGGAATCGAAGCAGGCTAGCCTGGTGATGGTGCTGACGCAAGGACTAGCAAACGTCCCAAACCCCCTCTACAGGGGCTGCACCCGCCTTTTACAGCGCTACACTTGCCCTGAAGGGATGGCACGCGTTTTCTTAGTGTCGCATGTTAGCCGACTACTCCGTACTCGTCGTATCTTACGCAAAGACGAACAAGCCAGCCGCCAAGCCGGTTTAAGGCTGCACGCTACGTCCGTACTCCTGCGACTTGTACTCGTAATACTCCGTACCATTTTTACCTTTCAGCAGCGGCCTCTCCATTCTTCGAGACAACTTGCATCCTACCATTGCCTTCTTCTTTCTTGCTTGCTACTTCGTCCAACTCGAAGCTTTCTAGGCATTGGCACGGCCTTTGTTTTCTTCTATTTTCTTCTCTTTATTCTTCTCTTTTTTTTGCTTCTATTCAAAGCCGATCTCTTTCTTCCCTTTCGTACTTTTGTGTTTCGATACACACTATTCTTACGAGTACGCTTGCTGCCACGTTGTCACGTCACGGTGCCACCGCCGCTTGCCGCCTTTCCGCCCTTCCGCCTTCCGTCATCGTTGTCGCCGCCACTGCTGCTGCCGCCGTCATGCCTTCCGACACCGATCATGCCGAGGGCTCCGTCTCCGGCTCTGCTTCCTTTGCGGACGTTGAGAAGCGCGCTGCCGAGAACGAGAAGCTCGCCCGGATAGACCGACACTCGGACGAACACCAGAATGAATTCAAACCTGCCGAAGAACTCGAGATCGGCGACGATCGCGAGGACGAGGAGCTGCTGCCCCAGCAGAACGAGAAGCCAGAGCCCCCAAAGAGCACCATCGTGGGCACTCTTCTGTGGACCAGCGTCAACACGCTGGCCACCATTGGCATCGTGAGTTTGGTCGATGCCGACGCATCCGCTGCACCCTGGCTGTTCCTGGCCGTTCCTGGCTGTTCCAGGCTACCCGACTAACACATCGCCTCTCCCTCTCCAGGTCTTCACCAACAAAGCCATCTTCTCGGACCCGTCTCTGAAGCTCGTCCAGCTCACCTTTGCTTGCTTCCACTTCACCGTGACATGGTTTACCCTCTACATCCTGTCGCGCCCAAAATTCAACTTCTTCCTTCCACGCCGCGCCGCCGTCACCGAGATCCTCCCCCTCTCGGTGGCCATGTGCCTCAACGTTATCCTACCCAACCTGTCCCTGGCCTTTTCGAGTGTCACCTTTTACCAGGTGGCCCGTATTCTTCTCACCCCTACCGTCGCCGCCATGAACTTTATTCTCTACCGGGCCACCCTGCCGCGTGCGGCACTGGCTGCCCTCGTCCCGGCTTGCACGGGTGTCGGCATGGTGTCCTACTATGACTCGCTTCCTACGGGTGATGCCAAGGTCAAGACAACCTCGGGTCTGGGCATCATCTTTGCTTTCACCGGCATCTTTGCCTCCTCTCTTTACACCGTCTGGATTGCCAGCTACCACCGCAAGCTGCAGATGTCCAGCATGCAGCTGCTCTTCAACCAGGCCCCCGTCTCTGCCTTCCTTTTGCTCTACGTCATTCCTTTTGTCGACTCTTTCCCTGATTGGACCACTGTTCCCCTCAGCCGCTGGATGATGATCCTCATGTCGGGTGGCTTTGCCTCTCTGATCAACATCTCACAATTCTTCATTATTGCGCAGACTGGCCCGGTTTCCAGCACCGTTGTGGGTCATGTCAAGACGTGCACAATCATTGCCCTGGGCTGGGCCACGTCTGGAAGAGCTATTGGCGACAAGTCTATTCTTGGCGTTTTCGTTGCCGTGGGCGGCATCATTGCGTAAGTTCCAGTCCTCTGTAAGGACCATGATCTGGTAAACTAACGGCTTAGGTACTCCGTCATCATGCTGAAGGAAAAGCAAAAGGCTGCTAAGAATGCGAAATAGGAGAAGCATTCTTAACCCAGCACTGATGCTGAAAGAAAACCGACATGTGGAATGTATGCAACAACAGCATTCCAGTGCCAAAACCCTTTGGTTTCATTTTTCTTGCCATGTTATCTTATAAGGTGGTTGATTTCCATCTTTCTACGTTCCGTTTCTTTTTTTCTTTTTTTGCTTCCTCTCGAGTGGCTATGAGCCGTTTCGCATGCGTTCTTGCCGGGCCTTTTTGTTTTCACGGTGTTTGGATAGTCGATCAAGACCATCGGTGGGGTTGTTTAGCATGTAAAATATCGTGTCTTGGGTACGTGTGTCGGTAGCACATAGAATAAAAGGGCAGATGCAGATGTATGGAGTGGAGCATGGAGTACGCGTACGAAGTACGGAGTACTCGTAGGAGTAAGGAGTATGGAGTATGGAGAAACTCGCCGACTGACTCATCCGGCGGATCATTCCTCCGTTCCCGGCTGCTTTCACGCGTGCCCCTACCCCTCAAAGTGAGGGGGGGCACCACGAAGAGCTCACAGCATGCTAAGAAGGGAAAGGGCCCAAAAAAAACCCTTATTGGTCATCCGGCGCCATCTGTGAAACGAAATCGATTCAAAGAGCAGAGACGGCGGAGTTTGACTCACAGGCTAAGCAACAGCTCAATTGATGAGGTTCTTTGTGCTGAAGCATTTATTTCCACGGCCCGTCGGTCTTGGATCTCTTCCTCGTTCTTGCTTTCGGCAGACCCCCTCTCGTCTGTTTGTCCCCCTGCAACAAAACAGAAACGTTTCTTACAACACGACCACGCCGATGATGACGACGACTGCTACCACCCTCAAGGGCCAGCCCCTCGACCGCCAGTTCCTGGACTCGATCCTGCGTCGGCGGCTCTTTTATACCCCTTCGTTTGAGATCTATGGTGGTGTGTCCGGCCTCTACGACTATGGCCCGCCGGGCTGTGCCCTCCAGGCCAACATTATCGACACGTGGCGCAAGCACTTTATTCTCGAGGAGGACATGCTCGAGGTCGACTGCACGGTGCTGACGCCCCAAGAGGTCCTCAAGACGAGTGGTCACGTGGACAAGTTTGCCGATTGGATGTGCAAGGACCCCAAGAACGGCGAGATCTTCCGGGCCGACCACTTTGTCGAGCAGATTCTCGAGCAGCGTCTCCGCGGAGACAAGGAGGCTCGCGGCCACAAGATCGAGGAAAAGACCGAAGACCCCAAGAAGAAGAAGAAGCTCAAGGGCAAAGGCGCGGAGGCCGTGCGGCTTGACGATGCTGTGGTGAAGGAATACGAAGAGACCCTGGCACAGATCGACAACTATGGTGGAGAGGAGTTGGCGGGCCTGATCCAGAAATTTGATCTGCGGAATCCGGCGACGGGTCTGCAGCCCGGGCCACCGGTGGCTTTCAACCTCATGTTCGGCACGCAGATCGGCCCCAGTGGCGGTCTTCAGGGCTACATGCGGCCTGAAACGGCGCAGGGCCAGTTCCTCAACTTTGCGAAGCTGCTCGAGTTCAACATGCAGTCGATGCCGTTTGCGTCGGCGTCGATTGGCAAGTCGTACCGCAACGAGATCTCGCCCCGTGCCGGTCTTCTGCGTGTGCGGGAGTTTTTGATGGCAGAGATTGAGCACTTTGTCGACCCTGAGGGCGGCAAGAAGCACCACCGGTTCGGCGAGGTGAAGGATGTCGAGCTGGTACTCCTGGACCGGGACACACAGCTGTCGGGCAAGACGACGCCGCGGACGCTGCCCATTGGCAAAGCGGTGCAGGACGGCGTGGTAGACAACGAAACACTGGGCTACTTCTTGGCACGTATCCACCTGTTCCTGGCCAAGATTGGCGTGGACATGTCCAAAGTGCGGTTCCGGCAGCACATGGCCAACGAAATGGCCCACTACGCCTGTGACTGCTGGGACGCAGAGCTGCTGACGTCGACGGGCTGGGTGGAGTGTGTCGGTTGTGCGGACCGCAGCGCGTACGACCTGACGGTGCACGCAAAGAAGACGGGCGCTCCTCTGATTGTGCGGCAGGCGCTGGAGACGCCGCGGGTGATTGAGGAGTGGACGCTAGAGATCAAGCGGAAAAAGTTTGGTCCACTGTTCAAGAAGGATGCCAAGGCGGTCGAGGCAGTCCTGGTGGCGCTGTCGCAAGAGCAGCTGGAGGCGCTGGCCAAGGATCTGAAGGAGAAGAACGCGATCACGGTGGACGTGCCCGGGGTGGAGGGCGGCAAGGCTGAGCTGACGACGGAGCTGGTCACGATTGAGTGGACGAAGCGGACGGAGAACATCCGGGAGTTCACGCCCAACGTGATTGAGCCGTCGTTTGGCATTGGCCGGATTCTCTACTCGCTGCTGGAGCACAACTACTGGACGCGCATTTCTGAGGGTGGCGGCGAGACTCGCAGTGTAAGTTTGAAACGTTTCTAGTGTTTGGCGTGCGTTCTATTTGATGCTGACAAACAGGTCATCTCTTTCCCGCCGGCACTGGCACCGACCAAGGTGCTGATTGTGCCGCTCTCGAGCAAAGACGAATTCAAGCCGATGGTGCGGGACCTGTCACAGAAGCTGCGGTCGCTGGGTCTGGCGAGTCGGGTGGACGACTCGAGTGCCAGCATTGGCAAGCGGTACAGCCGGAACGACGAGCTGGGCACGCCGTTTGGTGTGACGGTGGACTTCCAGACGCTGCAGGACGGGACGGTGACGCTGCGGGAGCGTGACTCGACACGCCAAGTGCGTGCGGACGAGGCGTCGATTCTGGCAGCCATTCAGGCCATGGTGCGTGGGGATAAGACATGGAAGGAGGTCCAAGCAGAGCTGCCGGCCTTTGAGTCGCAGGAAACCGAGGTGCCTGTGCGTTAGGAGTTTGAGCCGTGTAGAGAAGGGCTCGTAACAGAGTTCCGTGCTTGTATAGGATCACGTGACCATTTAGAATGCCGTGTCTGGAGTATCTTAATAGATACGCCTTCTGTCTTCTCTTCTGTTCCCGTCCTGCCGAGTGCTTCGAGAAGACGGCTGGATGCTGGATGACACCCAGAGTTTCACTTGACGGACAGCATGCAAGTGACACGAGTCTGATGCACGAGGACGGGTGAGAGATGGGAGATCGCTGCCAAGAAACAGGGACGGCAACCATGGAACATCCACATGGAACATGGCCACACCAGACACGGGGGGTTGACTGCCGCATCCACAGCGCCAATCTGTAACGGATCCTCAGACCGGAGACTGCAGTGCAGGAGGCCTCGAAGCTGCGTCTCGCCATGCGTTGTCGATCTGCAGGGCTGCATTTCAATGAATTCCAAGGAGCTTGAGTGTTCTTTTGGCTGCACCTGTCTTGCGCCCTTTCCTGTGCCATGTTTTCTGCCTTTTGCCTTTTGCCTTTTGCCTTCTGTCCTCTGCCCTCTGTCCTCCGCCCTCTGACAACTTCAGATGAATCAATGGACAGGGTGGCCATGTTCTCGTATTCTCAAATGGAGACGTGCTCCGAGATACGAGACTTGAAACACAATGGCAAGCTGGCAATGTTTTTGTCACGATTCCGTCCGAGAAGCAACACCTAATAAAAATAGAGACTGGACGTGAGATGGGTAGATATCTACTTGTAGAATGAAGCATCGTATCTTACACTTCTCAAGCTCGTTACTCATATTCGCCGGAACAAATGTTCGCTCCATTGTCTTAAATACTAGCGCCAATAGCGGCTCTGCTCGCTAACCGCCACTGTTCAGGGGCCACAACGCTCCTCCTGGCGCTAGCAAACGCCCCCGCCGTGCCTTGTTTCACTGTATCACCCACCCTATCCACCATTGGCAACTGCAACAACTGCCAACCAATCCACTAAAACCCTGTTCCCCCACCCGCTCTCCCCTTCCAACGAGAACAACGAGAACAAATCGCCCCTCTCCCGTCTCCAGTCGCCGGTCTCCAGTCTCCAGTCCAAACCCACACACACCCATACCACCCAAGCCAAGCCCGTCGTCTTGCTTTCTTCCCACCGCTTTTGCTGCTTGCCGTCTCTCTTCTCTTTCTGCAAATCCGCTTTGTCGGCCTCTTTGTTGCATGTCCCCAGCAGCCTCATCTAATAAATAGTCGCACGCTTCGCATGTGAACGTTGCCAAAACCAGCCATTCCGCCCCCTTTTTTTCCTTCCGAAATACAACGGCACGCGTTCGGCCTTGGGACCCTCTGCACTCCTTGTTCGCTGACAACTTCTTGCGGCTCTTTCTCCTCCCCTCCCCCCGGCGTCTACCGCCTCTCCTCGTCTTCTTCTCCGCCTCCCCTTATCACCTCCGAGCCTTCTTTTCTCGCCCCCTTTTTCTCGCCGACATTCGCCTTCTCTCCGGAAATACTCACCGGTTTTGGCCTTGTCGTTGGCGAATCACCACAGTCCTGGAGCATTGAACATCCTCTAGGTCGTCTGTCTTTATAGGGCGAGCCATTCGAATCGGTTCGGTCGTTTGCCAACGCCACCGTTGTTTCCCATCCGTCCTTTTTCTCAGACAAGTTCCGATTGCTTGCTCATTGTTGCGTTTCGTCTTCGTCCTCGTCTTCGTCTTCGTCCGTCCTTCATACTGCGTTCTGCGTTCTTGCGTCTTCCACGAGGTTTGTCTTTTGTTTTTGGTATACCGGCTCCAGACCGTCTTTCTGTCTTTCCGTCTTCCCATTCTTCATCTTCACTCGCCCACTTCTTTCCGACACCGGAGTCAACACCAGCACCAGCACCAGCACCAGTCCTACTCCAATACCAGCCTTGATCACATCCTCTGACAACTCCACCCTGTCCCAAAATGGCCACCCAGAACAGGTGAGAGCGCCTGCCATGCTTTCGTCTCCCCCCTCCCCCCTCCAAACTATAAGATTGAGCCGTGTACTAAATCCCCTTCCTTTAGCTTTTATAACTCTGGGCAGTTTATGAACCCGGGCCCGGCCCCGCGACCCCCGACAGAAAACAACAGACCGCGTCTCGCCCTCACTCCGAGTACTAGCATACCCGGGAGCATGTCCAACCTATCCATAAGCTCGCCCATTGCACGATCCGGCACGTCGCAATACTCCGGTTCCACTATATCCCTACCGCTCGGCCGTCAGAACTCCAACATGGACGGTCAGGGTGGCGTTGCCGTCATCAAGGAGGGCATCGCACAGGTAAAGGAGAACAAGAACTTTATCCAGCCATGGAAGCAGAAGTTCTTGGTTCTGCGAAAAGAAGCCCTCGACTTCCACAAGGTCGAGGGAGGCAAAGTCTCCTACACCCTCTACCTCAAGGATGTCATCAACGTCGGCCGCGTCGAGGCCGCTGGCACCATCTTTGAAATCAAGCGCCACTCTAACGCTTCGTCTACCAGTCCAGGAGACGACGACGGTAACAACACAAAGACTCTCCAGATCCGTGTCAAGGGCGACGATGACCTGTACGAGTGGATTGACTTTATCTACGCCCGGTGTCCGGGTATGGGTGGCGTGAGCAACCCGACTAACTTCGCCCATGCCGTTCACGTTGGCTTCGACCCCAAGACTGGCGAGTTCGTTGGCCTGCCCCCCGAGTGGTCCAAACTGCTCAATTCCTCTGCCATTACCAAGGAAGATTATGAGCGCAACCCCCAGGCCGTCTTCGAGGTCCTGGACTTCTACTCGGACCTGACGAAGCGCGCCGAGGATCCCAATCAGTTCTCTAGCATGACACCCACCCCGCAGGCCGGCAACATGCAGAACAAGCCCATGGGCTATGGCGGCGGTAGCTCCGTTGCGCCACCGCGCCCCCCGCCGCCTGGCCAGACGCGCACGCCTCCCTCATCCTCTGGTCAATCTGGAGTCGGTCTCCCGCAGCGCCCTTCGGCGACAGAGTCTCAGCAGCAACGCCAGCAGATGCAGAATATGGCCACCAACTATGTAAGCTCTAGTGGTCCTTCCCAGGAAGAGCTTCAACGCCAGAAGCAACAGCAATACGAAGCGGTACAGCGCCAGCGCATGCTCGAAATGGAAGAACAAAACCGGAGAGATTTGGAGGCTTACAATGCATCTTTGCCCAAAATGAAGACACCAATGGCTCAGCAGGAAATAGGCGGTTATGGCGGCCCCCCCGCGGCCGACCGTTTCAACCCCAGTCGGGCGGCTCCCCCAGCACCCAAGTCGGCTCAGCCAGCCATTTCCAGTCTGCGTGCTCAGCGTCCGGCCCCTGCACCGCCGACTGGTGCTAACGCCGGTGTCGCTCGTCCTATTGTCGCGCCTTCGTCCGGGGCAGGAGCAGGTTCAAGTCAGACAGCGCGGATGCCCACGCGTACGGATCAGCAGAAGATGGCGACGTCGGGTTCTCCCGCGCAGCAGCAGCGTTATCCCAACGGCAGCCCCTCTTCCGGTGTGCCGCGCACCAATGGCCAACCACAGAACCAGCAGGCCTCGCGCTTGCCGGCGCCTGTTAAACCGTTGAATGTCGGACCCAAGGTATCGCCGCAGCAGAATGACGGTGTCAAGGCGGCTGAGGCAGCCTTGACAGCCAAGCCGACGCCTGCGGAGCGGAAGCAAGATGTGCGGATGTCGACCATGTCGGAGAGCGAGGTCATGGCGAAGCTCAAGGAGGCCGTGTCCAAGGACGACCCGAACCTGTCGTACTCGAAGCAGAAGAAGATTGGCCAGGGCGCGTCTGGATCCGTGTATGTGGCCAAGGTTAAGGAGACGGCTGTATCGCCTGTGGCGCGCACGATTTTGCGTGAACAGGGTGCGCGGGCGCAGGTGGCCATCAAGCAGATGGACCTGGCGCACCAGCCAAGAAAGGAGCTGATTGTCAACGAAATCATGGTGATGAAGGACAGCAAGCACCGTAATATTGTCAACTTCCTGGACGCCTTCCTCCGCAACAACAACGCGGAGCTTTGGGTGGTCATGGAGTTTATGGAGGGTGGCGCTCTGACGGACGTTATTGATAACAACCCAGTGATCACAGAGGACCAGATCTCGACCATCTGTCTTGAGGTGCGTTTGGCCCATCTTTTTTTCTTTTTGCATATATGCTAACCAACTTAGACATGCCGTGGTCTCCAGCACCTGCACTCGCAGAGCATTATCCACCGTGATATCAAGAGTGACAACGTTCTCTTGGACGCGCGCGGAAACGTCAAGATCAGTACGTATGTCCCATGAATTTTGAACAAACACATGCTAACCCATGCAGCTGATTTTGGCTTCTGTGCCAAGCTGACGGAGACCAAGTCGAAGCGTGCGACGATGGTAGGCACGCCGTACTGGATGGCGCCGGAGGTGGTGAAGCAAAAGGAATATGGCCCCAAGGTGGACATTTGGTCGCTGGGTATTATGGCAATCGAGATGATCGAGTCGGAGCCGCCGTACCTGAACGAGGAGCCGCTCAAGGCGTTGTATCTGATTGCCACCAATGGCACGCCGCGTCTCAAGAAGCCGGAGAAGCTCAGCAAAGAGCTCAAGGCGTTTTTGTCAGTGTGTCTCTGTGTCGACGTCAAGAGCCGAGCGTCGGCACGAGAGCTGCTAGAGCACGATTTCTTGAAGCATGGCTGTCCACTTGGAAGTCTGGCGGAGCTGCTCGCGTTCAAGAAGCATGCCAAGTGAAGCGGGATGGTTGGGGAAGACTAATACATGATTTGTTCTCTGCTCTCTGCTCTGCTCTCTGCTCTGCTCTTTGCTCTTTTTTTGCCTTGTCTTCTTGCACAGGCTTTTCGAGATGCATGCAGCCAACCAGCCAGCGGAAGGCTGTTTGCTGCCTACTTTCAGGACCTCGAGTACGCCTCTGATATTCCCCCCTTTCCTGTTTTGTGTTCCCCATTTTCTGGGTCTCTTTTTTTTCCTCTCCCCTTTCCCCTTTCCCCTTCCCCCTTTTCCGTTTCTCTCTTGTTTTCCATTTCTATTTCTTTCCTTGCATTTCCCTTTGGACTGCCGTCTTTCCCAGGAGGCGTTACCGGTTTGCAATGGCCTTCTCCTTTTTCGATATATCCAGACAAATCGGGAAAAAAATCTAGTGTCTACTCGTACGGAATAAACGATAGAGAAGCCGCGTGAACGAGTGGCGATGGCTGTGTCTAAAAGTTGTGGCAATTAAGATACATATTACTACCGTAAACTAAGAAGTGTCAGGAGGCAGACGCTATTATTGGCTGTGTGGGCCGCATGGCAGTGCCTAGTTTTTGGGGGGGTCTTGCGCCGTGCACTGGAGGGGTTGAGAGGGGTTGTTTTTTCTTTCTACCCCAGACCAGCCCAAAAATTTCAAGCGGCAAACGTGAGCCTGCCAACCCACGACGTCTTTCCACCAACCTGCGCTCCATTGGATATCAGCTTTGTCTGAACAGTCTGCTCAACCAGTTCCATCGTCATTCCCGTTACCATCATGTCGACTGCCGAGAAAGCCGATGAGGTCCCTGCGGCCGCCGCCGAGGTGTCCAAGGTGAGCGCCAAGTTTGATTTGGTTTTGTTGTTTTGTTGTTTTGCTATTTTGCTATTTGCTATTTGCTATTTCGCCATTTCGCTATTTTAATATTTTGATATTTTGCTATCTTGCTATTTCGTTGCTTCGTTTGTTGGTTTATTCGTGTTACTAACAGTCAAGACTGAGGAGAAGCCCGTGACCTCATCCGCCGTGTTCTCCATGTTTGGCGGCGGTGCCAAGAAGGAGAAGAAGGAAGAGGACAGCGACCGCGGCGACGTGTCGGGAAGCAACAAGGCTCAGCGCGAGGCGGCAGCGGCAGCAGCAGGAAAGGACGGCGACGATGAAGAGGCGCCCGAGTCGGAGGACGTCCACTTTGAGCCGGTGATCCGGCTGACGGAGAAGGTGGAGACCAAGACCAACGAGGAGTCGGAGGAGCAGGAGTTCAAGATGCGGGCCAAGCTGTTCAAGTTTGTGCGCGAGTCTAGCGAGTGGAAGGAGCGCGGCACGGGCGACGTGCGTCTGCTGAAGCACAAGGAGAACGGCAAGACACGGTTGGTCATGCGCCGGGACAAGACGCTCAAGGTTTGCGCCAACCACTACGGTATGTGACCCAGTTGCCATGTCTACTTACGAGTGCTAATCCATCAGTCCTTCCGTCGATGAAGCTGTCGGCCAACGTCGGCTCTGACCGCAGCTGGGTCTGGAACGCGGCAGCGGACGTGAGTGAGGGCGAGCCGGAGGCCGTTACTCTGGCCATTCGCTTTGCCAACTCGGAGAGTACGTTTGTCTTTTTTCTTTTTTCTTTTTGCACCTGCTAACTGAACAGACGCGAACCTCTTCAAGGATGCCTTTGAAAAGGCGCAGGCTAATAACGCGGCCATTCTTCCCAAGAAGGAGGACAGCGCCGAGCCGGAAGAGGCCAAGACCGAAGCATAAAGTTGAACCGTCTCGCAGACACGATGCCATGCCAGAACCTTTGTATTGCACCATGCACCATGCTCCATGCTCCATACACCATCCCCCCTACCCCCATAAGTACCCATCACCTTTGAAATCATCCTAGCATCGCTCAGCTTGATTCTCCATCATTACTCCTGGCATGACGTCCACATGTCAACCCCATCACCACTCTCGCCGGCGGACAGTGTCGCCTTTCTGGGATTTGTTGTGCCTGGCAGGGGACAACCTATGCAGGCTTGGAAAGCAAAGGATAGGACGGACAGAAACGTCATGTGACGGACTGGTTTAGATAGCTGCCGAATAACGAGAAATTGTTTGCATGGAATGAGTAAGAAGTAAGATGCGTACGGAATACTCCGTTCTCTGTAAACAAACGTTTGTAAACGTTTTAGGGCAACGTCCACTAAAGGCACTGTACAGTCAGCACGCGCTATAACGAGTCCACAACTCACATTAGCGTCACGCAGACAGACCCTCAAACGACACCACCCCCCGGTATTCCTTGCGCCACACAGATCGCCATCAGCCACAGGCTATTCCTACAAAGAGAACGCCAAGATGGGGCGGAAGACAAAGGTCGCGACGCAGGGGCCGAAGCTGCGCAAGTCCATCCGCATTGTCAATCGACGAGATCCGCCTGGCGAACCACAGAACACCGAACCCCAACACAATCACGGTTCGTTCTCAGCGTTTCCCTGCTTTCCAGAATCCTCTCTCACGTCGACCTGCTAACAGACCTTAGCAGTCCTTGAGAAAGCCGCAGAATCCAACGTTTCGCCTCCAGACAACATGATCGTCGAGGTATGTGATGCCGCGTGTTTCTCTTCTCTTTTCCTCTCCCTTCTCCCTCTTCTTCTTCTCTCCTTCTCTCCTTCTCTCCTTCTCTCCTTGTTCTCTTCTTCTTCTCTCCTCCATCTCTCTGGTTTTGATTTCGGTTGCATGGAAACTAACGACGCGTTCACAGCGCCGCATCAAGCTCGTCACCGAGCAACACAACATGTTCGTCCCCCAAGTCACGTTTCAGACATTGCAGATGTTGCTGACATGGCCTCGTATAGTCCGAAGCCACCCCAGATCGAGGGCTATCCCATGAAAGAATGGACCGTCGAAATCTACGTGCTGGACGAGGCGGGCAAGGAGAAGCCGGCGCGGTGTTTCCAGAAAGTGGTCTACAACCTGCACCCGTCGTTTGAGAACCCCGTACAGAGTGAGTGAGGGCTTGGAAAAGGGAAAAGGGAGTTTCTTGCGAGAGCAGTGACTAATGACCGGTCAGCGTTCCATGAGCCCCCGTTCAAGTGCACCAACGAGGGTTGGGGCGAGTTTGAGATGACGATTGACTGCTACACGACAGAAAAGGGCGGCAAGCAGTCGATGACGCACGATCTCAACTTTGCCAACCCGACGTACGAGAACATCCACACGGTGCAGTTCAAGAACCCGTCGCAGGCGCTGCAGGCGATTCTACGCGAGACGGGCCCGCTGCCGACGGACGAAGACCGCAAGGCGCGCAAGCCGCAGGACGGGGCGAAGAAGAAGAAGCCATTTGATATTGAGAAGATGGCCGATGCCATTCCGCGGCTGGGCGAGGACGATCTGCTGCACATCATCCAGCTGATCCACGACAACAAGAGCGAAGACACGTACTTTGTGAACAACCCAGATGGTGAGTTGGCTGGTTCTTGTAGTTGTGAACTCTACTGACCAGACAGCCGGCGAGTTTTCTTTCGACCTCTATACAATACCCGACAATCTTGGCCGTGCCATGTGGGATTATATTGTAAGAACTCTGGAAGAGAACCTAGAACTCTAGAACTTTAGAACGGAAACATACTAACAGACACAGCTTCAAACCTCGGAAGGCCACCGGCTCCGATAGGCAGCTGAGGGCCGAGACGTCATGCAGGCCGGATTTTCTTACGGGGTTATTGTTTTACTTTTATGCTACCTGTTGATTCGGAACGGGAGATTTGTTTACGTGCCTGAGCGGATGTTTTCATGCACAGATGGACGCCTTAATACACGGTGGTCCGCCTGGCTGTACTTACGCGACCGCAGGCACTGTTGGCGATGGGATGGCGTCCTTCCTGGAAAAGAGGTGCTGTGTATCTACAGGAGTTCAGACTATGCTCAGTGGGAGAGTTGTGTGAGTGCAGTGTGTACTGTGGTGATACTGTGGTGATTGGTGATTGGTGATCGTATTCATGTATTACATAATCATTACATAAGCTCACATGCTAACGCCCCGCATTGGCCGCTGACCGACATAAACGGGACTTGGCGCGCGGAGCCCCGTTTTTCCTTTGTAATGTGTTTAGTCTCCTTGGTCTCCGTCTGGTCATCCGCTCTGCGAGAAAGACCCGTCGCAAACCGACTGCAGCCTTTTGCCATCCCCCTCTAACCGCAGAACGTCGCAGAACGTCCAGCGAACGGCCATGTCGAGCAGCTATGGGTCTTCACGGCCGTCCCAGCCGCCCGAGACTGCCCAGGCCCAGGCCCAGGCCCAGGCTCCGTCGCCACGTGACCGATCGCCGCCTTTTGCGTCTCTGTCGTCTTCGATGACAGCGACGACGACGACTCAGCTGGCACAGGAAGGCCATAAGCGCGTGTACCAAGCGTGCATCCCCTGTCGCCGCCGTAAAGTGCGCTGCGACCTTGGATCTGTCGACAACCCGCACGACCCGCCGTGTGTACGTTGTCGTCGTGAAAGCAAGGAGTGTTATTTCAGCGCCACGCGCCGCAAGCGAAAGACCGACGACGACAACAATATTGATGCCACGGATTATGTCATCCGAAACGGCCGTCGGAAGTTGCGTGCCGACGACGAAGCTGCCGGCCAACCCATCGACCGCGGCCTCTACAACGACATTCCCTTGACCCCTGGCTCCGGCACTATCCGTTCACAGCCGCTGCGCCGACCAGCTCCGTCCGACACTGCGCGGTCGTCGCATTCCCGTCGAGGCGCTTCGGTCGTCACGCAGGATGGCACCAGCACATTACCGGCGGACGAGCTCAACACACCCCTCGAGAACCTGGAGGCGCGATCTGTCATGCGGCGCGAGGTCTACGGCCCGCACGACGCGCTGGACTTGTTGTACAAGGCTGCTACAGACAGGTTCGTCGACGGGGGGGTGGATGCGTGTTCGAAAGCAGGGGCTAACAGCAGCAGCCCGCACGGCAAGCCCGACGACGACAACAGCGGCCCACCGGCCACATCGGGGCTGAAATACGAGAAGCGCGGCAGCCGAGATCCATCCCACACAGCCAACCGCTACGATGCCGGCGGCGGTCCCTATAGCACATCTCGCTCATCCTACGGTGCCGCTCAGACAGAACAGCCCGTCGACCCAACACTGGGCCAAGACGGCTCTTCCACAACACAGCCTGGCTATGCCGAGGCCGTCCAGTTGTGGACGCGGTTCCGATTCGTGCGAGCCGGTTGGTTTACGGCCCAGGAGGCCATCGAATATATTGACTAGTAAGTGTATCACGAAAGAGAGAGATGGGAAAGCATACCACTGACAGCTAGCTACTACAAATACCTCTCCCCCTTGACGCCCATCTCCCCACCGACGTTTAATAACCCGGCGTCTCACGTGACTCTCCTCAACGAAGAGCCCATTCTCGCCGTCACGCTGTTGACGATTGCATCGCGCTACAAAACGCTGGCTGGTCCCGGTGGCACGTGTCGATCGCATGCCATTCACGAGCAGTTGTGGACTTATTTGCGCGGCATGATCGAGCGTGTTGTCTGGGGCCAGGAGGCCTTTGGCGGCGGTTTCTGCGGTTCCGGCGCCGACGAGTCGCAGACGTCCAGCACGGCACCCTGGCGTGGCCTGCGCAAGGGCAGCCTCCGCACGTTGGGCACCATCGAGTCGCTCATGGTTCTGACCGAGTGGCACCCGCGTGCTCTGCACTTTCCACCCGCCGAGGTGACGGACGAGCTGCTGCTGCCGGGACCGGATAGTCACGTGACACGGACGACCGCCGTTCCCCCTGCCGCCGCTGCCTCGACCGTACCGGTCGGTCTGGCCGGGTTAGCCGGAGTGGCTGCAGCCGGAGATCCGCCGCCGCTGGTCGGCGTCGGTGGTAAGCGCATCGACAGCTGGCTGGAGCCGGCCTGGCGCAGTGACCGCATGTGCTGGATGTTGTTGAGTACGGCCATGGGCTTGGCCTACGAGTTGGGCGTCTTTGACGACATTGACGAACTTTTGGCTGCCGGTGCCATTACGCGGCCTGAGTACGAGGAAGAGACGTACCGGCTGCGTGCAAACCGCATCAAGCGGCTGCTGCTCATCTATCTGACGCAGCTCGCCGGCCGACTCGGCTGGACCAGTATGGTGCCTGAAAGCCTGCGCAAACGGGACCCGGCCTCGTCTCGACGTCGTCCCGTCTCAGCCCCAGACGGCCAGACACCCGGCACAAGTCTCTCCTCCGTATCCAACGCTTTCAACTACATCCCCGACCTCGAGCTCGACGACCAAATCATTCATTGCTGGGTCGGTATCAGCAACGCTATGCACGCCGGCAACGAGAAGCTCTTCCGTTCACGCAAACACACGACGGAAATCATCCAAAGCGGTAGCTACATTGAACTGCTCAAAGACTTCCAGCCCCTGTTGCGCGACTGGTGGAAGGAGTTTGAGCGTTTCCGACTGCCCACCTTTATCCGCCACATCCTGACGATCGAGTACGAATACGTCCGCATCTATGTCAACTCGCTCTCGCTGCAGGCCGTCGTCGAGCGCTGCACCAGCAATGCCGGCCATTCTGCCTCGTCCGGCAGCAGCTCGCTCGGCGCCTCGGCACCCCAGCTGTCGCCCCAGACCCAAAACTACTTTGGCAAACTGCCACTCGGCCAGCTTGGCGGATTCGGCCTTGCCGACCAGGAATACGTCAAGGAAGTCGTTGACGGCTGCCGGAATCTGCTGCGGACAGTCGTCGACGGCCTGCTGCCTGGCGGCTACCTGAAACATGCTCCTGTGCGCACTTACTTCCGCATCATCAGCGGAGCCATGTTCCTCCTCAAGACCTTTGCCCTCGGTGCTCCCAAGGCCGACGTCGAGGTGTCTATTGCCCTCATGGACCGCACCGTCAATGCCCTACGCAACTGCGTCGTCGACGATGTCCATCTGGGCACCCGCTTTGCTGACCTGCTCGAGTCGCTGACTAGCCGTCTGCGCAACCGCTTCATCCATGCCCCAGCCCCCATGCCACCTCCCGAAGGCCGCAGCCCTGTCCCGCCACCGTATGATGCAGACAATGCTGCGCCCAACAGCCATGCGCCTCCCCAGGCTCACACCCACGGCCCTGTCCCTCCTGCTCAAGCCGCCGAGAACGATATGGCCTGGTCTAGAGTTTCTAGTATGTTTGCTCTCTCTCTCTTTTTTTTTCAAACATCCACTGCCTCGTAACCTACTGACCTGACCAGATCTCGACCGCCCAAACGCTTCGGCCAACATCTCGGCCACGCCCTTCGATCCGGCTGGCGGAAACTTTCCCTACCTGTCCGGGGCAAGCTCTGTCCCTGGCCCTTCTACTCCTGCTGCCACTGGTGTCGACAGCGGGCTTGGTGATCAACTGTTTGATGGCGCTGACTGGAGCAATCATGAAATGTGGTATCTTCCGGCCGGTCCGGCCTTCTTCCAAAACATGGGCGACTCCAATGTCGCCATGACGGCCGAAGGCGTTAGCGTCGCCGGCATGGATCTTTTGGACTTTATGGCCATGGATCCGCCCTCTGGTCTTCCTCGTTCCATGGATGGAAACTCCTTTTAGCAGTCGGCCACGCCCGGCTGCCATTGTTTACGTTGACATGTTTTACGGAGTACTTCGTATTGATATCCTTTGCTCGTATTCTTAAAAAAGGGTGACCAAACTGCTCGATTGTGGTATCAGATGAAAGTCGTTGAGACCTAACTGCGCGCATTGCAGACGTGCTTTCTCAGAAATATGTATGTACACCAAAATTGTAAGATGACCCAAACACCCTTCTAGAACAAACCCGGGCCACAAGAGGCCGCGGGCTGCAACCACAGACGAACAAAAGAAACACTACAAGAATATATCAGAACGGTGGAATAGACAAAGTCCCGGGGGCTCGGGTCAGGTTGTGCTGGAAACGTTGTGAAAAAAAAAAGAATAAATAAAAAGAATAAATAAGCTTTTTGAAAGAAAAAAAAATAAGAAATGAGAAATGAGAATTGGGAAATGAGAAATAGGAAATGGAAAATGGGAAATGGAAAAAGGGGAATAGGGAATAGGAAATAGGAAATCAAGAAAATGAATGGTTGGTCGTCGAGACAAGAAACTTGCGAAAAAGTTATGTAAAAGAGTGTAAGAAGACCATGGGCACAATACACAAAAGAAAGTCGCGAGCACCGAGGCAAGGCTCTAAGTAAAAGGCCTACTGGCCAAAAGAGGTGTGGCTCTGGTGAGCCTCCTGGAGAACTGGGAGGGTCAGTATCACCCCCCAAAGATGCGTATTTCACTGGTCAACCTACCTTGGAGAACGTTGGTCTGGCTGGATCGGTCCGAGCAGGCAATCTGGAGGCCCGGGCCGTCCACAAAGTCCAAGCAGATACTGTTTGGGAGCTCCTGCATCTCCATCTCCGGAATATACGGGAGCCGGAACTCGCTCAGGTGGTACCGCTTGACAGTGCCGGCCGCACGCTCGCCGATAGCATTGACGGTGCTGAGAATTACAAAACCCTGCGAATCCAAGCACATGTTCCGCCGCTTCCACAGCAGGTTGTCGGGAAACTGCACGTTCACGTCACCCATCGACGTAATGGTAGGCTCCGCTGCCGCAGCCGCAGCACTGGTACGTGCCTCGGCACCGGCACCGGCACCGGCAGACCCTTCTTCTTCCTCGGCCACCGTGGGCGAGATGGCAGGCGTGGCCACCTTGCGGTTGGAGCTGAAGGAGCTCGAGAGCCGCCGCATGAAACGGCCAGCCCGGCTCTTGCTGTGTGCCGGGTCACTCGTCGAAGGTCGGCTCTCGTCGCCAGAACCGCTGGCCTCTGTCATCAGCGAGGGGGAAAGGGGGACACCAGTGGCGCTGTTCGCGTCGCGGTCCTTGCTGATCGAAGAACGACGGCTCGAGATGCTCAGCCGACGGGCCAGACCCGAGTTGTTGTGCACCGACGGCGGCCGGGACGGCGACTTGGACGGCGTCGGCAGCGACATGGTGGACATGGAACCCTCCGGGTTGTCTGCCGTGGGAGGGCGCGGGCCCAAGAAGGAGCTGCGGCGTTCCTTGATAAAGTCCTTGACGATCGACAGGGACGATCTCCGGCGACTACGCGTATCATCTGCCTCGTCATCGCCTGCGACGGAACCTTCATCCTGCGATTGTGAGTGTCGTCGATCTCGGGACATGCGGCGTTCCTGGATGGTGGCTTTCTTCGAGGGCTTGTCATAGTTAGGAACGGTAAAGGTCGGGGCGGGAGCCAAGGCGGGTGAGGCCTTTTGGTGATCGACAATGAGCGGTGACTGCTTTAGATTCAGGGGTCGAAGTTCGGACGGGTCGGCAGGTGTATCGGGTACCTTTGATGATTGTGTAGGATCGCGGAGGATACGGGCTTTGACCTGGATGGTTTCGGGTCTGCCCATTGGTAAGTGACCTCCTTCAAAAACTGATAGCCGATTGGCGAGTGATCCTGACCGTTCCCGCGGCTTGTGCGTCTCCGGTGATGTTTCCCGTGATTCGGACGAGGACGCGGCATCTTTTGTCAGCGACAGCGTCCGGTCGGCGAGAGAGGGAGTCTTGGCCCCATCTCGGCCGCCGCTGGTCTTGCGGACAGCAAAGAAGGTTGACGATGGTCGATCGAGACGCGCAGGACCTTCCGGCACGGCAGCACGACCGCCCTCGGACAGCTTCTCCAACGCCTTGATGCGTTGAGAGATGCTAGAGCCGACGTTGGGCTTCTTGGATGCCGCGTTCGTAGACTGCTGGGACATCTTTTGCAAGAAGGCAGCTCCTGAAGACGCTGACCGTGTCGCGAATGCGGTGTCTCCAGGGGCCAAGAAGGAGCCTTGAACGGGGTTGGAAGCGGTGCGCGCAATAGGAGTAGACTCGTCCTTTTGGGAAGAACCAGGACGAAGACTCGGTGTCGGAAAGGCGGGTGTGATGGGAGACTTGGATACACTGATCGGTTTCGCTTCCTGTACGGTTGCAGAATGCAATTCTTCCATCAGGTCTTCGTCGTCCGACAAGTTGGCATGGGAGTGGGTTTTCTTGCGGTCAATGCCTACACGCGTCTGAAGGGGGTCCACCGGGGCCCGCTGCTGTAGCGCGCCGTCTTCTTCTTTGGACTCTTTGGACTCCTGAGACTCTTCTGGCTCTTCTGGCTCTTCTGACTCCCGGGACTCTTTGGATTCCTTGGGCTCCTCGGATACGGCTTGTATAGTTTCATCGGTCGACTCTGACAGGGACGATGCCTTGGTGGAATCGCCGACATCTGAGGACATGGCCATGGGGGAGGCCGGGTGGGAATCTGTTGTTTGTGTGTTGAGTGATACATGGTCGACGGCGGAATCGGCTGATGCCGAAGTTGCATCCGGTGTCGGATCTTCGCTAGAAGCGGCGTGATTCACGGGGAGACTGTCAGTGACGGAAGTATCCGTAACGTCCTCGGAAAGCTCGTATAGCTGGCGTGATTCTTCGTCCCCATCGGCATCCGGCGTCGACGGCTGTGCATTCATTTTCTTCTCCCGGAGTTTCATGGCTTTCTTGAGGCGGACCATCTCGGGCGTCATGCCGCTACGTTTGGTGGTAGTGGTGGCAGCGGACTTGGTGGACAGACCGGAACTGGTGACTGGACGACCGTTGCTGGTGTTGGGCCGAGCAGGTTCGGCCTCGACTACTTCGATATCCACATGGACGACGTCTGTCTGCTCGTTTTGCTTCTCCGGCTCATGGGTGTTGTTGTTGCTGCTGCTGTTGTTGTTGTTGTTGTTGTCTCGACCTCTTCTGGAACCTTTGGACATGAGCTTGAAGCCAGCGGGGATGGATGATACAGGTCTGTAGTTTCCCGTGCTACCTGGAGTGCGCGGTCTCCCACCAACGTCTGCAGAGGGACGGGGGCCAAGCTTGACTTTCGGCTTGCCGTATGTAGCGGCATAGCTGAGCAGTTCGGCCTGGGTGAATTGGTAGTCGTCTACGCCGACAAAAGGAGGGGGGTCTGTTCTGGTGGAGAATTTGGAGGCATCGGGAGACGAGGCGAGCTCCGAGTTCAGGATGACGGGCTGGGAAGAGACGCCTTCTCGAGTGGTCGGGCGGTCTTCTTCCTTGAGGACGGACTGTCTCTTGGCGGCCTGTTGTTCCTCTTCTTCCTCCTCGGCGATCTCGATCAGTCGTCTTCTTCGCAGGGAGCTGGTCGAGGAGGTGGAGCTCGAAGCCGTGTGCAGGGAGCAGGCAGCCGACAGTTTGGTATCCTTGAGTTCCTTGGCGGTCGCAATGGAAAAGGTGGTATTGTACGGGGTGAACTTTTCGCAGACAGTGTTGAAATGGACGGTGACGCGCGCTGCATGACATGATTCAGGTTAAAATACAGAGTGTCTCGGGAAATGGCAGACGTATTAATATGCGCAACACGGACCTTGGACGAGTCTGGAGCAGCTCTCGGGCAGATACTTGATAATGACGTTTCGGCGACGGTACTTGAGCAAGCCGTAGAGTGGAGAGGCATCTTCGTACTGAGCGATGTTTGTGCGCATCTCAACGATGCCGCCGGATCCGCGGCCGAGAAGGTCGAGCTCGTCGCGACTAGCATATTTCAAGAGGAACCTGGACAATAGTTAGAGGAGGGTTGCGGTTACATGCGCGGACCATGCGAGAAAACACACCATCCTCCGGGCTCGGAGACGGCCGCATCGTAAGCTTCTTTGACATCGGGACTGTCCAACCCATTCAGCGACATTTTGGAGTCTGCCCGATACGATGTTGTGTCGAAAAGTACGAGTGTGGGTGTCAAGTGTTTTAGTGTTTAGTGTTTAGGTGCTCCAAATGTTCCAAATGTTCCAAATGTTCGAGGACACACGAGCTTTGAAATTAAACGCCCAAGGCCTGTCTGGCATGACCAGCCGAGACAGGCTGTTGGGAGCGGGAGATTGAGGAGGGGGGGGGGGATGAAGAACGAACGGACGAGCACAGGCAGGAAAAAGGAGAGTAGAACCAAAAAAGGAAAGCTGTTTTTTTTTTTTGTAATCTGAGCGCTCCTCGAAAGGCAGCACACAGACCTCACATGCGCATTTCCAGGAATGGATGCTGAAGGGTGGTCACGCGAGAAAGGTAAAAGGAAAAGTAAAAGGAAAAGAGAAAAAGGTGAAAATGAAAAAGGCGAACAGGTAAACAGGTGTAAAGGAAAAAAGAAAAGGACTTAAAAAACGAAACGAAGGGAAACAGAAATCAAAAGAAGTCTGCTGAAAGTCTGCTAGAAGTCTGCTGTAAGTCTGTTGGAGGTTTGAGAGGGGGGAGAAAAGAGGGGGAGTCTAATTCCCTGGTTCATTTTTCGGTGGTTTTTTTTTTTTTTGGAGGGTTTTTTTTCTTCCGTGTCCCTGTCGCTCCAGGGGTTTTGTCCACAATACGGAGAGTGCTCACTTCGCTGCCCCTTTCCGGTTGTATGCGTTCGGGGACTAGCGCTGGCAACCCGTCGCGGTCGCCCGTTTCAAGACCCACAGCGTTCTCCAGGCGGTAAATTTCAGTGTGTCCAACGCTGTATTGGGCAGGGTTTTGTGGTGGTTCGAGATGCTCGCAATTTGGAGTCATAAAGTGCGAGCTGAAGACGAGGTCAAAGTAAAAGTCGGAGTACTCCGTACTTTGTACTCCGTAGAGGCTGCACGTATCAACTCCATCATCCATCATCTCCATCATCTCCATACTATGCATAATGTCACGTACTATGGATCGTTTTCGGAATCTCAAAATTATAGCCATGAGGATACGGAGTCTCCGTACCTGAAGAACCAATGAGTCGGTGAGTTCTAATGCAACCTTACGCTGCTTGGCACGGTAATCATCCCCTCATCCCCACAGAAGCACTGTTCCTGAGTTAATTGTATCCTGTGAAACTTATATAATACTCGTAGACTGTACTCCATAACATGTTATCCCGTCACCGTCATCCCATCACCGTCATCCCATCACCGTCATGCCGTCTCTGGCTTCACTTCCTCCGTAGACACCTCCTCCTCTACCGATCCCTGAATCGTCGTTCGCTTGAACGGCTCTTCACTCGTCTGCGACACATGGCCCCGCCCGCTATTCGTTGCCGACACCCCAACTGCCTGTGCTTCCCCATCCGCAATCTTCTGCTTAACATTGTTGACAATCGTATCCGCTTCGCTGGGGGTCGTGTTCCACTTTGTCTCGTCGCCCGCTGTCGATGCCTGTCCATCCTTGTCCTTCTGGTTATCCACCAACGCCTCCCGGTCAAGCCGCACAATCATACACGACAAATTGTCCGTGCTAAAGTGCGCCAGTGCGTGGTCCACCAGCATCTTCGCCGCTGCCACAGGGTCCTGAACACCACGGACCAGATTCACGGCATCCTGGTCTGTGCAGACATCCCAGAGCTGCATAGTTAGCATCTTTTCACATATCCCGTACTCTGTACACTCTCCTCACTTACCCCGTCGCATGCAATAATCATAAACTCGTCCATCTCCGGTTGAATCACCGTCTCCGTAGTATAGGGGTGTCCCGTCACGAGATCCTTGATGTACGTATCACCCAGGGCACGCGTCACCGCAAGAACTCCGTTGACCCGGTTGTTCAAAATCAGCCCGCCCGCGTTGGCAATCCGCCGCCCCTCGTTCTCATCGCTGCCCTTGTGGTCATACGAGAGCCGCAGCGCCTTGCCGGCCCGACACAGAATGATCCGAGCGTCCCCCACATTCGCCGTATACAGCACCCGCTGTCGAGACGCACTGGACTTGAGCTTGGCGTGCACGGCTTCCGCCTCCGCCGCCGCCGCCGCCCCTTCACTGCCCGTCTTGTCCGCTGCCCCCTGCGCCTCTTCGCTGGCCTTGCTCGCTGCCGCAACCGCAATGCCCTGCGAGCCCGTCGCCGACTGGTTGCTGGGAATCCGATCCTCCCAGCGCAGCACCGCAATCGCTGCCGTGCACCCGCTGTTCTTGATCGGCAGCTTCTCCAGCAGCGCATCCACAGACGTAAACGTCTGGTCCAGGAGCTCCGGTACGGGTGCATTCGGATTTTTCCGGATCGTGTCCTCGAGAATAAAGTGCAGCTTCTTGCCACACCAATCGGCTGCAAACGTGCCTGCATGCCCGTCAAAAATAGCAAAGTAGCCATTGTCTGTCTCCAGCATGTCTTCCACAGAGCTTCCACTGCCGCCCGATGCCGTCTCACCGTCGACATCGCTCGCCTTGCTCAAGCGTCCGCCGCTGCCGCCGCCGCCGCTGCCCATCTCGGCACCGCCAAGCGCCGTACCCGGCGTACGGAGGAAGTTGTAGAGAAACGCGTGTGTATCCTCCATCGTCCTTCGGCACTTTTTGTTTCGGTCTTCCCACACACCGACACGGAACGTCGACTTGGGACCCGGCGCTGACTCGCCCGCCGAATTGTTGTGCTGGCCCTGCGGCACAGCAAGGGCCGCATCCTGTCTGCCGAGTTTTTGGAGTGGTGTCTGGTTCGGGGACCCATCGCTTCCTGACCGGCCGCCTTGCGAAAAGTTGAAGGTGTTCTTAGCCGATGCCAAGAAATTGCTGGCCCGACTGCCCACGCCGCTGCTACGACGCTTCTTCGGTTCGGCGGAGTTGTTTGTCGCGGAAGAGCTACTGTTTCCGCCTTTCTTGTCCGGCTGGTCGGCCGGTATTTCGGACTCAGGGGAGGGTGGTTTGCCATCGGGCTGTACGCTGCCGCCATTGCCACCTCCGCTACTGCTCGACACAGGAATCGAATCGATGTTCGAGTCGTCGACGGCACTTTCGGACTTGGAGGTCGAAGGAGAGCCCCCGCCGAACATTCTGTTCAGCAGGCCTCCCTGTGAGGAGAGGCTTCGCCGCTTGTTGCCTGCCAGTTTGGTTGGTTGGAGGAAAGGGAGAGAATATATAAAAAGGGGGTCGAATTCTGGCTGGATTCGGGCCAGATTCTGGACTTTAAAGGGGGGGATTGGGAGGGGAGGAGTTCGAGGGAGAGAAAAAGGAGAAATAAGAGAAAACAAGAGCAATGGCTGGCTACGACGACGTAGAGCAGCCGCTGGGGAAGCAGATGGATTCTAGTTAGCACGAGGGTCCGCGCCACAACTCGAGTGTGCTGATTTTCAGGACGACGGGGATCTGACAATGCTGGGCTCCACGCGATCTGTGCTTTGTTGGGCCGTTCTGGTCAGTTTTTGTGCTGCTGGATTGCACGAACACTTGTTTTGGGGTGTCAGGTGTCAGCTACGGTGGAGCGGCTGCTGCGTATTAGGGAGTATTTCAGTGGGGGAAGAACAGGCAGCGGGGAAGTTTGAGGGAGGAGGGGGGTCCCTGTGGCTGGGGTCTTTAGCCTAATAACTGATGATGTAATGCAGTACGAAGTGCTCTATATTAATAGTATTACTCCGTGCTCCGTACTCGTATACTCTGTACTCGTACGCCGTGCGCTGTACGAAGCGAGCCCGACAAAGGCTGGTCCACGTTTTTTTTGAAATTACCCTCCGTCCTTCAGGCCGCCATGCTGCCTTGCCGTGGAACAGCCAGCTGCAACGGATCACCGGAGACGTGAGCGAGGCGCAGCACGGGAATTAAGCGCTGTCGTCTGACCTTTGATTAGTAAGCATACATACATGAGATGCCGTATTCGTAGGAGTAAGAGGAAGATACTTCGTACAAAGGATCACAGCCAGGATCCCATCCAGATCCTATTCAGGATCACATCGTATGGATTATGTTGCCTGAGCTCCATAGCAACGTCTACATCGCCAGAAGCCAGAGAAAAAAAGCTGGAAAGAAATGACGAAACAAAACAAGACCCCCAACTATATCTACCGCCGCAAACTGTCCAGACGTGCCTGAAGATCGTCGTCCCCTGCATCACCGCTGCCACCACCGCCGCCACCGCCGCCACCACCACCACCTCCTCCCCCTCCTCCCACAGCTTGTGCAATTCTCCCCTCCGGCACGGCGCTGGTTTGCAGGCCTTGTGGTGTCTCTCCAAACTAGAATAGCAAGGGTCAGTCAAGTTGTCACGCGCCAGGGACGGGGGGACAGGTGTGCATACAGCTTGGTTCAGGTCGATGCCAATCTCTTCGAGGACTTGTTCGACGACCTCGTCGCCCTCTTCTTCGACGCCCACGTCCATGGCGTCGTCAATGGCGTCGTCCATCATCTCTTGTCGCTGCTCCATGATGTCGTTCTCGCGCTCAAACTCCATGGCGATTCGTTGCAGCGAGGGCAGGTTCATCGTGCGGTTCATGCTGCCGAGGGCCATGGTGGCGCCCTTCATGGCCTGCATCATCTGCTCGTTTGTCCGGTATGTCTGCAGGCGCAGCGAGATCTTTTGTAGTTGGCTGCGCATACCGTAGAACTTTTCAACGTATCGTCTCGTGCGCACGAGGTCCTTGGCCTGGATTTTGCAGGCGCCCATCTGTCCTTTCTGGGCGCTTTGCTTGATCTGCGTGACCAAGGTCTTTTCCTGTTTCTCGAGCTTGACGCGCTGCTGGTCCAGCTCGCGGATGGCCTTGTCGAGCATCCGCTGGTTCTTGCGCAGACGCTCAGCGGGCGTCACCCGCTTCCCGAAAGCCCATTCGAGTACCTGAACGTTAGCCATGACTGCCTATGTCTGTCTGGGTCTGTCTGGGTGTCGGTCAACTTGGAGCGCAGACTCACATTCATGGTGCCGGCTCCTCGGGACACGTGTGGATAGAAAGGCGCCCGATTTGAATGCCTGACGCAGGCGATGGATGTGTTGCTGACTCGCCGGATTCTGGCGACAGTTGGCCGCTATCGCGGAAGCTGAGAGGCGGAACAAGCAAAATACGTAAGGCAACAGGGAGACAAAACGGCGCTAGAGCAGTGTCAGTGGGCCAGTGGATGTGCTACTGTATTAATATTGTATATGGCATATTAGGATATTTTTTATGTAGTAGCACTCTATTAATGCATACTCCATATTCACTCCATACTCACCCCCGCCAATGTGGGCTACAAGGGTCCTTGCTCGTCCAAATTGCACGGTGATGCCGACATGGACAGAAAGGAGAGACCCGATGGCATGATTTTTCGGAGAGCCGTAGACAGACAAGATGCGATCGGGTATGCTCTCCGGAGTTGCGGAAGAGGCAGTGACAGCGGGCGAACATGATATTTGCCTCCTATGGAATAATACAGTACTTCTATAATCATACAGTTCTTCAAACGCCGACCACTAACACGAAAACACTAAATCCGCCATGACCAATCAGCGAGATCCGCCTGTCTCGCCATCCACGACCCCCAAAAATCGAGATCAAGAAAACGCCCAATCCCCATCGAACCACTGCCGTCTGCACACGCAACCGACTAGGGCTCCTTTTTTTTGCACTCTCCCGTCGCCCAATTTTTCGCTCTCTCTTGCAAGGTCGCTCCATGGCTGCTGTCTCTACCGCATAACCATGTCGTCCTCCACCAGAAAAGGAAAGTCTGCCAACAAGCGATCGTCGGCAGTCGGTGAGCCGAACTTTGATGTCGCCGACGATGCCGACAACCAGAACAACCAGAACAACCAGAACAACCAGAACAGCTCGCCACCTTCGCGCCAGCAGCCTGGCTACATGACTGTCGGCACCGGATCGACCTCCAAGCATGCTGCGCATCTGCAGTCGCTGCTCGACACCGACTCCGGATACGGTGGCAGCTCCACCGGCAGCGATGGCGCATCCTGGGATTCCACCTTTCACGAAGACAGACATCTGCAGCCTGTTGCCTCGTCCGCATCTGCGTCCGCGTCCTCATCCCACCCCGCTCCCATGCAGGCCAGCGCCATTCACCAGCTATGGTACAACCAGCACCGTGTCGCCCTCGGCAGGTCCATCAGCCAGGTCGTCGACATGCTCAAAGGCCTCCAGAATATGAACAATACTTGGCCGGCGCATTATCCTTCCGTCCAGAGACTCGACAACGGCTCCCAATCTGCTCCGACTTCGCCTGTCCGACCCGGCTTCCAGCATGCCCATTCCACTGCCGCCGACTTTCTGGCTTCGCCCACGTCCGGTGGCCAACTGGACGGAGAACCCGTGTTGCGCCGGGCGCGAACAGATTTGAATGACTCGTTTGCAGAATCCAGCAGAGCCGCTGAAAGCCGCGTCTCGGCTGCCGAGCCTCGTCTGGTCACCCCACAAATCGCCCAGGATTTCTCCGTCCTCAAACTCGACCTCAAGCTCAACAGCCTGCATCAAGCCGAGCTCGTCCACTCCCTCGAGAAGCATTCCATTGCCGCCCTGCTCGATGAGAAGATTCACTCCAGTATCAAACACCTGCTTGCCCTTCGCGAGCGCATCGAAGATACCTCTAGCAAGGTCCTCATCACCGGCGATCTCAATGCCGGCAAGTCCACCTTTTGCAATGCCCTCTTGCGCCGGAAGCTTCTGCCCGAAGACCAGCAGCCATGCACGAGCATCTTCTGTGAGGTCTTGGATGCCGGCGAAAACAGCGGTGTGGAAGAGGTTCATGCCGTCCACATGGATGCCGTGTACGACCGCAACGACGAGTCCACATACGATGTCTTCTCACTGCAGGAACTCGAAAAGATCGTCACCGACAACTCCACCTACATGCAATGCAAGGTCTACGTCAAGGATGTCCGCAGCATCGACGAGTCGCTTCTCAACAACGGCATCGTCGACATCGCCCTCATCGATGCCCCGGGTCTCAACTCCGACACCACAAAGACTACTGCCGTCTTTGCCCGCCAGGAAGAAATCGACGTCGTCGTCTTTGTCGTCTCCGCCGCTAACCACTTCACCCTGACTGCCACTGAGTTCATCCGCGCCGCCGCTGCCGAGAAGGCCTACTTTTTCTTCGTCGTCAACGGTTTTGACGTCATCCGCGACCGCCAGCGGTGCCAGAAAATGATCCTCGACCAAGTATCCAAGCTCAGCCCCCAAACACACAAGGAAGCCTCGGAACTCGTTCACTTCGTGTCGAGCAACGCCATCCCCATGGCGCCTCCTCCCGGCCCTCCCGGCGGCCCATCAGGTGGCGGCAGCGGGAGCTCTTCTGGCGGTGGTGGCGGTGGCGATGGAGACGGTCCAGACGATGATCCGTCCGACAAGGGCAAGGGCAAAGAGAAGCAGCGCGATTTTAGCAACATGGAACAGTCCCTGCGGCGCTTCGTCTTGGAAAAGAGGGCGCAGTCCAAGCTGACACCGGCCAAGAACTATCTCTTCAACATCCTCAATGATGTTCACTCCCTTGCCACCGTCAACGCCGAGGTGGCCGGCTCGGAGATTTCCCGTGTCAACGAAGAACTAGACGAGATCGAGCCTCAGCTTGAGACCAACAAGAAGGCCAAGGCCGAGATTGCTACCCAGACTGAAGAGATCATCGAAGACACCTGCAAAGAGATCTACGACCAGAGCCGCACTGCCATCGGCGACTCCATTGCCCATGCCGGGAACGAAGACTTGGGCGTTCCCTATCTCGGCATCTGGTCTGCCTTCCAATATGCCGAGGACGTCAAGGAGGCTATGCTCTCCCAGATCGCTGCGTCTGTAACCGCCTCCGAGGAAAGTGCACGTGTCAAGACCACACGCGGCGTCAACACCCTCACGCAGCTGGGCCTCTTGCATCTTGGCGATAAGTATAACGCGCTCAACTTCCGCTCGGAATTCATGTTCCGCCGCCGGAAGGACGAGCTCTCACGGCAGATCGATATCCCCACGGAGCTGTGGGACTTTGTCGACATCTCGACACTGCTGCAGCGCCAAGAGAAGATGGCCGGCACCGGCATGGCCTTGACACTGGCTACGGCCTTGGGCAGCCGGGCCATTGGCGCCCAAGGCTGGCTGGACCACGTCTTCTCGGCCGCTAAGCTCATGGGCAGTGCCAATGCGCGCCGCATGGTGCTACCAGCCATTGTGCTCGCCATCGTGGCAGCAGCTGGCTACATCCTGTCACAGATCCCGCAGTCGTTGCCGCACCGCCTGTCCAGCAAGATCTCCACCGAGCTTGCCGCCATGGACTATGTCCATAGGAACGCGAGCCGCATCTCCTCGACGGTCCGCAAGGTGCTGCGCATCCCGGCCGACGAGATCCGAGATGGACTCAACCGCTCCGTCGAGCAGCTCGGAGAACGCAGACAGAAGACGCTCAAGACCCGCTCCGAAAGTGAGGGTGCTCTCAAGTACTTTAGCAACCTGGTCACCGAGAGTGCACGGTATCGGGCAGTCGTCGAGGCAGTAGACCTTGAGGCTCCTCCTCCAGGTGCCATGCACTAGGAGGTCAGAGCATGTTGGCGAGTGGCCGGCTTTGAGTGATAAAGAGGGCACTTGGCTTTTTTGGCCATTGGAAAGAGGATGATTATGCTTTCGTTTTCCAAAAAAAAAAAAAAAAAATGTCGTCTAGTATCCGCCTGTTTACTCGCCACTTTTTGTTATGTACACCTGTTTATGCCAGTTTTATGTGTTTTCCTTTCTAACGATAGTCTACGAGAATCAAAAATAAAAAAGGAGAGGCTTGTGACCGGTTCATTCCATCTGCCTGTCGGTGCTCTTAGGTACCAAATTATTCATTTCAAAGCTGGCTGGGCGTAAGATATCGTACCAACCACCATGGCCCTGTTATATACATAATCCATACACGCATGTGAGCCCAGATCTCCATCCAGGAAAAATAAAAAAGACATGAGTAGAGAAAGGACTCCCCCACGGCAATCTGCGCCGTCAATGTCCAACAAATGCAAAACATCATATCCACTATGTGGATGGGCGATGGCTGGTCGTATACTCCGTACTGTAGAGGGTCCGCAGGCGAAGCTATCAAGATACCACGCCTAAGAACGAACTTTTCAAAAAGACCTTCCTTGGTCGTGCCTCGACCTGTTCCTCCTCCTGGAGCGTCTTGGTTTCTTGTTTGACTGTGTTTTTGTTCAAGTTCTTCGTGCCGTTCACCAGCTAGTGAATTGTTGCCTCGCCTTCAAAGACCGTTTACAGGGCCGGCCGTGCTCCTGTGCCGCCCAGAGCAGCACCCACCTGAGCGGCCGTGTCGCCCTCGCGCTTCTCACCCGTGCCGGCCGTCAAAAGCTCGCTGCCCATCTCCCGCATGCGCTGTTCCTGCTCCATGGCAATGATGTTCTGCTCCTCGGCCCAGGACAGCGCAAACGGAATGCCCACCAGCAGGGCGCTCACGGAAATGGTCCAGGCTGCCCGGCCCAGAAAGACCAGACTCGTTCGAACGACTCGGTTACCAAATTGGTACTTGCCGTAGAACCAACTCCGTGTTGTAGGCGGAACAATGTCCTTCAATGCATACAGCCGGTCTGCCAACGACTCGCGACTGGGGTCGAAGTCGGAATCTGTCGAGATTTCCGAGTCTGCTTGAAATTAACACGGGCCAACGTGGGCCAACGTGGGCCGTCCACTCGAGAGACCCATACCTGTGTCTGTGAAATCTTCCTCCTCTTCCGGCCCAGGCTGCCGTTGCTGGAAGTGCTCGTCCTCTACTTCGACTAATTGAACCATTTTGTTGGCTGATCGTTTCGCAAACGGGAACTTGGTGCAGTCGCTGGATCGTAGTGGAACTCGTTATGGTTTTGGCTTGACAGATGTGGTTGGCACAAGTGGAAAAGAAGGCTTCAAAATTGAACACAAAATTTCTCATTCTCTTGGTCACGTGCTCATCGGTGCCACCCACCCATGAACTGCCTGGTATTTTTCGCCTTACCCGCCACCACGTTTAGCCACATTAGGAAATATTTGTAATACCGTAAATTGCCGACGAAAATACTGTACATGAAGTAAGATATCTTTCGGATTATAGAATAAAGATATCAGACATTCATTTACGCAACTATATTTTCAAGGTCTTATTGCTAGATAAAACACAATTGGTATTGTTATTAATAGCCACTCAGCGAAACCCTCTAGTATGGCTGCAGCTGCTTTTCGGTATCTTCTAAATGTTCAAATCGCCCATGAAACAATTCTAAATCTATAATCGCAAATGCTTTCAGCTTCGCTTTTTGCCTGGCACATCAGCAAAGCGAATCCCACGACGGGCTGGCGGTACTCTGGGAGTGTCATCGTCATCACTGTCGTCACCTGGCTGGCTGGACATGCCAAGAGCCGCTTCTCGTCGACGTCTCTCTGCCGGGGTTTCCTTGGCATCATCGTCTCGATCTTCGTCGTCACTACCTTCACCACTGCTCTCACCGCTGTCCTCGTCTGCGACCCCCAAAGCGGCCAAACGACGACGCCTTTCGACAGCAGTTTCTGGCATATCACTGTCATCGTTATCAATGTGTGTCTTTCGTCCACGCTCAGACTCAACAGTGGATTTGTGTTGCGGGCCTGACGAGTGCTTCCTCAAGCTGTTGTCGTTGCCTGACTCTCCTCCGTGGTCCAATCTCTTGGAAGATCCAGCTGTTGTCGACACTTTCTTGCTGTTATCACGCGCACTGGACGCGCCGGCAGCCGAGGGCATAGATCCCTGATTGGCCATTGTCTTGACCGTGTTCGATGCATTCGACTTGTCGATGACTTCTTGTCTGGTATTCTGGTCCAGCTTCTGCATTTCCTCGATGAAGCCATCTTTCGTCATGCGTCGTCCAATTCCTCCAATCGTGAATCGGATGTGGCGGTCATCTTCCTCTTCCTTTTCTGCCACCACATTCTTCTTTTTCTTCTGAGAAGACGGCTCGCCTGCCGTGCGTCCAAACCCAATCCAACTGGAAACGCCGGTTGGCTTGCTTGGCACCCTTGTCACAGCCGCAGAGTCGTCGTCCTCGGATGTCTCATCGCCAGCCTGGTCCTTGGGCTTTTCAACCGCCTTGATCAAGCCACCTATTCCCATGTACTTCAAGCTCTGAGCCACAACGTCATTGCCATCCTTGTCGCCCTTCTGCGAAGGCAACTCGTATTTCTTGACAACTTCCCCATCTTCATTTTCAACAATAATCTAAAGGGCAGTCATGTCAGTAACTTTTGCCATAAATGGGGGGTTGCGAGGCTGAGACTCACCGTGTTTCCAAATTGGTAAGCCAGGGCAGGCTCGTGTTTTCGGGTCTCAACTTGCTTCTCCTTGCGTTTCTCAGCTTCCTCGTTCTTCCAGTTGCCAATCTTCTTCTTGATGGCGCCGTATGTCCAACCGGAATTCTCCGCATCAGCCATCGAGTTACCGGGATTGGCTGCATGCTGCTTGAGCTTCTCGCCTAGATTCTTCAAATCAACGCCGCCGCTGTTTTCCTGACCACCAGGAGAAGAGGGAGAGCTGGGAGACAAGTGTTCCACACCGAGCACTTCACCCTGCTCGGTCTCCAAAATCGTGTTGTCGCCCTCTTGGTAGACTTCAATTTTAGGGTGCGAGGTAGGTGACGATGAGCCCTCGGCTTCGTCGGATGAGTGTGTCTGTGCCCGCTTCTCTTCTTGCTCGTGGGTGTTGCCATCGTGGGCACTCACGTCCAATACAGTAGAGGATGGCCGTGTAGGAGTGGGGTTGGGATTAGTCTCGTCCCGCGCATCCGATTGCGAATTCTGGCCAGAAGACGCTTCTGCCTGGGGGGTTCCTGTGGACTCCTGTCCCTGAATTCGGCGCTGGGGGAAGATGGCGGACTGGCTAATGGGGCCACCGGGACCAATTCCATCATCCCACTTCTTTCTCCGTCGTCGGCTGACAATGGACGATGCTCGACTTCCCTGCTTGCTTGGGCCATCCTCCTCCTTCATGCGGCGCAGGAAATTACCGGGTATGCCAACAGGCAGCAGAGCACCCGGGGGCATTTCCAGCTTCAGTTCATCCATATCGGTATCAGACATGGTCCGAGCTTGTGACCGCGACTGGGAGGAGATTCTTGGCAGACGGTTCATCCAAGAAGGACCATCTTCCGGTGCTGTGGTGTAGGACATGGTGACCGTGAGGGTGTTGATACGCTTTCCAAGAGTGAAGACAGCCACAGACGAGCCGTGAACGATGATGGATGAAATGACCAGGAAGGTTACAACGGGCCAGACCAAGACTATAAGGGTGTAGTTCTCTACGTCTGGGGATGGAAGCTCGGAGAGAGGAACAGGCGAGTCATGTTCTAGCTCTGCACGTGCCAGGATAGCAACAAAGATGGCACCGACACCAATGGGACCAAAATGACCGGCAAAGAGAGCCTCTCGCCATGTTTTGATATCAGGGATGAGTGGTTTGAGGGCCAACATGATTGGAATGCGGCGAAAGAGGATAACAAAAATGGCGATAACGGTAAGACGCCAGGCAGACAGGCCGATGCTTGCGTTATTGTACATCTCCCACGGGATAATGGTTCCCAGGTAGACGAAGTAAGCCAAGTTGAGCAACAAGTCGATGACGTTGGACACGTGTGACTCTTCGGTTTTGTGGCCGAACCAACCATCGTTTGAAAAGCCGACACCGGCCGAGAAACCCACGAGCAGATCGTCGACTCCGAGGATACTGCCCGATCCCGCGCAGAAGAGAGCGAGGACAAAGTAGAAGACGAGGAAACTCTCGCGATCAATCAGATCACGACGTTCGGCAAATTTGATTCCGTGGCGCGCAATATAGCCAATAAGGAAGCCATACACGGCCCCGAAGATGCATTCGTAGAGGATTGTGTAGACAATCCAGTGGTAGCTTACTTCTCTTGCACTTTGCTTGTCCTGGATCAGGTAGAGGGCGAGGTAGATAAAGGGGAATGCCATGCCATCGTTGCAGCCAGACTCGGCGGAAAGAAGGTCACGTAAATGCTTGGGGACTCTCTTGGCGAACTTGCCTTTGCCGACAACGGAGGAGGCGAGAACAGGGTCAGTGGCGGTGACGCAGGCAGCAATAACAAGGCTTTCAAGCCAGTTGATGGGCGGGATCATCCACCAGACAAAAAGGGAGGTGACGAGCCAGCCAAAGGTCATGACAGGGACCAGCAAGAAGACGACTGACTTCCAGTGGCGTTCCATGTAAAACTTGGGCAATTCGACACCGACAGCGAAACACTGGACCACGAGAACTATGCGTGAGAACTCAATTGTGATAGTGTCGGTGCTGCCCCATGACAGGGGATTGATGAGGTCTGCAGCATGGGGACCAAAGATGAGGCCGCATATGGTTGCGACGGTAGCCTCGCCAATATACATGCGCTCCTTGATGATGGAGGAGCACAGCATAAAGAGGGACGTGAAGCCACCGAGAATGATGTACACCAAATGCGGCTTGGTGATGGAGAGGTGGTCCCACGCCATGGTAGACGACTGACACCAAGGGTGCCGGGTCCCGGGAGAAAGAGTTGTCTAGTCAGGCCTGAGCCGTAAGAAGGGGTGAGCCGAAGAGGTTCAAGAGGAGCTGAGGATGCAAGATATTGACACGAGGCCGTGTACAGCAAGTGGTCCGGGACTGGCGGAGACAATGGAGGCGGTGAATGCAGCAAGGGGGAGAGGAGTCAGAGGAGTCAAAGAGTCAAAGCCAGAGATCCAGAGTGGACAATGGAATGGCAAGATCAGCAGTCAGCACCCCAATCGATGGATCCGGCGCCACGCAGGTGATGCGATTGATGCATTCAGTAACAGGGCTGCGATAGGCAGTGAAGGGCGCCAGTGGGGCAGAACGATTCCGAGTTCCGAGATGGCGAGAGGAGACGTCTGCTGTTGCAATGTAGCAGTAGCAAGCCGTTTCTCGGAGGTCGGGAGTTGGAGGTCGGAGGTCGACCGAGACGAAGAGGTTGAAAAGTTAGTCAAGAACTAGTAGTCGAAGAGTAAGCCAAGCCAAGAAGGCTTTACAGCCTAATGGGGAAGAATAGCGAATGGCATGAATGAGTGTCGTGCTCCAGAAGAGAGAGAGAAAAATTGACGTGACAAAACGAAGAAATGGCAGGATGAAGAAAAAAAAAATGTGGCATTGGGTGGGGAGAAAATAAATAAAGGGAGGAAAGGCTGGCAAGTAACTACTGGGGGTAAGATAGGCAAAGATAGGTGAGCCGTAAGGCGCGAACCGCCCTGAATCCCAGGCTGCGCGCGTGTTTACTTGGTCTTAGGGGCTATTATAAGCACAGTTAGTAAGATACGGGGTATTTTAGCGCGATATCGAGTCGCCACCTTTGGGGACTCGTAATACCACGCACGCACTGGAGTCCACTGACGGGATGTCGTAGCTGCACGCACAGACCAGCGGGCTATACCGCTCGAGCACGACGTATGTAAGATATGTACTCCGTATGTTACGAGTATTGTGCGAGTCTGCCACAGTGATGGGATTGCAGCCAGTCAGGTATGAAGAAGTGGGCTTTAGAACTCATGACAGCCTAAAATGAAATTGGCTGTGCGAAGATCGATGATTCCAAGCGAAGTACCATTTTGTGTGTACGAATACGGAGTATAGTATGTTCTAAGCTGCAGCCAAGATCCGGCCAACCTTGCCAAGCAGAGTCTGCCCAACAATTGTTCGTGCCAAGAGCATCGAGATAGCGAATGTTTCTATTCAGCGCCTTCACGTTCTTGGCGCGGTCCAAGTGTTGGAAGTACACAATTGCCGGAATTGTCGGGCCTACGGAAGACATTGGGCAGTCTGGCCACAGAAAACTGTCCCGACTTCACGTCATAGAACGTTCTGGTAATACGGAGAAATCCAGACGGGTTTGGCTCTCCCAAACGCATGTGTTCTGTGGTTCTCCATGCGAGCAGCCCACGGGAACAGCTCATGGGAACATTGGATGGAATTAAGTTGTTTCATCGCGGCTGTTTCATCTCGATTGAATGCAGAAGTGAGTCGAGGGCCCGTAAAAGAATCAAGTCAATCTCGTAATCACTTCGGAGTATCGTAGGGCCGAAGCTACCAAGTACGAGTACGAGTACGGAATATTTTGTATTACTAACTTTTCGTTGCCCTATTTACATAGTACACAGTACGAGAACTCGCAAAGCCGATTTCAGGTTTAATGACTGCGTTCACGTGACCTCCCCGCGACACGGCTGTGGGACCGTTGAACGCGACACGCGTGGATCACTTCCACCTGCCCCAGTCCGACAGCAAAGTCGGAAGCCACAACAAACCCGAATCCTAGAGACCCTCACCCCGTTGTCCCTCTGCATGACGGCAGCCGTGTACCGCTCCCTGTCTCTACGGACTGCCGCTGCAGCAGCAAAGTTGTCCTTCGTTTCTACCTCTACTTTTGCTTCTGCTTCGGCTTGGACTATTTTTTCTGCCGGCTTCCACTCAAGAGACCCCTGTCTGTCTCCTTCGACAGAGCCAATGCTGGGCAGGGCAAACAAAGACTACACGGCTCGAAGCGCGGCCACGGCTCCTGCAGCCGGAACTGTGCAGAAATCGAAGCTTGAACAGACCTTGTTTCCATCCAGCAGTCCTCGCGATGGATGTATCACCGACTATTGCAAGACTTCGACCGGCCTCGCCACGGGCTCCCTAGCCTCGCCCTCTAGACTGCGACCGTCCTTCAACTCTGTCAATTCTCGGCCAGCAGCCTCTACAAGTGCCCTCAGCTTCCGCTCGCCTAATATCACTACCCAGAGCAGCTTTGTAACTCTTTGCAGCAAACCTGACTCGTTCAAAGACAACACGCCTGCCCCCAATCCCAAGATCAAGCAAGCCGATGAGGACGATCTGCTTGCCTACGGTATTGATCCGGATGACTTCACAGACGACGAAAACCTCGGGCTGGACCAGTCGCCGGAAACCCTGCCCGCCGCGCATGATCCAAAACCGCCAGCAAACAAAGAAACTACGGTCCATGGCCAGAATACCGAAATACCTCCCAGCTGCGGCTCTATTGGCTCATGGCCGCCCTCTTCTCCGTCCCATCTTCTGCCTCCTTCTACGGCATTGTCTAAACGCAGCGCACCGGACAGTGTTGCGCCCTTCCCGTCCTTGCCAGCCGCCAAAAAGCGCGTCATGCCCAAATACTGGTCACAGCCAGAGCCCGAACTGCATGCTCCCCAAGCGACACACCCTCTAGAAAGCAAGCGGGCTGATTCCTTACCATGGAATGCGACCCCCAGTGCACTGGAAGCTCAAAAGAAGCGCCTCAAGGACAATACCAAAAAGGCCGTGCTGGAAGACGCCGAGCTGATCCTCGATGACGAGTTCAAAGATCCGTCAAGCTTGGCACCGGCGACAGTTCGTGCACTGGTCAAACCAACCAAAATCAGTCTGAGTGGCGAGCAACAGAAGGTTAAGAATCTGGTTTGTATCAAGCGTGCCAGCGTGTTTTTCACTGGCCCGGCTGGTACAGGAAAGTCGGTTCTTATGAGAGCGATCATACAAGACCTGCGCAAAAAGTACAGGAAAGACCCGGAAAGCCTGGGCGTGACTGCGTCGACCGGCCTTGCTGCTTGCAACATTGGCGGTATGACCCTACACAGCTTTTCTGGCATTGGGCTGGGCAAGGAAGACGTCCAGACCCTTGTCCGGAAGATTCGCCGCAATCCCAAAGCCAAACAGCGCTGGCAAAAGGTCAAAACCCTCGTGATCGATGAGATCTCCATGGTGGATGGTGACCTGTTCGACAAACTATCGCAAATTGGCCGCACCATTCGGAACAACGGCCGGCCATGGGGTGGCATCCAGCTTGTTCTCACAGGCGACTTCTTCCAGCTACCACCTGTCCCAGACCGCGAGAAGCGGGATGTCAAGTTTGCCTTTGAAGCAGCAACATGGAATACCTCTATTGACCACACCATTGGCCTCACAGAGGTTTTCCGTCAAAAGGACCCAGGTGCGTTGAATAATAGGAACAGTGATTGGACAGCAACTAACATGGAATTTTTTGTCTCAGAGTTTGCGAATATGTTGAACGAGATGCGGCTTGGACGGATCAGCGACAAGACTGTCCAGATATTCAAATCATTGGCCAGGCCTCTCCAGTTCGGCGATGAACTCGAGGTCACAGAGTTGTAAGTCCTCGCACCTATGCACTTTCATGATGGTAAATCTAACTGGGCCAGGTTCCCAACACGAAATGAAGTGGACAATTCCAACGAGAAACGTCTTCGGGACCTGAAAGGAAAGCCGCACCGATACGAGGCAACCGACACGGGTGAGCCTGCCATCAAAGACAAGCTGTTACAGAACATGATGGCGCCCAAATCGTTGGTGCTTCGCGAGGGCGCACAGGTGATGCTTATCAAGAACATGGATGAAACTCTCGTCAACGGTTCGGTTGGAAAAGTGATCAAGTTTATGACAGAAGCCGAATTCCAGCAGTTTGGCGAAGGCGAGATGGGATTTCCGGATGATCCTACTATCAAGAAAAGAGCAGCCCTTTTCAATCAGTTCCTGAATAGCGGCAGTGGCGGATTCAATGACGGCCAAGTGTATCCCTTTGTTCGATTCCACGCCGCCGATGGATCGCAACGCGGAATCCTTGTTCGCCAGGAAGAATGGAAGGTGGAACTCCCAACAGGAGAGGTCCAAGCTTCTCGGCATCAGCTGCCGCTCATCTTGGCCTGGGCTCTCTCGATCCACAAGGCGCAGGGACAGACGCTCGAACGTGTCAAGGTGGACCTCGGCCGTGTTTTCGAAAAGGGCCAGGCGTATGTTGCTCTGAGTCGAGCCACTACAAAGACCGGACTCCAGGTGCTGAGGTTCGAGAAGCACAAGGTCATGGCTCATCCCCGGGTGATTGGGTTCTACAGCAAGCTGTATAGTGCCGAGAGTGCTATGAAGAACAACAGCGGCAACTCATCCATCCTGGCCTATACACGCAAGACCGAGCTGGAAATCGATCCGGAAATCCCATCCTTTGCACGGAGCAGCAGCGTTGCTTGAAAAAATTGCGGTTGGAATTTGGTGCATGGCAATAGAGGCAAGGGTATCTTATGAGTAGACGGCTGGTTTAATAGGTAGCCAATGACAGAACATGGAGTAATACAATGTACGAAGAACGGAGTACAGAGTACAGCGTACAGAGAGTACTGCATATGTAATACAGAGTATGTGCGAAATTCGATGGACAGTGCGTGGCACGGTGTGCTGACTATGCCATTGTCGCACTAGCGTCCTCTAATCGATAAGGCATGTCAGCGCATTCGAAATAAAATGTCCAAGAAATAACCCCTGCACAACCAACGTCACAAGCAAACCGCACAGCACCAATCTCTACCTCAACTCTATGCAGCGACCATGGCGAGCGCGTTTCTACAGATGGTAGTAGTGGTGGAGCTTCGCACTCCACCAGAACGACTTCATGGCTCAGTTACCGGAGTAGAGGCCGGCCAGAGTTTGACCCTAAGCAACGGTGTGTTTCTCGAGGACTCGACGTACGTCTTTGGTTCAGCTGCTAACAAACGCACAGTCTGGTTTCTTGACAGGCAGACATGGCAGCCGCAGGTAATTGTCGATCCTTCCAATATTGTCGACATATTCGATGCCAGCAAAGCCTCGGGCTTGCCTCTCGCCCCCGCCTCCACTTCTGCTTCCGTTTCTGCTTCCGTTTCTGCTTCCGCCCAACCGACGTCGGCGACTCCAGCGTATGAAGACCCGGCCATTCTTTCGTTCAAGATTGGTGCTGTGCGGCCGGATTCCGGGCCTGGTCGCGGATCCAGACCACCCAGCAAAACTCACTCAGCCATGAGTGCTGGTACAGGTTCGGGTGCAGGTGCGGGCGGCCTCAATATTTCATCACTCTCGCAGTCCGTCCAGTCCCTTCACATCGACGGCTCTCTCGACACCGCCGGCGCATCCGATACCGCAAAGGTTGGACCCAAGGCTGTGCGGCTGGAAGAATCGCAGCGACAGCGGAGGAAAATACGGAATACGCCTGCAACCGATACGCCAGTCGAAGGTCAGACAAAGCAGGCAGGTAGAGGAAAGGGTTGGCGGGAGACGCCCATGCTGCAGGACACTGCGTCTTTTCAGCCTTTTAGGGCTCTAAAGAAGAGTGGTCGGCGACGGCAGCAGCCCAATCAGGACAGTGGATGGGCTTCAGAAGATGTCACAGACGTGCAGGAGATGGGTGACTTTGACTTTGAAGGCGGCCTCGCAAAGTTTGATAAGCGGACCCTGTTTGATCAAATGCGTCGGGATGATCAGATTGCGGATGCCGATCGCTTGGTCACGCACAACCGGCGGCCGCTTCCAAAACCTGGCACAGCTGGCGGCAAGAATCTGCACCATACGGAAAACGTGTTGGATCTTCCGCCATCAGCAGCAGCGGCAGCGGTGGCTGCGGCGGCGGCAACGGCAGCGACGGTACCAGCATCGGCATCAGCATCAGCATCAGCATTGCCTAAAACTGTCATCAAAGAACCACAAACCGTGTCCCAGGATTTCTGGAATAGCGAGGCCGATGATGTGGGTGCCGTACGAGATGCCAGTGAGGGAGGACGGTCGAACGAACGCGGTCTAGGTAGCCGACAGAGCTCACGTCGTGGCGAAAGCAAAGTATCGACTACTCGGCGGTCGCAACCACGGAAAGCAAGCGCCAGTGCTGCAGCTGGTCAAGCGGTAGGGCGGTCTAGTGCAGCGGTTGCGCGTATGGCACATGGAGCTGCTTATCTAGAGAGAAACCCGAGCCAGGCGTCCTTGTCTTCTTCGTCGTCCCGAGGTTTCTGTCTACTTCCGTCCAGACGCCGCATTGAGACAGTGTCAGCGTTGCAAATCCTCAATCTCGAAAACATTGCACACAATGAGCTGGGTTTGACACAGGATATGATGACGGAGAATGCCGGGCGTGGAATAGCCGAGGTGGCACTGACGGCACTTGCGGATCCGGCCGTCACTTTGCGTATCCGGGCGGCATCGACATCGTCCTCGGCTGCTCGACCTAATGTGCCGCCACCAACCGTTGTGGTTCTGGCTGGCAATAACAAGTCGGGGACCAGGGCTATTGCAGGCGCGCGGCATTTGCGAAACAGAGGCGTTAATGTTCTTGTTTGCGTTGTGGGCATAGAACGAGGAGAGCGTGAGCTTCTCGAGGATTTCCGGCAACAGGTGCGGCTCTATCGCAACTTTGGTGGCCGCATCTACGGCAAAAGCGAGCTGTTTGAGTACCTGCGCAAGACAACAATACCCACATTGACCATCGACACGCCCCGGAGTGCCGTGGTTGCAAAACCGCCAGCTGTTTCTCTGGTTATCGACGCACTTCTAGGACTTACAGTGTCTTTTGACGAGCTACGCACGGGAGACCAAGCAACTGTTTACGAGCTAATAGAATGGGCCAACCGCAACGAAGCATTCGTCCTGGCAGTCGACCTGCCCACCGGCATTGATCCGACGTCGGGCAAAATAAGCATCATCGACGGCGCCCGTCTCTTTATTCGGCCGCGCTACGTCGTGGCCATGGGGGCCCCCAAACGTGGCCTGTTGGAAGCAGTGTCCGTTGGTGAGACAGAAGACGGAAGCTCGGCGGAATCAGCCGTGTTGGATGACCCGGCGGTCGATTGGAGACTCTTCATTGCCGACATTGGTCTGGGAGCGGCAGTTTGGAAAAAGGCCGGAACCAAAATTCGACGGGGCATTGATTTTGAGGATCGATGGGTGCTCGAGCTGAAGTACATAGGAGCGGCGGCCAAGGAGGAAGCATCTTAGACAGGTCGGCACGAGCGAATGAATTACATGCAAAACATTTTATATTAATAATTAAGCGAGGACACTTCCAATCCCCAGGACAGATCTCATGGTATGACAAAACTTGTATAGAAATAACCAGATATGAATGACCAGAGGGTATTAGGATGTATCCTAAACAGCTACCACCGAATAGTACAGCTTCAGAGGGGAATATAAAAATCAAAACAATGATATATCAAAAGGAAAAAAAAAAAAAAAAGCAGTAATCAAATGGGTAGACATATGCGCCTACAGGAAGCGCTTGGCCACTTTCGACGCTGCCGTGGACACCGTGTCGGCAGCATCAGAAGCCGAACCAGCCACAGTCGACGTAGCAGCCGAGAAGGTTGCGTTGGGGTTGATTTCCGAGAACTCCAGGCCGTTGTCAGTGCTGGTCGTGGAGCCGTTCGTCTTGGAAGCGGCACCGGTAGCGACCTTTCTCACGATCTTGGGGGCTGCCGGGACGTCCTTGCTTTGGGTACCCGAACCAATGGCAAAGACAGGGCTCTGCCAGGCTTCGCCCTGCAGGGCCATTGCCTTGTATTCGGAGGCCTTGTTGCTGAATCCGCTGGGAAGCTTGATGTTGGGGAAGATGCTGTCCTCCATGGTGAAGGCAATGTTGAGCTTCTTGTCCGACGGTTTCGCGGCAGCAGCCTTCTTCTTCTTGTCCTCATCCATCCGCTTCTTGGCCGACTCGTAGAAACGCTTGTACGAGTTCGACTTGGGGCTATCCGGGTCCTGCTTGGCAGACGTGCCAGCACGATCGGCGTCCTTCTTGATATCATACACGGTGGCATCCAACTTGTTGAAAGTGTCCGTGATGACCTTTGCAATGACCTTCTGCAGCATCGGGCGCAGGAGCCGCATCACGATAGGCTTGACAAGGCGGATGAGAGCCTTGTGGCGAGACTGGTGCACCTTGAGCTTCAAGTAGTCAATGTCAACATTGACCTTGTCCACCTTGAAGAAGTGCTGGGAATCACGCGTGTCAGCCGTGCTCAAGCCCAGCTGGAAGCTGAGACCATTCCCGGCCATGAGGATGCTGATGACACCCAGATCCGTGATGGACGGGAAGCCATCTTTCTTGTGCACGTAATAGCTGATGTTCTGGAGATCCATCTGGATGCCGGCCACCTTGACCTGCACCGCATGTTTGTTCTTGCCGGCCTTGATCATCTTGCGGCCCCAGGACACGTGGTTGTTGTTGTAGATCTCAACCAAGTTCGGTACGAGGTTGTCGCTCTCCAGAACAAGGTTCTCAACCACAGCATCAATCATCTTGTCCGAGTATTCGATCCGCGGGATGGGAATGTAAGCAGCAGTCTCAAGCGACGCCGGGATGATGACGCTCGTCAGGTCCTTGAGGAGGTGGGGCTTGAACGCCGGCTTGCCGTTCTCGTCGTTGCCGAGGTCCTTGAAGAGTCGGTTCAGGGACTTGGCAAAGGCCTTGTTCTGGGGGTCCTTGTCGAACTGGTCACCGACAAACTTGACCTCGTCAATGGTGCGCGTCACCTGCGGCTTGTACTTTTCCTTGAGGAGGTAGTTGCCGCGATCGTATAGACGCTTCCATTCGGTCGTGGACGACTCCTCGAGCACGTAACCCTGCTCCTGGAGGCAGCGACGAAGGTAGACGTTGGCGTCCTGGAACCACGTCTTGAGCTCGGGGTCCTTGTCAGCAGCCTTGTAGATGTCACCGATCGACTCCCAGAGACCGTCCGTCGATGTGCCGTTGGCGAAACGCTCAATCAGAATCTTGAGGTCGTTTTCAGCCTTCTCCAGCTGCGATCGGTTGCCCTTCAGAAGAGCGGCAGAGTTGGCACCGGCCGCCTTGGAATGGCCGTAGTACTTCTCGGCGAGAGTCAAAAGAGCCTGGATCGCCTGCTGGTAGTCCGAATGCTGCTGGCATTCCAGAACCATTTTCTACAGAAGGTGGAAGGTGGTCAGTACATCGTTCAGGGATTCACTGGGTAACAAAGTCTCACCTTGAGGCGCAGGATGACCTGGTCCCGACGGTCCTTGGGCATCTTGGAGTCGAGGTACTCCTTGGCACGCGGGCCGTACTCATCTTTCTTCTTCTTGGCCAAGGCTTTGAGTTCGTCGGCCCTCTTCTTCTCCTCAACCTCGGTCCCGTCGGCAGGCTTCTCCTTCTTGTAATAGCCCTGAGCCTTCTCCTTGTATTTTGAGAAATCGGGAGTCTCGTGCCATGTGTTGTCCGCAGCAGCCGAGTCGATCTGGGCCAGATCATCTGCCGACGGACGGGCCTTGCCGGCAACCTTGGTGGCTCCATCAGCAGCCATATCCCGGAAGAGGATGGAAGCATCCTTCACTGGATAAATAGTTAGCCAAAAGAATAAAAAGAAGAAGAAATTTTTAGAAAAAAAAAACTTACGAAGCTTGCGGAATTGGCCGTTGGTAATGAGCAGGTTACCGAGGGTCTTCAGGCCCTGAAGAGCCTGCTGGCCATCCTCCTTGGCGGCATCCTTGGTCACAGGAGAGTCGCCCCATTTGGTAGCCTTGTAGTCATGACGGCTGGTCTGCCAGATGAAGTCCTGTAGAACATTGCCCTGGTTCTTTGAGAGAAGCAGATACTTGGCCTGGTTCACAACCTCGCGAACGTCGGCCACCAGCTTATGACCGTCGGTGGACAGTTTGCTCGAGGGCTTGGTGAGAGCATCCGAGTAAATGAAGCTGTTCAGCGTAGAGTCGATCTGGTCGTTCGACGGCAACTTGCCATTCTGAAAAGCGGTGGCAATGCCGTAAAGCTGAAGCTTCTGGTTAATGTCGGCATCCCGCTGCTTGAGATTTGTCGGCCGGTTGACCTTGGACGACGCCATACTTAGAAGCCTATGGGTTGATACACGAATAAACAATGGCTTTCTAGGAGGAGATTGTCCAAAGAAGATAGATGAACGAGGAGAAAGGGATAAGGACAATGACGGCAGGGCTAGGTCGGGTTGTTATATGTCCACAAAGAAGAACTAACAAAGAACTCCCTGGCAACCTTCAAGCTTCAGCTGAATGAAACATACGTCATGCTCTATTATAGAACGAACGAGCAGCGCCATACATAATTTTGTGCTAGGACCGCGAATGGCTAGAAGCCAGGGATGAACGGGCACTCATATCCGCAAACAGTGATCAGCAGCAGTTAGAACGAAATGGCACAGGAGCACTGGCCAGACGTTTCCGGCGTTGTACGGGGCGCCGCATGTTTGATGCCATAGAAAGTACGATTCCAGCTATGTAAGACACTTCCCGAGCATGGGAGGCCCCTGTTCGTTCTACCGCTCGTACAAACAAAACTGAGCAATGAGGTGATGTCACCTCTATGGCGATGTGGGTCGATTAGGCCAGGAGGGAGCCGGTTGCAGTATTACACGAAGGTTGGCATGCAAACTTAGTGAGATATCGAGGCGATCGGGTTGAGCTGAGCTGAGCGTCGATCTTAGCGCAGAGGTAGTGCCAATTAGTAGCGATCCTCTATGGGGCCGCCAGCTAAGGCAAATTGAGGTGGGCCCGGTGACGAGTATGTATGGTCACGTGATACAGTTTAGATTCACACTGCACGTGATATTACAGACATGCGATTCGGTTCCAGCTCGGCTTGTCAGGTAAGATATCTTACAAAGCTTCTGCGAATCTGTTGGCCTGTCTCCATCTATTACTTCTTTTGAGTTCTTTAAAGCTCGTGCTCTGAGCTCAAGTCGACTTATATAGCTGTCACAGAATTCGATCTAAAAACAAAATTTGTGTATTGTTAGAAGTTGGAAGTTGGAAGGAAAACGTGGTGAAGACTTACTCAGCACAGCCCCACTCACCGTGCTAAAATACCGTGCATACTCGGTACTCAGTTCTCGGTACTCGTACAAATAATGAATCTGTTCGTCTGCACGTGACATTACATAGCTGTTTGCCTGGTATTCTTACATCAACCTCAGCTCGTAATAGCACCGCGCGATGATGCGTCAGTCTCAGTTGTCCCCACCACCCATTTTTGGTCCCTTTGTCTGCGCGTAAGGAGGGTCCGAAGAACGTTGAACCAACGATGGAGCGGGACACACCACAGCAGGGGTCTCGCTCACCGGATGAGGAGGCTAAAGCAGAGGATGCCTTGCAGTACGGAAACGAAACCGTGTCTGACTCAGTTGACGGCCAGCAATGGTTGGTTGTGCCTGTCTGAATGAAGCCTTGACTGCAAAAAAGTGTGTTGACTCTTGTTAGGTATTCGAACCGGCCACATAACCACTCCGTAACGCTGCTCTTCTCGGAGCTGTTCCGCAGCCTCTTCAACCCTCTTGCTGAAATCAAAACACGACCGGCCTCTCATGGACCACCACGCGCCAAGCGTGGAGCTGGCCTCGGTGCTACCCGGGCTTCTCCCCACGAGCGGCGCCGAGGCGTCATTATGCGTTTCATCTCGCGCTGGCGCTCAGAGGTCGGCGATGATATCTACCCTGCTCTACGGCTGGTCCTACCAGACAAGGACCGCGATCGAAACGTGTTTGGGCTAAAGGAAAACACCATTGGAAAGCTGCTTGTCAAGCTCACAAAGATCGACAAGAACTCCGAGGATGGCTACAACCTGCTGCACTGGAAGTTACCGGGTCGTGAAATGGCCGGTCGCATGGCCGGAGATTTTGCTGGGCGCTGCTTTGAAGTACTGGCAAAGCGGCCACTGCGGACAGACGTGGGCGATTTGCGAATTGGACAAGTCAATGTGCTGCTCGACAAGCTTGCCGAAGCCAGCGGCGAGGCCGAGCAGATGCCCATCTTTGAGACTTTCTACCGGCACATGAACGCCGAAGAGCTGACTTGGCTCATTCGTATCATTCTTAAGCAGATGCGGATCGGTGCCAGCGAAAGAACAATCCTCAATCTTTGGCATCCCGACGGCGAGGTCCTCTTCAACGTGTCGTCCAACCTCCGACGTGTTTGTTGGGAATTGTTCGACCCTGAGGTGCAGCTAGAGCAAGACGAGGCCGGTGTGACGCTCATGCAGTGTTTCCAGCCACAACTGGCCCAGTTTCAGATGCCTGCGTCCTTCCAGAAAATGGTCGAGAAGCTACGGCCTACAGAGGACGACAGAGAGTTCTGGATCGAGGAAAAGCTCGACGGCGAGCGCATGCAGATGCACATGGTGGAGGACGATGCGGTTCCCGGCGGCAAACAGTTCTGTTTTTGGTCGCGCAAGGCCAAGGATTACACAGACCTCTATGGCCATGGCTTTGAAGACAAGAAGGCGGCCCTCACGCAACACTTGCAGCCGGCCTTTGCAGCCGGAGTGCGCAATCTGATTCTCGACGGTGAGATGATCACATGGGATCCAAAATTGGACAAGATGGTGGCATTTGGCACCTTGAAGACGGCAGCTCTCGGGGCACAGAACAATCCGCACGACGCCACAGCACTGCGGCCAATGTTTCGCGTTTTTGATATCCTGTACCTCAACGACCAGATCCTCACACGCTACACGCTTCGTGACCGGCATCGAGCGCTGGAGAGGGCCGTCGTCGGCATTCCACGGCGGTTGGAAATCCACCCCTACGAGATGGCAACGTCACCAGACGCGGTGGAGCCCATGCTCCGTCAAATCGTGGCCGAGTCTTCGGAGGGGCTTGTGCTCAAGAACCCCCGGTCGATGTATCAGCTCAACAGCCGGAACGACGATTGGATCAAGGTCAAGCCGGAGTACATGACCGAGTTCGGAGAGTCCCTCGACTGTGTCGTTATTGGTGGCTACTTTGGCTCGGGACACAGAGGAGGCACGCTCTCTAGCTTTCTCTGCGGACTTCGCGTGAGCCAGAACCAAATTGAGGCCGGAGCCAACCCGGAGAAGTGTCTCAGCTTCTTCAAGGTAGGCGGAGGATTTAAGGTCGAAGACTACGCCGAGATCCGGCATCTAACAGAAGGAAAATGGGTGGATTGGGATAGCGCCAATCCTCCCAGCGAGTACATTGAGCTCGCGGGCGACGATACGGTTCAAATTGAGAGACCGGACGTTTGGATCCGGCCTAAAGACTCGGTGGTTCTATCTGTGAAGGCATCGAGTGTTTGCCCATCGGATTATTTTGCTGTGCGGGAAACATTGCGGTTTCCTCGTTTTCGCCGGCTACGTCTTGACCGGGCCTGGAACACGGCATTGGATGTAGACGAGTTCCGGGTGTTGCGGGATCAGGTCGAGCAAGAATCCAAGGAGAAAAAGGACATGAAAATAGAGAACCGTCGGCAGCGGCGGCCGACAAAAAAGGCCAAGCTCGACTTGATTGTGGCAGGACAGAGACGAAGCGAATCCAAAGCTGTCTTTGCGCCCAGACCAGTGGCCGCTGACAATGTCTTGGCTGGGCTGGAGTTCTGCGTCCTTTCGGAAGCCACAAAACCGTTCAAGAAAAGCAAGATTGAGCTCGAAGCACTTGCCAAGCAGCACGGTGGACGAATTAGCCAGCGACCCGATTCGACATCCGGGATGATCATCCTAGCCGACAAGAAGGTCGTCAAGGTGGCGTCTCTTCTGAAAGCAGGCAATGTAGACATTGTGCGGCCCCGGTGGCTATTGGACTGTCTGTCTCAGAGTGGAGGGGCGTTCATATTGCCCTTGGAGGAGATCCACCTGTTCCATGCAACGGAAGAAACGGAGAAAAAAGCCAAGAGCCAGGTGGACGAGTTTGGTGACAGCTTTGCACGGGACGTCAACGTTGAGGAGCTGAAGGGCATTTTCGAGGACATGGATGACGGCAACGATGGCACAGCCACGCCGTTCAGCAGCAAGGGTGAATTTCTCGACCAACTTGAGGAACATGGCCATGACCTGGGACTTTTAAAATGTCTGATATTCAGACACTGCTCGGTGCACATTGCCAGTACGCATGAGACATCTGTGGCCGAACTACTACGTCTCAAGAATCGTGTACGCTACGGAGGCGGCACGGTGGTCGAGAGTCTGGAGGATGCCACCATGACACATATTGTCGTATATTGTGGAGAGGACGACAGCCTGCGAGGCAAATTAGCAGCAGACCTGCGGCGCACGATGAGCGTGAGAACAAGACAGCCGCGGATCGTGGAGACGGCATGGATCGAGGCATCGTGGAATGCAAGTACGCGGCTGGACGAGGAGCAGTTCGTTCCCGTATAGGAAAAGTGATAGAATTACGAAGTCAGTCCCTTTCAATATTCCAATATTATTCTGATAACTATTCTAATATATCAATAATACCAATACACCCTATCCAAGGCACCTCCTCTCATTTCCCAATGGTCAAAAACAAGCGGTCACCAATGTCACCCAGGCCAGGCTTGAGCATTCCGGTGTTGGTCAGCTCGTCGTCGATACCGGCCGACCAGATCTCGACGCCTCCGGGCCACTCGGCTGCAGCTCTTTGTGCACCGGATAAGGCGGCTAACACGGAAAGGACAATAATGCGGTCAACGCCCCACTCGCGCAGCGACTGGATCGCAGCAACACAAGTACCACCAGTGGCAATGATGGGGTCGAGAATGATGGCCAGTTTTCCAGCTTTCTTATCGTCTTGGTCAATGTGGTTGGGCAGGTTGTTGTAGTACTCGACCGGCTCGAGCGTGCTAGGCTCACGATACAGGCCGAGATGGTGAACCGCGACAGGTGCAGGCAGCAGTGTCTGCAGAGCTTCGACCATGCCGAGACCTGATCGCAGGATGGGAACAAGGCAGACCTTCTGCGGGATTGCCGTCGTGGTATACTCGAATCCCAGGCTCGTGAGGTCCTGCGTAGTCAGTGAGACAGAGAGGCAGACATAAAAGGGGCGAGAAAGAAAGAAACCTTGGGACCTGGGACGGCAGTCAGAGCACCGGCCAGTGCTTCATAGGCAACGAGCAGAGAGATCTCGTGCACAAGTGACCGCACCTCCTTGGCCGACGTCGTCTGTGAGCGAAGCTGACTCAGCTTGGCTACAAGGCAAGGATGCCGAGACACATGGACGTTGCTGGGAAGACTGGCCATGGCGAAGCAGGGGGTAATGGATCTGTGGAGGAGCTTCTCGGGGGGATAAAACCAGGTGGTGTCAACAAGATAATCGAAGGGAGCCCAAAGTGCCTTACCCAACACCCGCATACCCTCGCTCACCAGTCCTGCAGCACGGCCTTGTGCCTAACGTAAATTATTAGTCAGCACCTGGCCTTGCGGCAGCGCCAAGAAATTCGGCCAAGCCAATCCATCTGCAGCCCGTTCTTCACATAGTTGGACATGGCAGCACCACACTCGAGAGACAGCACGGCAACATTCCCTGCGTGCAGGTCCAGCATATCTGCTGGTCCCATGGCCGGCGATGTCCCGGATCAAGATCCGGAACAGGATCCAACGCAGGATCCCGCGCCCGTCGGCAATTCTCTACAACGGTCCAGTTCTCGTCTTTCGCGACAATCTCGAAACGAGCGCCGCGCTGCGCAGCCCGGCACGGAATACAATGTACCGGACATTTACCGCAACCTAGACGATGCCTATGCTGAGCCGCCCGTGCAAAATACCGACGAAGATCCTATTGCCCATGTCACCACTCGCGAGGACGAACTCAGGAGTGTCCGATCGCATGACTCACGAGCCAGTCGCGAAGCCCGTCTGGCCCGGCGCAGATCCTACACACAGCCTGCGCAGTACGATGTGCCGGATTCCTACTCCAACCTAGACGAGCTATCTGTTTCGCCGGTTGAAAACCCCGACGAAGGTTCAGTCTACGAGTACCACAGCTTGGAGCAGGCCCGAAGTCGAGACTATACACAGGTTCCCCCGACGACTGACGAGATCAGCAAAGCTGAGGAGCAACCGGCCGGTACCAAACAGCCACGCGTTTCACGGCTCGCTACACAGATCTATACCCTCTCTTACCTCGTCTTCTTCGCCATCCTCGGAACGCTGGCCCGTCTCGGCTTGTCTGCCCTGACGGACTACGCAGGTGCCCCTGTCATTTTCAGCTCCATCTGGCCTAACTTTGCCGGCTGCATCGTCATGGGCTTCCTGGCCGAGGACCGTATGCTCTTTCTCTTTGAATGGGGCGACCCCACATACGAAAATCAGATTCAGGCTGCTCGGAGGGCCACCGGCTCAAGCAGCGAGCCCAACTCCAGCGGCTCCAGCGGCATCAACGGTGACAGTGTCGACCTCGCTGCTGCAAAAAAGGCTCATATGGCCACCAAAAAGACTATACCGCTGTACATTGGCCTCGCCGCCGGCTTCTGCGGCTCTTTCACTTCGTTTTCTGCCTTTATCCGGGACATGTTCCTTGCTCTCGCCAACAACCTGCAAGACGAAAACGCCCCGCGAAATGGCGGCTACTCGTTCATGGCCGTCATTGCTGTCCTGATCATCACGATCTCCCTGTCGCTGTCTGGTTTCTTCCTAGGCGCCCATTTGGCCATCATTTCAGAGCCCATCACCCCATCACTACCCTACCCACTCACTCGAAAGGTTCTTGACCGCTTGGCTGTCCTTCTGGGCTGGGGCTGCTGGCTCGGTGCCATTCTTCTCAGCATTCTGCCCCCGGATCGTGGCAGCGGAGGTACAGAGATATGGAGAGGAAGAGCTACATTTTCACTGGTATTCGCCCCACTGGGCTGCCTGGCTCGTTTCTATGTCTCGCTGTACCTCAACGGCCGCATCGCCTCCTTTCCTCTCGGCACATTTGTCGTTAATTTGGCGGGAACCATGATCCTCGGCATGTCATGGGATCTCGCTCACGTTCCTTTGGGCGGCGTCTTAGGGTGCCAGGTCCTGCAAGGCATCGAAGACGGCTTCTGTGGCTGTCTAACTACCATTTCGACATGGGCAGGTGAACTCATCAGCCTCAGGCGTGCCCATGCCTATTTCTATGGCGGTGCGGGCGTTCTTTCTTCTCTTGCTGCCATGGTCGCCATCATGGGTGGTCTGAGATGGTCCGACGGGTTTGCTGCCCTACAATGTACACACTGATCGGCTACATAAAAGATAAAAGATAAAATATAGTAAGTTTTCTTTTTTTCTTCTTCTTCGGGCCATGGCCACTTTATTGGTTAATTTTCTGGGGACCATTGTTTGTCTAGAATGCAAGTTTGGCTTTACTGGTCCCGCAAGAGTGAAGTAAATGTAAATAGAAAGTCAAGATCACAGACGGTAGAACAAGATGTGTGCGTGTGTTCAAGTGTTCAAATACCCATATGGTTCTATAATTAACGAGCTAAAGCTCAACTTTTAGCGGTGGTTGTGTGAGATAGATACCCCACGGAAAACATGTTTTGTACGGCCCCGGATTCTCTTCCGATTCGAGATATCTTATATAATGACTAATCGTATGTCGCCGCTTTTCTGTATAACCCTTCTCCTTGTGTTTAGTTTCGCACAAATTGTCCGACCCCAGACAACAGCTAGGACGGGATCTGTGCAACTCTCTTGGACATGCTGTTCCGGTTAGTCGGTGTCCATGAAAAAAAAAGAGAAAGGTCCAGGTGTGGAAAACTTACAAATCAAAAAAGGCAAACTGGCTTGGCGAGGAGCCGAATTCGTACACAAATCGACTGGCCAGGAAGCTGCCAAAGATGGCCCGAAGGTATGTATCCGGCACGCGCTTCATCAAGGTCTCGAGTCCGATCTCCTCCAGCAGTAGCTTGGGCAGTGCATCGCTGAGGACACTCTTGCGGATGCGCTCGTCTGCCCACATATCCGACTTCTGCAATTCTTCGTCCAAGGTCGTAATGGCCACAGACAACTTGTCCGACAGAACAGAGCGAGGTGTGCCTGTCTGCTCGTGCTCGCGCCAGATCGCCTCGAACTCGAGGCGTGCGTTGTCGCGAATCTTAGCCTGGACCTCCTTCACATATGCCTTGTAAAACGCAGGGGCTTCACCCTTCTCGTTGTGGCACATGTGCTTGCGGAACCCGTCGTCGTCAAAGGAAAGAGAAGCAAGAACCTCAAGAGACGATGAAGTCACACCACCCTTGTTTGCCGAGGCGTCTTTGATGAGCACGCATCCAGCAGCTTCCAGGCGGACCTTGGCATCTTGTGTAATGAATAGGTTGGCGCCCTCCACAATGTATGGGAAGATAGCTTTGCCATCTCGGATGATCTTGTTCACAGAAACGAGGTCGATCGACTCCGGGCGACCGCCACAGGGCACAAACATGTCCGTCAGGCCGGTATCGCGGAGGTGGTACGTGTTGCGGAATGCAGTCCCGTTCGCAACAACCTCCCCACTCGGAAGCTTCACATTCGTGTCATCACACAGCACACGGAAGCCATCCTTGGACAACTTGGACAAGTCGAACTGGGATATCATGACACGGTTCGTTGCCAGGCGAATCAGTTCTTGCTTGTCGAGGCCGTTCGGATCGACAAGCACACCAGATCCATCGATAATGGATGTGTACTTCTCGTTGCTGAGGAGGATCTCGTTGCTTCCCAAGTCGCCGTCGGGGCCACCGGTCTGCATCTTTCTGACAGTCGCAGGATCAAGATTCATCTTGCGATAAACGCCTTTCACATACTCGCGTACGGAGAGCGTGGTCATGCCATATTCATCGTGCGGGATACCACCAAGAGAGGGTGACTTGCCCGTGAAGAAGGACTTCCAGAAGGGGGCGCCGCGCTCCAGGGCGTGTTGTGTGGCCCAGTCCACTAGATCTGCCGTGTTTTCGTCCGGACCCAGGAACAGGATCTCCTGTTTGCCGTACAGATCAACGATTGGGTTCTTGATGCCCGGCGTCTTGGCTGGCAGCAGGAGATCCAGGATGCTGTCAATGTACTTCTCAAAGGCTTCGCGGCCCTTGTCCTGCTGCTTGGGGTCGAGAAGAATGACACCCTTGGAGCCGCCCTCGGGAATGTCCTTGTTCTTACGCTGCTGGGTGCTGGCCAGCCCATAGTTTTCGTCAAAGAGGTTGCGGGCATTGATTCTGTAGGCCTCCTTGCTGCGAGACTTGACAATGCGAATGCCACCACGGGCAATGTCCCGGAAACGGAGGTGAAAGCCACGTGACTCGGAGCTGATAACAAGGAACATGCCGTAGAGGCGCCGCGGGTATTCAAACTCGGGAAGGAAGGATGGGTCAAGCCGGAAGCTGAGAGCCACCTTGGTGGGTGTGAAATAGTTGGTCTTGAGAACGGCATTGTTGAAGACACGGAAGGCGGTCATCACCATCTCCTCGTGCTCGTTCGACACCACCTTGGTGATTTTCTGCTTGAGGCCTGCATCCGAGAGAATCTCAACAGTTGGTGTAGGAGCAATTGAATGCCGCTCAAACTCAGGGCCCACGGCAAGGTGCACGCTGGCGAAGGACGCATAGAGAGCCCGGACAAGATCTGGGTAGGATGTTATGATATCCAGAATGTAGTCGGGCGTGAAGGTCTCGGTGCGCAGGCGACGCTTCAGCTTGGACAGCAGAATCATGTTGACGTTGTTACTCAGATCCAGTGCTTCTGAGAGCGAAGCATACTCCGAGCCCAGCCGGTTGAGGAAGTGCTGGACAAACACCCAGACACAGTGGCCATAGATGGCTTCCTGCAGGCTCAGCTCACCTGATGCGAACAAGTTGTGCAGCTTGTTTTGTGGAACGCAGTAGAGGAGAGAGATCTCCTTGGTAATCTGGTGGATGGTCTGCTCCAGGGGAGGAAACTGGCCTGCGAGATTGACGACCGGACGCAGGTAGATGCTCATGACACTGATCCCGTTGGAGAACTGCTCGACATACTTGCGCGAGCTTGTGACACCATAATAGTGGTAGAGATCACTGAGGGCACTGAAAATGCCGCGAGCGGATCGGGCGCGGAAGGCCACAACAAGACGCTTCTCCTGCGAGCCCTCGATATCAAAGACCTCGATGACCGGGCCTGTTCTGTTGACAGCAAGCTCGATGATTTCCTGGTAGATCTGCTTGGTGTTCTTTGTTGCCTTGGCCAAGAACATGCGGTCGCTGATCACCTCCAGACGGGTATCGGTAGGGTCAGCAGTCGGGTTGACAAACTGGCACTGGTAGACAAAGTAGCAGCGCAGAGCTGTTTTGGGAGAAGTGGAGTCTCCGAGGCTGACGGGAGAGCGGAAAGTCTCGACACGGAAGGTCTTGTTGACAAAGGAACCGTCCAGATACTTGGACTCCAGACGAGTTTCATACCGTGGGCCATCAATAGCGCTCTTTCCCGGCTCGCTGGTGTCGATGTAGATGGCATGATCGTGGGCCTCCATGTCCAGGCGGATCTCCTCACGCTTGTCCTCGCGTGAATGGGCTGCAACCTTGGCAGCATAGAGCGATGTGATGTGGTCTGCAATGACGCTGACCTGTTCAAGCTGGAAGTAGACATCGTCGATGCCAAGCTCGTTGTAGAACCAGCTGATCTGCTCGTCCACCAGATGGCCTGGGATCCAGCCTCCTTTGCTGATGACATCCTTGACTACAGAGACGGCAGTGTCAGCTTGCCACCTAGTAGACACTGAGACGGGATGGATCATCGCAGTGCTTCGCAGTGCTTACCCTCTGTCATCTGCTGTGCCTTTCCCTTAAATTCCGGGGCGACGTAGCCGACAGTGGCCGAGCGAAGCACGCGGTGGCCATTGCCATATAGCTTGGAGGCAGGGAGGCTGCTGATGTGACTGGGCTGCGGAGACGGGTGCCGGTCGCCTGCCTCCTGGGCCAACTTGGCGGTTTCTGGCAAAGACATGATCGTGTCTGATTCCTGTGATTCCGTGTAGTCAGGGAATCTAATGGGAGAGTCAGTGGTTTCCATGGACGTCATTTTGAAGATGGAGGAGTGGGATGAAAGAGCTGGGTTGGGGAAAACAAGAGACGAGCAACGGGGAGCGGGCAGAGCGATAGAAAAATGATTTCTCTCGGCTCAGCTCCTCACGGGATACTCGAGCGGCGGTCTGAAAGCTGGCCAAACAAATGGCATGGAGCAATCGTAGGATGCGTTTTATCGTGGCCACGTGTAGGATTGGTCGTATAGTAGACCTCTCGACTTACACGCCGATACTCACCGCTCGAGACTCGGATGTTTTTTGAAAAAGGAACTTGCCAATGGGGAACCCCTTGTGTCTGCAGAAGAAAGAGAGCCCAACGCATCCACGCCATTCATACGTACAGTACAGTAAGTATCCGCTGGGCCAAGGCAAGCTGTTTGCAATGGTGCCCACTTGGTTTTGGTTGGTTTGCGTCTGCTGGAAGGAATAGTGAAGGATAAAGCTGCCGGTGTCTTGTATGGCAGTATTAGTATAAACAGTTCATGCCGGGCTTTATACGAAAAGGGTGATTTGGTAATTCTGTTGGAAGGCATCACCATGTCCGAGTGCACTTGCCATACTTCGTACTTGTATCAATGGGTTTATCTTGTACTTACTAGCCCAACCAGCCCCATCTGCTAAATATGGAAGGTCTGGGACTGGGAAGGAGCCAGCAGCTATTCAGGCGGGGCTGACAAGTGGCCAGAACCCATCAGCCGCCCTGATCAGCCTCACAGGCTATCAATAGAAACCAGCACTAGCGGATCTGGGCTCTTGTGGAGGCGAAATGGCATTACAGGCCGGGAAGAAAAGAGGGAAAGAGCACAGTGTTGTGATATTGCAGGGCTAGACTTACTCGTACTGGAAGAACAGACCGGAAACAGAAAAAGAGATGCAGAATACAGTGTTCGCGTAGCAGCTGAGGGGCCGGGAACAACGGGGAACGGAAAAAGTCAAGAGACAAGTCCTATTAGTCGTAGGATCAAGCGGGTGGAAACGGGACCAGTTCTAGTCTTGTTGCTTCGTATCTGGCTCCCGAGAAGACAAAAGCTGGTGACCATGTTGGCTTTATATAGGCCGACCTGCTGTGTACTCGTAGTGCTGGTAACAGACGAGAGCAGGATTGCTTGTTCCAAGAACTGGGGTAAACATCGCGTATTGACCGGCCGTTTGGGGCCGCCAGTACCTGCTTATTTTGGCCAGTCTATGCCCCGCTCCCTTCCGTCTACGAGTTCTCGCAGCGTCTTTTGTAACGGGTACGAGTCTAAGTACCTGTACGCCATGTTGTTGTTTGTATCTTACTCTGTACTCCGTAAACAGGTATAAAATTCTAATATGGAGTAGCTGCATGGGGCGGTCTGTGCACTCCACAGTCCAGTTTATCCTTCTTGATTAGGCCTAGGTATTTGCCTTATCGAGCCTCTGTCGGTGTGGCTTCAGCGCCTACGAGCGCTATAGGTACAAAGTACGGAGTAACGTGAGTTAATGTGAGTCCCGAGCGTAGCCGCACAGTGCGGGCTAACGCAATTGTGCAATCTCTGCTTGCACCGGTTAATCGGGATCCACTATTCATTGAACACTGTGCGGGATAGTACGGAGGAATTCGAACGCTACAAGGTACTCGTGCTCATACGAGAGGATATACAGGTACTCCCTACAGCACCAGGCACCGCCAAGGGTTTGGCTATACGAGTAAGTACCCGTAGGGAGTACTCTGTACTCATGTAAGTGGCAAGTACCAGTACCCAACAATTGGCCCAAACATGTTCGCCATTTGATGAGTTTTTCACGGAATGTCTCCCTTACCGCTTCTCCTACCTGAAATCAACAAAGAGTCCCCGAGAATTCCTTCTAGACCGGTGAGGAACGCCAATTGGTGCTCCTGTGACGTGCTAAAGTTTGCGGTTAGTACGTAACGATTGATAAAAATACGTAAACCGACTTGCTTCAACCAGCTTCCAGAAGACGGGTGACTCCAATCCCCCGCTGCTTAGCACCGGCATTGAATTTCTATTACCCCTTTCTTACCTTTCTCTTTGAAGAATTAGCCAATCCGATTTCACGGCCCGGCACTGACGCCAACACCTCGTGATGTGAAGGTCTTTTCGATGAGGGGAAGTGGAAGAGTGACCTTGCCGAAAAAAAGGATCCGCGTGATGATTAAGCCACGGTGGGGCAAATTCCTGCGGATCTGTATCCCCGTACTCCGTATCACGAAAAGATACTCCGTACTTGCGGGCCCCCTCGTCCGTCCCTTCATACGCGTACGGACCAAAACACGAGTACCGGCTCACCTCCCTGCCATGGCTTTGCCCCAGACCCCGCGTGCGCGTGCGCTGCTCCTCGACGAGCAGGACAGCCTCAAGCATCTCCGGCTCGAGTTTTGTATTCCCACCAAAACGCAAATTCACAGCAAGTTTCTTGCAGCCTCGGAAGAGAGCGACCAGAGCGACCAGAGCATCTACTTGTGTGGCAATTCACTCGGCCTCCAGCCCAAGCGTACGGCCACACGGCTCCAGCAGTATCTCGCTACATGGGCATCCCAGGGTGTACAGGGTCACTTCAAGCCGCTGGAGGACAGTCCTCTGCCGATATGGCTGGACGCCGATGCAAAGGCAGCCAGTATGATGGCGCCTGTTGTAGGCTGTGTAGTATCGGAAGTTGCTGTGATGCAGACGCTGACTGCAAACATCCACCTCTTGCTCTCTGCCTTTTATCGTCCCCAGGCGGCCGGCCGGCACAAGATCCTCCTGGAGAGCAAGGCTTTCCCCAGTGACCACGTAACAAGTCCCCTCCCCAAGCCCCCCTGTCAGAAAGGCCCCCAAAAGGGCTATGCGCTGACGTCTTCGGACAGTTTGCCGTCGAGTCACAAATCCGTCATCATGGTCTTGCTCCGGAGATATCCATGGTCACCATCGAACCACGTCAGACCAATAGTGCCATCATGACGACAGATGATATCGTATCCGCCATCACCGAACATGCATCCTCCACGGCTGTGCTCCTCTTGCCAGGCATCCAGTATTACAGCGGTCAGCTTCTGGACATCCGCACCATTACAAGTGTGGCCCACCAGCATGGCATTTTTGTCATCTGGGACCTGGCCCATGCCGTTGGCAATGTGCCGCTTCATCTCCACGATTGGGACGTCGATGCCGCCGCGTGGTGCAGCTATAAATATCTAAACAGTGGACCTGGAGGCATCGGGGGCATGTTTGTGCACAGCCGCCACGGCCGGGTAGACGACAATGCCTCGGATAATGGCTATATCAACCGCCTTGCGGGTTGGTGGGGAAATGACAAGTCTATTCGCTTTGCCATGGACACGAAATTCCGGCCTGTCGCCGGAGCCGCTGGCTTTCAACTCAGCAATCCCAGCATCCTGGATACCACCAGTCTCTGTGCCTCCCTGGAACTTTTCCGAGAGGCTGGAGGAATAGACGTGCTGCGGAAGAAATCAGTAGATCTGACGCGTTTCCTGGAAGACCTTTTGAATAAGCTGCCAGAGGGCGTGAAACACAACTTTCACATCATCACACCGTCCGACCCAGAGCAGCGCGGGGCACAGTTGAGTCTCCTACTCGCCGACGGCCTCTTGGAACCCGTGATGGATGCACTTCTCGCCCGTGGCATCATTGTTGATGACAGAAAGCCCAATGTTATTCGTGTGGCCCCAGCACCGATCTACAACTCTTACTCAGACTGTGTTGCTTTTGTCGACGCTTTTGCAGAGGCATTAAGCAGGGTTTAGCTATACGTAGTCAGCCAAGTTGACAACTCCTCATTCTAAAAGGATGAAGATGCATACATCCGTCCTATGCCCCACATCGGAAGCGACCCACAGCGGATGATCTGCTATTAATAACCCCACGCAGGTACAGAATGCCTGCGAATAGGAATGTTTTGTGTTGTCGTACTCCGGTGCTTCGTACCAGCATCTTACTCCAATCAACATCCTCGCCGCGACAGGAACTGACAGCCACCGTCAATTGCTGCATAAAGCTTTAAAATTGCAGTACGACTGCCTGCAAGCTGGGCGGCTACCCCTGAACTGCCGTGGCGCTACGCCAAGAGTTCAGGCATGTTCTCTCTATTGTGTTTCTCTCTACAAAATCTCCGAGAGCCAATCCATTTTTTGCAATCCTACGCGTACAGATATAAGTACAAGGCGTATACCTCTCTTTAAAGCTGCATGCATCTATTCTCTGCTGTCTCTGTACCAATCAAACACGCCTTGTCTACTGTTGTCCCTCGAAGACATGAAGACTGCCATGGCGCACCGTTGGATGCGTCTTGCTATTGTTGCATGTACCATCGCTGTCGCTTTTTGCTTGCCGGCCGAGCGGCAACTCTTGTTCGACCTCGACTTTGGCTCTAGTGACACAGACTGGCAAAAGTATGTGAGGGCCCCTTCTAATAAGACGGTGGTACCTGTCAGCATTCTCTCTGAATATACCCTCGGCAATGTGTCAAACGAAGAGAGCCTCGTTAATGGCACCACCGGCCCGGCTATCCTCACCCGTCTAACTACCGAGGATGATGTGCCTACCATCGTCCTCGACTTCGGTCAGAATGTCGTCGGCCTCTTGTCGATTAACTTTGCCGGCTCGTATAGTGACGGCGATGGCCTGCCCGGCATCACTTTGGCCTTCTCTGAGACTCTGCAGTATCTCACAAACAGAAGCGACTTTACCAGATCTGACAATGCCGCTGGTGTAAGTCCATACAGCATTGTCATTCATTCTTTTCTCGTGCATAAATGCTGATGGCAATCTATTTGACTAGGCGGATGTATTAACAGCAGGTACTGATCAAGTGAGTGGTTTTCCTGCCGGCTGATTTGGCGCCTGCGTGCTAATATCAATAGATTGCCGTCGAGAATCTGTCGTATACGTGGATTGATCAACTGGGCTGTGAAAACGGAACCCAGGTCTGCGCAGACGGCCTTCATGGTTTCCGGTATGTGAAGATCTGCCTGGACGCGTTGTCCGCGGATGCGCCCTATACGTCCAGCCTGGGCTCCGTTTCCATCTCCTCAGTCAATCTGATCTACTCCGGCTATCTCGGCACGCCAGACACCTTTACCGGCCACTTTGAGTGCTCAGATGCAAGAATCACTCAGTGGTGGTACGACGCCGTCTACACAAATGACCAGTGTACCGATATTTTCTCTGCCAACGACACGGAGCCTCGGAATGCTGCAAGCCCATCCTTGATCGGAAAGCTTGTACTCCAAGACGGAGCGAAACGGGATCGGGACCCTTATGTTGGTGACCTTGCCGTAGCTGCTCTGACTACATATCTTTCCCACGACGTCCCCGAAGCAGCCAGAAACATATTGGAAGATCTGGCCCTGCATCAGAGTGATGATGGCTGGATTCCACCGGCCAGCATGTAAGACTGACGCCCAGCCCGTCCTGCTTCAGCTTGTTCCTGACCATCTGCAGAAACAACTACACTCTCGCACTATTCGATTACCCCCTCTGGTGGGTGGTCTGCAGTGCGGATCATGTCATGTATACTGGCAACACCACATATCTGGAGACATATTACCCCAATCTGGTCAAGGTCCTAGACGATTACTACGTCTCGCAAACAGACTCGGAGACATCCCTCATCGAGCGGCCCGATGGTGCTGGCGATTATGCCTTTATTTCTCGAAACGGACCTGTCACCTATTACAATGCTCTCTACGTACATGCCCTGACAAAAGCTGCCCTTCTCGCAGATGTGCTGGGTGAGCAGGACGACGCCTCCAGATGGCGATCTCGTGCTGCAGACGTTGGGCCGGCTCTCATCAATCGCAATTTCGACAACAGCACAGGTGCCTTCTTTGACGGCGGGTCTTGTTCTGACGCAGACATCTGCCCAACGCACGCACAGGATGGCAATAGCCTGGCCATTCTCTCCGGAGTTGTCACCAATAGCACTATGGCCGAATCTATCTTGTCCTACATGAACCAGACTGCACAATCATATGGGAATCCATTTTACGACAATGACTTGGTAGGAACCGGCTATTCGACTCGTGTATACGCTTTCATCTCCTACTTTGAAATCGCAGCTCGCTTTATGGCATCGCCAGACACCGCACAAGGCGCACTAGAAGAGTTGCGAAGACTCTACGGCTGGATGTCATCCCACGACCCTTTCTTGACCTTTTGGGAGGGCATTGGTGAAGGTGGCGTGCCTTATGAGGCCGGCTTCACATCCATGGCCCATGGATGGTCAAGCGGAATCGTTCCACTTGCCATCAATTATATTTTAGGCGTCACTCCAACCGCTCCCGGGTTTCAGGAATGGACCGTGCAGCCTGTTTTGGAAACGATTGACCTCACCTGGGCCAGTGGACTTGTCCCAACGCCAGATGGAGGAATTTTGGTGCAATGGCAGAAGCTTAGCACCGGCCTCACACTTTTGGTTGACTCGCCCGAAACAACAAATGGGACAGCCATATTGCCATTGGCGATGGGCGACACTGGTTCTGTTCTTCTTGATGGTCTTACTGTCTACAGCCAGGACGATGGAGACTCGGAAAATGGAGTAATTTATCGAGACGGGCAGGTGGAAGTGCCATTGGGAGGTGGGAGCCATGTCGTAATTGTCAAGTAAAAGAGAATATGCAGAGAGAACCGGGGTGCAGATTTTGCCTATCAATATTTTTCCCGCCCTGGCCGAAGACAAATCCACACTCCCAAGATATTGCTGCACGGCGCACCTTTTTGGTCATACAACGCCAAACAACTCACTGACAAATGTTAAGGACACAGCTGAAAACAGTCTGCGTCATAAAAGCCACAAGCATCGCTTGATTACCTGTCTTTTTATTTCCCACTGTCGAGTCCAGTCTGCACATGAAATACCGATCACCACAAAAGAAACCGCTGTCAGACCGCTCAAACCTCCGTCGTCACCTTCGCCTTGGCGTTGGTGACCTTCACACCCAGCTGCTTCGCTCTTGCGATGATGTCGATCCGCTTTCTGGACGAGACATTGTGGGCGATCCTAGCAACTCAGTCAGCACCAAAGCAAATACGAAGGCACAATAAAGGGGGGAACCTACTCTGCGGCGTATGTCCGGTTGTGCATCAGGAGAATCTCGACATCGTTGACATTGCTGACAAGGAACGCCTTGTGGCCGGAAGGCATCATGTGGCGCGTCTTCTTGTTGGAGCCGAAGCCGATCTTTAAAATGGACGTAAATTAGCATTTGCGCCGTAGCATCGAAGTTGGGACTTGGGACATACCGTTGGCATAGTAATGTTGCCCCGGAACCGCCGTCGTACTCGGCTGTCGATACCCTTAGGCTTTCTCCAGGCCGAGTCGACGCACTTGAACCGGTCACTCTGGTGCCGGGTGAAGCGCTTCGTGCCTAACGTCCAACATTTGTTAATTTTTTTTCACAACAGGTGCCGCGGAAAATGGTCAGAGGGGTCGAGGAGCATGCGTACGCTTCTTCACGATCGGGACGTGCTTTTGGGCGGAAACCATCTGTTCAATTTGTTAGAATCTGCTATTTGGTGCATTGGCTTCTGGATGCGAGCGTTGCTCACCTCGTCGGTTGTAGATCTGGGATCTGGGATTGATGTCTGGGTGGTTGCGTGTAGAATGGGACAGGTCGGTTCAGAATAAAGATTTTTACTATCGACCTAACAGAATTTCGGGCTAGATAAGAGAGGGCTTGGAATTAGGGCTTAGCTGTTACAGAGTCGACGACAGTAATATTGTTGTGGCTGTGTAGTGTGGCGCAGAATGGCAACTAAGAGGCTTAACCGTGCTCTCGAATTATTGCATACGTAAATTCGTGTAACCGGTGTATGACGTTATAGGTGCTGTATGTGAAGGTATCTAATACTCCGTAGCTTACTCCGTACTTGTACGGAGTAGTGCTCCATATGCTTTTTCGTCCATGCCAAATCGTCTTGCTGACGGCCTGTTGTTTGCATTCAAACTAACCACCAAAATGGATACGCCAACGAAGCTCTGGAGCGATGGTAAGAACCTCAACCTTTACATCTATGGATGACGCTAATATATTTGTTTTCCATATCAACAGGGCTCGACTGTAAGCTAGATCCGGTGCGTGATGCGCTATACAATTACGATGCCGATGCCCAAAAGGCAACAAATGCCGAGAAGCCATGGGCTAGGAACCCGAACTACTTCAGATCTGTTCGAATTAGTGCAATTGCGCTCGTCAAGATGGTTATGCATGCACGCTCTGGAGGCTCCATCGAAGTTATGGGGCTGATGCAAGGCTATGTCGATGGAACAGCCCTGGTTGTTACGGATGCTTTCCGACTGCCTGTCGAAGGAACGGAGACGCGCGTAAACGCACAAGACGAGGCAAACGAATACCTCGTCGAGTACCTGAAACTGTGCCGCGACCAAGGACGAATGGAGAATGTTATCGGCTGGTACCACTCTCACCCCGGCTATGGTTGCTGGCTCAGTGGCATCGACGTCGGGACTCAGATGATGCAGCAGACATTCAATGATCCTTTTGTTGCCGTTGTCGTGGACCCGGATAGGACGATCAGCGCCGGTAAGGTTGAAATCGGCGCCTTCAGAACTTACCCGGAAAATTACAAGGCATCCGACAATAATACAACTATCAACTCGGATGGCTTCCAGGCTGTGCCATTAAGCAAGGCAGGCGATTTCGGGGCCCATTCGAGCCGGTACTACAGCTTGGACATTGAGCACTTCAAGAGTTCTCTGGATGCACAGCTCCTTGAACTTCTTTGGAACAAGTACTGGGTGCAAACCCTATCACAGAGTCCTCTTTTGACGAGCCGGGACTATGGAACCAAGCAGATGCTCGATTTAGGACACAAAATCAAGGAAGTAACAGCTAATTTGCAACGAAGCGGCCGTGGAGGTGGGCAAGCAAGCGAGGCCTCAATGACGACGATTTACGGCAATGGAGTTTCTGGAAAAACACTACACCGAGCAGCTGAAAAGGTCGAGCACAACAGCAAGGTGCTTGCGGCGACGCAGAGGTCTGGGCTGAAAGCTGGTGATATCAAGGCCGGCGTATTCGGAGTGAACTCGGGGTCAGATGCGAGCAACCAAGAGGGGGACAATGTTTGAAATCACTGCGGTCGCGGCTAGGCATTTTCAGATGAACCAAGTTAAGGTTTTTCTCTCTGCTGTCGATACCCCGTGGCTTCCTTCTCTCTGCATGACGAGCCGCGTTTAGTTGTCCGTGGCAGACACGGCAACTGATTCGGCAACCCGAAAACGTCTCAGTGTTTCTTCCCTCCCTAGAAACTGCATCAGAGGGGTTATCTGAGGTCCGTGTACGAGACCCAGCAGAGCCCATCGTAGATATTTGTATACGACAGTGGTGGTTAATTGCTCATTTTCTTGGTGTGTAGCTGTATCAACAGCTTCGTGAAGTTTCGCTTGTATCTCGTCGAATGTCCAACGAGATTCTTCAATCTGCTCCATCGCACGGATAAATAACCGTACGGTGTTCGCGGCAGAGATTGCCACATCATTCTTACTCTCGTCTGTCGCAGGCAGCCTCTGGAACGAGTTGTGGATGTGCTGAGTAGATGGCTGCCAGACAAGAAACTTGTTTGCTTCAAGGACATCATCGGCTGTAATACAGTCGTTTCGGGACATCTTCAGAATAGACTGAATCTGGCGGCGTGCTGTCTCCTTGTCGGCCTCTTGGAAGCTTATAAGAGGGTTTTCCAAGAGAGCTAGCGAGTTCTCGCCCACACCTTCTTGAAGTTCCTGTCTTTGTCTCTCGATACTTTGCGCCTTTCTCAAAATAGGACCAACCAAAAGATCGTCGATCAGGCAAGATTCTGATGGTAGAGAGTCGATGGCGAGGCGAATGTGCTTTTTGTGGAAAAAGCCTAGTTTCTCCATATTCACGACGATGTCGCCCTTGGTGAACTTCAACCCAAACTATTTTCTGTTAGAAATCATTGTTGACAGGGACTCGACGTGTGTGGTATGGCTCATGATATATTGCATACCTCTGCAACCATTTCATCCAGGGTCATGACTCCTTTGTTTTGTAGTGTGTTTGGATTCCAGCCAAGTAGAGCGGCAAAGTTGAGAAGTGCCGGTGGTGGAATTCCAGCCTGCTTATATGTGTCTATGCCGATATCCATGTTGCGTTTGCTCAGTTTTTGGCGTTTTGAATCAACAAGAAGACCAACATGTGCAAATTTTGGTGGCTCCCACCCGAATGCATCATAGAGGCTAACATGTTTGGCAGTGGAAATGAGCCATTCCTGACATATCCCGTCAATATAAAGACGAAGAGTAGGAAAAGAACCATCCTTACCGCGCCTCGTATAACATGTGTTATTTTCATGAGATGATCATCAACGACGTTAGCGAAGTGATAGGTTGGAAACCCGTCACTCTTCATGATGATAAAATGGTCCTCGGGCAGCTTCTTTCGATACAGGCCATAGACGATGTCATGAACTGCAGGAGGTGTAGAACTGCTCTTGAACCTGATAGTGTGTGTCTCACCCTTTGCGGCTCTTTCGGCAGCCTCGTCAGGGGGGATAGACAGACATTTACCAGGGTAGCCACCGAAAGTGCCGTCCACTTTGAGAGACATCCGATTGTGGGCGGCCATGTCATCGTGGGAGCAGAAGCAGCGGAATGCCTTGTCTTCACGGAGGAGACGGTCGGCATACTCCTTATAAATATGCAGACGCAGAGACTACATGATGTATTAGTTGGCTGCCTCCATAAGATCGTATCTTCCTCATGCTCCTTTGACGCACTTGCTTGTACGGGCCGAATGGGCCTCCAGAGTCTGGGCCTGGTTTGATTCTACAGTCAGCCGGCGCTCTCGATACTATGCAAGGTAATGTCGCCACGAGCAAATTGCCAACCTTCATCCCATGTGAGGCCTGACCATTTCAAATCCTCGTACAGGCGTTGCTCGGCATCTGGGACAATCCGTGACTGTCCTCCCCCAACACACTCTGTCAGCCCCATACATATACCCGTTGCCCTGTATAAGTGCTCGCAGCTGTACCTGGTCTGTGTCTTCTAATCTTAGAATAAACTGCCCATTTGTTGCACGTGCCAAGAGGTAGTTGTACAGAGCCGTTCGAAGTGACCCAAGGTGGAGATATCCAGTTGGAGACGGTGCAAAGCGTGTTCTCGCCGGCTGACTGGGAAGACGTGATCGCCTGGGTTGGCTGGACATTGGAACAGTCGCATTGTGGGTTTCATGCACCGTCGCGATACATCTCCTACAGCGAACACGTAGAATGATGCTTGCTCTGTGGGGGACACATGCTCGACGACCTAGAGTAGAGTATAGATTCATTGTGTACAAGCATGGGCATATCTCTGCCGCATGACTGTTGTCTACTTTTGGCAGAGAATTTGTCGAATGTGAAGGCCAGAATAAAAAGAGACGATTTAAAAAAAAAAAAAAAAAAAAAAAAAAAAAAAGGAATTGACAACCTTATCTTATCGCGAACCTGGGTAACATTGCAGCCAACGAATGATGTAGGCAAAATTAGCGACGGAACACGCTGTGGTACGGAGGGGCAGCCCAAATAGTGGAACATATCTTGCAAGGGGAAAAAATTGTATCTTATCTTAGACCAGCACCAAGGACAACGTAAAGTCACCACCAACAGCCAACTGACTTTTCGCTTCCCACCATTGTCCGTCGCCTTCGTCACCTTCGAGCTTTTCCCGTCATAATGGACCAAGACAGTTCTAGCCAGGTTCCTGGCGAGCCAGAGGAGGTGGATCTTTACGGTATGCAGCTGGTGGAGCAAAGAAGCAAAGAACTTGGCAAATCCAGGTGCCTCTTTGAGTCTCAGTACACTTGATTGCACTTCTTGACAGGCTTTTGCACCCGTGCTAACGAGGACAAATAGAACTCCTGGGTGTGGATAAATCGGCGAGCGACGTGGAAATTAAGAAAGCATACAGAAAGGTTGGCTGCATCATATAAACACTTGGCTTATGATTTCCTGCAAGAAGACTAACAATACCACTCCTAGGCTGCTCTGCAACATCACCCGGACAAGGTGCCTGAAGAACGCAGGACTGAATCGGAGGCAAAGTTCAAGGCTGTCACGCAAGCCTACGAGATCCTACGCGATGAGGAGAAGCGACAACTATATGACCAGTATGGCATGGCTGCCTTTGATCCTTCCCGCGGAGGTCCCGGGGAAGCCGGCGTGGATCTGAACGACATGTTGGCCCAGATGTTCGGCATGAATGTCGGTGGCTCCGGCGGAAGAAGACGGCCACACAAGGGCCGCAGCGAGGAACAACAGTACAAGGTGACTCTGGAAGAACTTTACAAGGGCAAGACGGTCAAGTTTGCCGCAAACAAGCGCGTTGTTTGTAGCCAGTGCAAGGGAACTGGCGCAAAGGACAAGGTGAAGCCACAACAGTGCGACCGATGCAAAGGCGCCGGTATGCGAGAAGCTTTCCGCCAAGTCGGCCCGGGCCTCATCCAGCAAGAAATGCTGCCCTGTGACCATTGCCAGGGCTCCGGCATGTACTACAAGGAGAAAGACCGCTGCAAGAAGTGCAAGGGTGTCAGGACAGCGGAAGAGACTAAGGCTCTCGAGATCTACATCCCTCGGGGCTCCATGCAAGGAGAACGCATTGTGCTCGAGGGAGAGGCAGACCAATTTCCGGATCAGGTGCCTGGAGATATTGTCTTCACCCTGGTGGAAGAACCCCACGAAGTATTTTCTCGAGATGGCAATGACTTACTAGCAGAGCTGAAGGTAACACTGTCTGAAGCCTTGACCGGCTTCTCTCGTGTTGTTGTGAAGCATCTTGATGGCAGAGGAATCTTGATCAACCATCCCCGCGGCAAAATCCTTCGCCCCACAGAGGTTATCAAAGTCGCCGGAGAAGGCATGCCAATGAAGCGTGGCGATCTCAAGGGCGATCTATACCTTAGTGTCAAGATTGAGTTTCCAGAGGATGGCTGGCTCAAGACTGATGCCGAATATGAAGCATTGCAGAAGCTGCTGCCCGTTTCTGTTCCTCCTATCTCAAATGACGAAGTAGATGAGATTGACGAGGTTGAATATGAGTCTGACGCAGATATCGAACAGGTAAGCTCCTTCTTATACGGGATTTATAAAACTTCTCTTGCTAATGTAATGATAGATGGGCACTCGATCTGGCAACCAGCATTTCGGAGGCGGTTGGGAGGACGCCGACGATGAGGAACAAGGCGCACCGCAGTGCGCAACGCAATAAAATGAACGCATCTTGTTTTTTCTAGCTTATGTTGGGTTCCTCTGTATAAATGACGAGAATAGAAATATTAGTCCAGATGCTAGCATATTCATAGTACAATAGAATATCAAAATTACTGTTCTATTGTTAGGTATAATGGATGGTAATGTTTGTTCGAGTACAGGCAAAAATATAAGATCCAAACATTCAAAACACTCAAAACACACCTTACAAGCACTCCCCGATAGAAAATAATTTGTAATAGTGTATTAAATTCATTGCTAACCTTTACTTTTAATGTATGGTAAATACTACAAAATTATAATTTTATCGTCCTTTTAAAGTTAACTATAGATGCTTTTAGTAAAATCGACAGTACTATTTTAAGCTACAAGATTATCCTATAGCATAAATATGTTTTAAAACCAAATATCTTCAATAAGAATAAATAAGAGTTATATAAGTTAGTGATGCCATTTTAAAAAAACATATTAATATAAGGAAAATAGTGTTCTATTATATAGGGTAGATAATGTAAGGATTATAATATATTATCGTATTATACTCTGTAATTTATTATTATAACTATGTATAAGTTCTTAAACTAATATGTCTCTAGGATTCACCTGGAAATATCTACTAAGTTATATTTGACAAGTTTAGAATAGTATTTATATTTCTACCCTAATTATGTAGTAGGGAAATTATTATAGCATTAAACTTAAGACATTCTGCTTAAATAATTAAGATTTTCCTTCCTATTCGAAAGATATTAAAAAAAGGCAATAGTGCAATTAAGAAACATTAGTTTGTAGGAGAAATTAAAACCTGTAGGCACTAAAGACAGCTTTTATAGTAGTATCTTACAGTAATAAAATCTATAACACTAAAAAGGAATATCTATCATGCCCTAAAAAAGCTACATACCTAGAAATTAGAAATGTTTTTATAAAATACTACTATTGTATTTATTGAAAATTTAGTTGTAGATATATTTATTAAAGAATATACGTATTTTTATATATAAATTACTATCTTAGAGATATTTTATGGATAGAAGTAAGTATATGCTATTTAGTCTATTTTACACTAAAATGCATACTTAATTAATGTCTTTATCGTAAGATACCTTTTTACTATAAAGGTACGTGTTCTAATAATTAGTAGTCTTATAAACTAAAGGAAAGCCTTTATGCATAAGTCTATAATAAATACTAGAAGAACTATATTTATATCGTAAGGGCTAATTTAGTAGCTTACATACGGGAGATACAAAGTAAAGTTTTTAGAAAAGATCTAGCAGCATATAATAATTAATAAGAATGTTCTAAGTAAAATGCTATGCTAACTTTAAGCCATAACTTTATACGAACAACCATTTTTAAAACAAAGACGACTTAACAGTAGAATTATTTAAGGTTGTTGTGGATATTTAAAAGTTACCTTGATAGTAAATGTTAATGAATGAATATACGTTCCTTTATATTAATTAACCTTAACGTAGTTTATCATCTACCCGGCCACATCACCTACCCGGCCACTTTTCGCTACCTTGCAGACTTTAATCCCTACAACTCACCCTAAGAACACTCAATTGAATCCAAAACAATATAATCTGATAAATCATCCATCTCTTCTGCCTCTGAACAGGTTCTTGCATTGTGACCAGTCTTGCGGCAGATGCCACAGAGCCGCGCGCCCACCTTATGCCGCTTGGATGGCCCCCCCTCCACAACTTCATCACGTCCATCCTCCTCGACCACTCCCTTTTCCGTCAAAAGCCTGCTGGCCTCCTCACCAGTAAGAGGTCCCGAATCCTGTAGTCGAGTTCTTTTGGCCCTTCGGCGTTTAGAGAGGGCCTCGTTCGCCTCTCGAAGTGCTTTGACCTCCCCCGTTAAAAGTGTTAGCCGGTGGCTAACACTGACTGTAGCTTTTGCTAGCTGGTCGATAGACAACAAAATTGGTGTTGGGGAGCTTCCCTGGTGCTG